>BSBK01004331.1:0-358545 GCA_027943335.1 Chamaecyparis obtusa | reverse complement strand
ATATATATATATATTAAAACTAATACCATTCATTAATTTGGAAGTGAAAAATATGTATTAAATCATTTAAATTGAGTTTTTACTAAATAATATTTTTAAAATAAAACACATTCAATATATTTACTAAATAATTTTGTCCGTCAATAATATTGATGAAAAATATTATCAAATGTAGATTTAGTAAGGAACATTATAATCTACGTGCTAATACAAAATTTTCATTCTATGAAAACGATTCTAAAGTCTCTTGCAAAATCTAGAATAAGCTACACTAAAGCAAAATTACATAAGAGGTAAATATTTTTTTCACTATTTAAGGAAAGACACAGAAAAATGGGTACTTAATACCCAAAAGACAGCCACTTTAACTTTTTCTTTCATTTAAAACAAAGGCACATAACCATCCCATTTTATAAAACTTAATACATGAATATAGTTGTGCATAAGAGCCTATAATGACAGTCCAAAATTTAGAAGAAAAGAAATAAAAGGCTTATTGTAATGAGCAGACAGATAACAAAATGGAGTTCATCTAGATATAAGATTTTAGACAATCGTACATTAAACTTGATAAAGGGTAACCTAATTCTTATATCCTAAAAAAAAATTTGATTAAAGAAAAATAGGTTTTGAAGGGATGCACAACCCTTACATAACAAGGATAGTCCAAGAAAAAGAAATTACCAACTAACCAAACATAGGACCATAGAAAACCAACCACACAAAAAAGAGGGGACCAAGCCCAAAAAACCATACAGGTTTTTTAGAAAACTTTCATTTTTTTTATCACTTCATCATTTATATTCCACACCTTTTTTACCATATTATCAATTTTCGTAGCAGCCCTATCTTTGCTTAAAATTCTTGTGGCAGGCTCAAGATAAGAATTTGAGGCCACCCTAGGGTATGCAATCTTCATTCTAGACTTATACTTTCAGTCAAGGAATCAATAGTGCCCTTTGAAAGACCATGGATAATCTCAGACTAGAAATTTAGCTTGCTAAGTCCATCACAATTGTTCCCTATAGTAGTGCGGATGAATGCAACCAATATCATCAATATCTCTTTGAATTTGGAAATATCATCCTCCAAAGCTTTAATCTTGCTTAATGATATTATTTTAAATCATTAACCGGCTTGGAAAGCTCATGGGTCATGGAAATAATTTTTCAACATTAATCCAATGTAGATCTAAATATGACTAATCATAGTGGTTTTTCTAGGAATCTATAAGGAGGTTCACTGCCAAGACAAACCTACCATTGTGATCAAAATCCACTTCCCCAATACTAGTAGGTACAGCATTCCCTTTCACTACCCCATCTAGGTTTATCTAAAAAAATCCTTTATAAGGTGTTGTCAAGGATAATCCCTCTCTAATTTTATTTTTATTTTCTTAAGGAGTAGCCATGTATTCCACTAATTATTCTAATGATAAAAAATATTTAAGTCATGCTGAGAAGGGCATAAGGGAGGACCTAAATACATAGAATTATTAGATGCAACCATGTATTTCTCCTTAATAGAAAATTGAATTGTCAAAGCCACCACCTTTTCCATACAAGAAACATCTCTAAAATTACAAATTTTTCTCTCACTCCAAACACCCCATGCAATATGTGGAATCAAAAGAGACCAAAGATGTGATAGGAAGGGGTAAACCCACTACATCTAACATTCCAAAAAAGAGGTTGGGAATACCCATGAAATCTACCAAATGTAAAAGAAATGAGATAAAATATCTCTAGTGAAGGAACACTTGAAGAGTAAATAGAGAGAATCTTTAACAGCTTCAAAATATAAGAAAGATCTAGTGGGTAAAGGTATACCCATCTTGCAAATATTTTCAATTGCAAAAAAAAATTATTCTAAATCATGAGCCAAAATAAAATATTTATCTTTAGAATAAGAGTCAAATTCCACACCAAAGTTAAAATAGTGGGGGGTAGGGGATTCTAATTTGGACTTTTAAATATTTTGGAAACTAAAAAGGAACCATCAATGGTGAAGATCCATACAAAATAATTCTCAATGTTGACAAAAGGAATATGAACCTTTGAAATTGAATCCTAAAGAGGCTTTAAATTCAAGTCCACATCCATATGGTTGAACCAATTAGAGTTTTGAACAAAATTTCCTACCCAATAGCTAAACATCTTAATACATATGTCATTAAAATATATATCTCAAGAAGAAAAAGCCTGTGGAAAGTTGTCAATCCACTATTCATCCCAAAAGAGTATCTTTTATCCATGCCCTAGGGTTCATATAATACCATGAGAAACAATGTGTTTAGGTCTTAGAATAAAGTTCTATAACACGAACCATGAATTTATTGAACCATTGTTAACAAATAATTCCCTAAAATGATCAAAGGAAGATTAATATTCTCTAAAAATAATTTTTGTCCATTCATTCTTTTCCTTAATACACTTCCAAAGCTACTTCACCAAAAGAACTCTATTAAAATCCATAATTTTTATATTTACTAAACCCACAAGATATTTTGGAAGGATGATCTCATCCCATAGAACCAAATGCATTTTATTTTTATCTTTTGATCTAGTCCAAAAGAAGTTTTTCTAGATTTTTTCTATCTTAAAGAAGAACTTCTTGGGGATATGAAGCAAGCTCATAGTGTATAGGCTAGTAAATTCTGTAATGAAGCCTTAATCAACTCAAGTTTACAATCTTGGCTCAAAAGTGACCCATTAAAACCAAAAAGATTTGATTATGATCTTTCAATAAGGGAAGACTGAAAAGAATATAGAACAAAATTGGATCACAAAGGGAGACCTAGTTAGGTAGAAGGAAGTTCCATAATAGGATATCCCAGAATACCAGTAATTCTTAGTTATCTCATGACCGGAGTATATAGAAATAATAAGGATATTTTACAAAGGCTTATTTTTTGTCCCAAAGCCTTCTCATTAAGGTTCGAGACCTCTTTGAAATTTGTGTCCTCTAAAATTAGGTCTCCTCTCATAAGGATTGTGTCATGAAAAAATTGTTGATGAGAACAAATAAATCATAAGAAGATTTTTGGAGCCATTTCAATCTTCCCTATCTAAAATTTTTTACTAAATTGATCTTCCTAAATTTTTAGCCATCAATATAAAAATGACTGGGGAGATAGGATCTCCTTATCTTGTGCCATGAGAGGAAGACCAAAAACTAGTAGGTGAACCATTAACAATAATATAAAACTTAGTAGGAGGGATTAATTGGAAGATTAGTTGAATAGAGGTATCTTTGATGAAAAATTTTGTCAAAACTTTTAAGAGGAATCTCCAATCTACTTGATCATAAACTTTAAGGGCATTCAATTTAAGGAAAAAAAAATCATTTTTAATCATCATTAATGAGTGTATATTCTCATGTGTAGTAAGAATAGAATCCAAAACTTGTCACCCAGTAACAAAGTTATTCCACTAAATGGAAATCAAATTAGGAAAAATCCATTAAAGGTAAATTACTAAAATATTAGAGAGGATCTTGTAAAGGGATTTTCACAAAATTATATAATGAAAAATTGAAAAGGGTCAACTCCCTCTCATAGAATATGAAAAATAAATGTCATATCCAATTCCTTCAAGAGAGATCTCGATCTAAAGATTTATTTAGAAAAGCTAACCACATAATTGGCTCAAATATCCCAGTAAGAATATTGGGATATTCTTACTTATTTGAGTATAATGAAGTCCAACATAGGAAACCCATCTAGGCTAGGGCCCTATTACCCTCAAAATAAAAGTAGCACCATGAACCTATTTATCCAAAGGGATTGTAGTAAGGGTGTCATGCATATTAGTAGTTACCAAGGCTTAAATAATTGAGATTAACTCCTGCTAGAAGGTAGGATGAAAAAGTTGATCATTTTATATAAGAGAAGAGAAATAATCCATAGCAACTTGCATAATATCCTCATCTTTAGAATAAAACCTCCCATTTAAGTTAATATTATGGATTCTACAAGTTTCCCTATGTTTCAAAGTGGACATATGAAAGAACTTGGTGATACGATATCTTCTTTAAAGCTAGATAGGTCAACATCATTATTTCTAAACCTCTTATTTCTTTACAACAATATCATGGAGATTTGTGAGAAGTGTATTTTTTTAGTTATCAAAGCCTTGAATATGACTTGAGTTTGAATTTGTGCCTAAAAATCATCGAGCTCACATTTTAGTTAATTTTTGGTATTGAAAATATGACCAAATGATAATTTTTTCCATTTTAATATAATAATTTTAACCCCTACCAATTTTTTCACTACCCTATACATAGCAGTACCAAGAAGATTTGTGGCCCACCAATCCTTAATCTAGTCCTTAAGAGTAGTATTTATAGTCCATATTTATTAAATCAAAAGCGAAATTTCTTCTTTGTATAACTCCTATTAGATCTGAAAGTAGTAGGGAAATGATCTGAGCCAATGAAAGTCAAAGAAGAAAGTATGAAAGTGCTTATATTAAATCAATCAGGGGAAACCAGAGCTCAATCAAGTTTAAATTGAATGATATCAACTCCATTGCATCTACTAGACCATGTATAAGAAGCACCATGAAGGGCCATATACATCATCCATAGGGAATTAATAAAGGTTAATAAATCATGACTACTATCCCCATTAATAGGATCCCCCCTTCTTATACGAACTATAGATAGGGGTATATAAATACCCCACTAAGATCTACTAAGAGGGCATAGTAGATCTAATGTTATGTAGAAAATCCAATAACTTTCTTGTTGAAAATTTATTATTGGGAGCATAAATGCTTTACACCACCCTAGCAAAACTATCCTTTAAATGCTCAAAGTTATTGGAAATATGATTAGGAGAAGAAATTGCATCAATGTCTTTAATCAATATCAAATTCTAGAAGGTCTCTATACCTTTTAGTGACCCATACACATTTTGGTAATGAATGCCAACATATTTTTAAAAGAAGAAAATTGATCACCTTTAAGATTGGTATTTTGTATTTTTGTTTCATAAAATAAATAAATATCTAGTTTCTTACCTCTGATTAGATTAGATTGGATATCATGGTTGTAGGGCTAATTTAAGCACCATTATATTCAAAGAAAGTGTTTTCATCTGAAATAGGAAGGTGAGCCAAAAAGGCCCATTTCTAGCAATGTCCTCTACAATCCATTAGCCACATCTGATTATATTTAATTATCATGTCTCTAAATAGATTTAGGCCTAACCATGTTTTTTTATTCACACCCATAATCTTATTTCAACCTATTTATAACTTTGATGGAAAAAAATTAAGGTGTAGCCTTACATCGAGCTCTAGCTCCCTCCATAGTAAAGGGTGTATCATCATCCACAGATACATCAAAACCTTACATATGAGCATGATTTGAGTGTTGTTTTTCTAAAAACCTCTCTTCTCCAAAAGACTGTTTGTGAGGCCTCACCCCAAGCCTATCATAGCCATTCAATTCTGCATTTGAGATAGACATATTTGATGATTATATTTTTGATGCTTTATGGATTTTATTGATACTTTATGTTATGGTTTATCACTTGAGTAGTTTGATGCACATTATGTTATGATTGGATGATGATTACTGAGACATTAGTTTGGAACCTACATGTGTTTTTTTTAATTCTGTTTAATGAATGAATGATGATGTCATGAGGATATTTAATTTGCAAATTAAATTATATATGTATGCAATGATTATGTTTCAAGTTTAATTTAGGGTTGAATTGTATATTTCATAATGAGATGTATGTAGGTTATGGATGAACGATTATTGTCATGTGAATTATGAAATGACAGATGAATTATCTTGATTATTGATGTTATGAATTTACATGTTTTATTTCCTTGGACTACTAATATTGGACTTGAGTGTGGAGGGAAATAGGCCATGGTAAATTCGGGGAACCATCGCAGAGACTAATGTGAAAATCCATTTGAGCCAAGGTTGCTTCTAGTGAGAAGCCAAAAACCTCATTGTAATGTATTTAATTTGTAAAAGTATGATGCATAAATGTATTTGATTTATTTGTTAATTGTAAATGTTATTTATGTTGAGAGTGCCCAAGTGGATATGCAACATGGCTTGTGATGTGTCATTTTTGGGTTGTGTCACTTGACACTTGTGTGTATACTTGTGGCCATGACATGTCCACTTGGGGATTGGTTGAACACCAACCTAGGATAGTACCCTTGAGGATCCCCATGAGAAATCTCTTGGTTAGGGAGCTTGAGGTAGTGTCTTATCTTTGAATTTCGAATTTGAACTTATCATGCACTTTTGGAGGGTTAAAAAGGTGGCTAGGGGAGTGTTTAAGGTATTTTTAGTTACCCCACTTGATATACCATAGGGTAAGGGTCATTTTTCACCATAGGATAACCCTTGGTTGACCAAATGACCCATCCAAAAGTTAGTTTACCAAGATGGACGAAAATCAACTTTTGGGACCATGTTTTGGAAAGATCACCACCCACTAAATAGGTAGTCCTTATCCCACCTTTTTAGCTTACCTTTGTAAGAGACCAAATTTGGAAACCATGTAAGGGTCTTAGGGAAGACCACCCAATAGGAATGAAATCTTATCCATAGGAGTTTGTGTGGAGGCTTTTTTAGAGGGGACTCTTCTTTTGGAAGAGTTTGACACCCACTCTCTAGATTTAGAGATTTGCTAATTTGGAGAGGACCTTGGAAAGTGGAAAAGCTCTTCATCAAATTTCTTCCATAGCTTGGATCAAGGTTGGTGGTATTCTTCATTTTTCTTATTCTTGTTTTCATGTTGAGAGAAAGAGCTCTCTTGTATGTTATTTTCTTGTATGAAAAATTTAGTTCTCCTTTTTCTTGTAGTGTATGTGTTGAGAACTTGATATTTTGTGATAATGGAGGATTTGTGATTCTTAAGTTTGTTGTAGTGTTATTTCCTTTGTATTGTGAAAGTGTAGTTTTTATGGATGTTACGAGAATCATGAGCTTGTTGTTGAGCATGATTTCTTAGCATTGTAAATGTGTAGTTTCATTTGTTATTTTTTTGAAGTTTTCTTGTATGTGTTGTAGTGTTTTGTTGAGGGAGTTCTCAAGGCCATACTCACCCTTGGGAGGGAAGAGTAGCCTTGGGGGTGAAGGGATTTTTTGGGACATTCAATGGTATAGAGTCTCTCATTGGATAGGAGAGGGATGAAACATGGAAGTATGGGCTCCATGTAGCCATCTCCTTTATTTGTTTTGTATATTGGGGGGCATAAGGAGTTATTGAGATTGTGTTTGTGGTGAAAGATACATGATGAGGAAGCCAAGTGATGGCTTGGCTCTTATCATGAGATGTGCTTTATCCTCTTGAATTTGGTTCCACCTTCACCCTATATTGGGTCATTTTGTGACTCTTGTGTTAGCTTTGGAAGAGAGATTTCATTATGTTTTTTGTTGTATGTTGTTGTTATTGTGAGTTTGCTTGTTTGTCTCCTTGTCTTTTTTATGGTTCCCCAAGCTCGGGGGTGGCTTCTTAGAAGCCTAGGATGGGAGGTGAGCACTCCTTGGCCTATGTATTTTTGTATTGGAGGATTTTGGAGCCATGGAAGACTTCATGGTTGGAGTTGAAACCTTGAAGAGTGATGATATGTTCTTAATTAAGTTGGTTTTCTTTTATTTCAAGATTATGTCATTGTGAGGGAATCTTGAGAACCCCATGAGTTTCAAGTATTTTGTATTGGCGATATCTCTCCAAGTCTTGTATTGTAATAAGTGTGTTGCATCAAGCTTTGAGGAAATGTATAACTTTCCTTTGATAGATTTATGATCATAGGTGAATATATTATGTTGATCAAAGGATGATATCAATATATTCTTGCTATATTGAATAAATATTGTTGGACAATGGATTTGTATCAAAAAAAAATAAAAATCTAAAGATTTTGTTTGATTAGTTTATGAGAAAAAATTGTTTATTTATAGAGGAATTCTTTATGTAGTCATGTTGCAAAATTTACAAGAAAGAAAAGTATTTAAAGTATCTTTATAGTTCTATTGTAAAGATTTCATTTGTGAATATTTTGTGTAATTTTCCAAAGACCAACTCTATGCTTTCATGTTGTTATTCTATAAAGAAGTCAAGATAAAATAGTTTCAACTCAATGTTAGTTGTTGAAAATAATAATACTTGTGAAAATGATAGTTAAATTTTCCTTTGCACTTTGATCTATTGATCCCTCTTGATTACACAAATAAAAGTAGACTTGAAAATATATAGAAAGGAGTAGAAACAAATCAAATACACAAGCCAAAAGCAAAAAGAAAAAAAAAAGCAATGCAAAGTGAAAAAAGAGACCTACAGGTCTCTGGAAAATGTATGCCAAAAATTTTTCATACATTTTCCACTACATAGTCAATAAAAAAATAATATTTACCAACCACTTGTATTTGTTAAATAAAACAAAAGCCTATTCCTTTTGATTTATGAAGTCTAGTCAGAGCAGGGGACCCACTTGGGTTCCCACCCCAAAAGACCTAAAAGACTTTCAATAAAAAGAGATAATAAAATGTCTTATAAAATCCTTCTCTTTAAAAATCTATATAAAAAAAAAAACAACAAAAAAACCTTTTAATGCCTAGGTAGGGCTTATGCAACAAACTTTTAAATATATATATATATATATATATATATATATATATATATATATATATATATATATATATATATATATATATATATATATATATATATATATATATTCAAAAAATCGATATACATATTGTATGTTTCTTAAAAAAAATTATACAAAAATAATAATTTTTAAAAAGTTTTGTGGGGGGCCGAGGGTTGCACACCCCGTACCCCCACCCGCGGTAGAGGGCTTGCCATAGCAGGCCTACCACGCACAGTGGGTCTGCTATGACAGACCCCTTATCGTGTCGCGTGGCACTACCACAGGTGGTGGTCCCCGCGGGGACCTCAAGCAAAGGGCCCATAACTTTTTTTTTTCGCATGGAGTTATTTTTTCAAAAAATCATTTTTTAATTTATGTCATTAATTAATATTTATATTAATTAATAATGATATTATTAATTAATATAAATATTAATTAATAATTTATTTATTTTTAATTTATATTATTGTTTAATATTTATATTAATTAATATTGGTATTATTAATTAATATAAATATTATTTAATAGATAATTTTATTATTAAATTTTATATTATTCAATATTTATATTAATTAATATTGATAATATGAATTAATATAAATATTAGTTAAACAATTAAATTATTAATTAATAATAACTAATATTATATATAAAGTAGTTGAAATGTTGATTAATATTATTAATAATTGCAATTCATTTATATATTTACTTGATATGTAATAATTATATTAATTATTAAATACTAATAATTAATATAATTATTATTCAACCATTACATTTTTAATTTTAGCCATTTAAGGGTTGATGGTATGTATCTTAAGGAAGGGATTATAGGAGATTTTAAGTTAAATTGTAACTCAGATTTTATAATTAATGAAATTTGTATAGCTATTATTTAGCTAATTGGATTTCCTTGTACTTTGTCACAATGCCTCAATAAATTAATCCTAATGACCTAATGTAGTATTATGTTGATGTTGAGCCTAATTAAAGATATTAGTTTTTATCATAATTCATTTTGAAATGGTATTCAACTTCAACCGAGATGCCTTGCCAGGAATAGGACTTGGTTTACTTCCTGGCATCTTAGTTGCAATAGGGAAATTTTTGGTGACATGACAAGGAACTGAACCCTTCCAAGTATGTCAAACCCACGTGGTAGACAACATTAGAAAACTAGTTATCAACACCTTCAGATGATTGTTATTGTTCCATTCAAACTTTAGTCCACTGCTACCTCTAAACATAAACTTATTTAACCTTTCAAAAAAAAAAATTGGTGTGTTTTTTTGAGTGAAAAATTATGGGCATGACAGTGTTCCACTAGTAATATAGGGGACACCATGCAATTAACAAAATTTAGCCTGACGTCTTTATTTTTGACATTATAAATGTTTACCATTATCTTAATATCTAGAAGAAAAGGCTCCACTAGATTCTTAGCACACTTCAAAGTAGGGTTCATCAACATATGCTATCTATTTTTTCAGATTGAACCATTCACCTTTTCAATAAAAACATTTCCCATGGTTTAATAAAATCACCATTTATAGAGATAACCTTATCCATATTCATGTGATTAGCTAAAGCTTTAGCACCCTAGTTCAAAATCAAATGAATTTTATTGAAATTGATGGTTGAAACTTAAACATCTTGGTTCAAACTAAAAGGATTCTTAGTTGTCTACACATTTGAACCAATAGTCTTCTTCCTCAATACCTTTTTAATAGTTTTCACTTTGCCTTGTTTGAGTTGACAATATTTAGCCATGTTTCCAATATTTTAAAATGAAAAAAAGTGGAGAAGATGGGATTAAATTCAATACCCTTGAATCCACATTCCAAGCTTTGGGATAATAGATTCCTTTGATAGTAGATCAATGAATTGTTTGGTTATAATAAAAATTTGCAAATACACCAATATTTTGTAAAGTGCATTATAAGTTTAACATAAATAAGCTCTCCAAAAAATGTCGCTAAGCCTTGGAACACTTCTTCATCCTATAATTTGAAGCAGAGACCAGGGAGACTCACCCAGATCGAAGATGTCAAAAATCCAATCCTATGTGGGGAATCCTAGTTCCCACTTCTTGAGAACAAGCGAGGATTGACCAAACATGAAAAAGCCACCAACCAAAACCATCCATAAATATTCATTAAATGTAAAAACAATGGAGAAAAACCTTTGGTCATAGCTATTACATTAAACTATCACTTATTCTTCCACTCTCTAGCAACCCACACTCTTACCAATTGAATATTTTGTCTTGGACCAATAAATTTTCCCACTAAAGAGAATTCTATCAAAGCTATGCCCTTATGCACAAGGAAATATTAGACCAAAATAGAACAAACCCTGGACACATGGTCAACCAAGTGTGAGACAAGGAAAATAGAATTACCTCACAAGAGAGAAATAAAATGTTTTTTCCACTTATGATTCTCGATTGGAAGAGGGCTATAGGAAATTTTACCATCCACACTCCTAGACAATGCATCCAGACCCACAAGAGAATACTCTAAAATTTTCCCTCCTAAAGCCCTAGACAATATGAAAACTAAAGACATGGTATACTCAAGACCACAAATATCTTCTTTTGAACCATCGGGTCCCCATCACCATTGTTGCAATATTTTTTCATTTAAGCCAAATTCTAATTCTCACCTCTCACCAAAGATTTCTCCATTGCCATCCCAAAAAGTTGTTATCATGAAAAATTTATAATTTTAATGCAAGTCTTGGAAATTGAAAAAGGCACAATAGAGGCCAAACCATCTATGATACAAATAAAATAAAATTATGTTTTCCTACTATATAAATAATATTAAGACAACCATTTTATGAAGGTTGTACAAAAGTAAGAAAAACTACTACGAAAAGAATGTTAAGGTTATGTTTAAAAGTTGTTTCACTGTATTGATCGTAATAAGGACATCTTGAATTTTTTTCTAGTTACCCTAAGTATTTAGGTGTTGTTCTTGACCAGCATGAATATGTATCCAAAAACATTGGATGGTATCTTTATTAGATGATATCTTTTAAAATATATAAAAGATATATTGTTTGTAATGGTTAGACAACAAATTTCTCAAATAGAGATCCTAGGCTTATTGGTACCAAGAGAAGTGATATCATTGTCACATTTGATTCTTTATGTCCATAACTTAATTTTATTGTCTAGGGAGGAATCTAGATCCTTTTTTATTTTATGTGGTAGCCTTTTGATTTGTATGTTGAACAAATTGTACCTTAGTTTGTATGGTAATGTGAAATAAATGGACACTTTTTTTCTCTTATACATCCAAAGAATGAAGCATTCTTTGACATTTTGTAGAAAAATAAGAATAGTAGTTTCTTGTCAATACCATATTACTCAAGTGTATTAGATTTAAAAGAATCACATATGAGATTTTCAAGAAAAAAATGTGGAATGTATTTTAGAAAAATGGGAAACGATAGAATTATTTTTCAGCTTATCGATTATATAAAATCTATAGAGAGAGTAATGTCTTAAGAGACAATGGATCAAAATTCCTACGATCTCTCCAAGTCAAGAATGACCATTTTATATATAAAGGAAAAATATGAGGAGTGTTTAATTTTTTATATGGGTATCGTTAGCTAGTATGGTCCTTCATTTATTTTATAATAGAAATTTTTTTTCTCCCTTTAGCATATACATAGATAAATATGAAAATAATGTATATAGTTTGAAATGATGTAGGATGTAAAATTTAGTGTCAAAGAAACTTTTTACCAAGTGGCTACCTATTCATGCCTAAACTCTCTTGCATCACATGTGAGTGTATCTAGCAACGTAGACAATGGGAGAGTGCCAACTTTCAATAAGGTGTTTATGCTAGTGAAAATACCACATATTACTAAAAGGAACCCCATGAAAAATCACTAGCCTCTCTATTCTCATAGTGAGATAAGAAGGGCATTATGATAGTCAAGATCTGGATATCAACCTTTATTGGACTTTTTTCCCCATGAAATAGAGAATTAGTGAGTTAAAGGATCTTGTTCAACTCAAACAAAAATTAGGCTCTATGTACAATATAGTTTTCTCATTAGCAATTATCACTTAGTCCATCAAGTGTGCACACTGTGAGCATAGATGACATGGGAAGAAATAATGAAAAAGGATGAATGCAAAAAAGTAAAAAAATATTCATGTAAAATAATAGCATAAGAAAACATAGTAAAATGTAAAACAACACATGATTTTAGTATAGTATTTTTCTTTAGAAAATGTCCTATGTCTATATTGCAAGGGCGGGAAGCATTATTTTCTTTTATTCTCTTAAGATGGGGAAGAGATCGGAAAGAACTAAATAGAAACAGAGGGAAAGATTAAAAGAAACAATATTTTTTTTATTTTTTTTCATAGTTACCTAGAGTCGCGGGGATAGGTACAAGGAGGGAAATAACATTAAAATTAGTATCCATTAAGAAATGGATGCCATATTACATATACATTAAATCAACACAAATTGCTAGTATAGAAATGGGGATGCAGTCGCTGTTCATATAATGCTATTTGCTATAGATTTGATCTTCTCCAAAGTGGTGGACACTCAAATACCACTAGTAATCTAATCATTAAAGCCTTTTAGAAAACATTGAACCAACATCCCCTCATCCTTAATTGAACTTATATACTGCTGAAATTCAAAGAAGTAATTCTAATACTAATCAACCATCATGACAACCTTACATTAGACATTGTCTCTTAAGTCAACCAATCTTTGACCATTTTCTATTAGGGTATCTATGCTTTGTTTGTAGTACACTTAGGTGTCTCTTGAAAGGAGTACGAAGTAGTCCCATATCACTATATAATCCAAAAACAAATGACTAGTACCATGGACTATAAAAAGACCTTTCCTCTTCTTTCCTCTCCTTTCCTTTATTTGCCCTAAAAGATACGAAATTAAAAATTTCAGATTGAGCCCTATCACCACAAAAGAAGATCAACTAAAAATAATGTGAGAGGTTAATATACAGTATTAATATTTTCATTGTTTCCTACGAATCCGAGACGCCCAAACGTTACGCCTTGTCAATAATTCCTGTGACAAATCGACAATTTATTCCCTATTTCGTGGTGGCTTCATCACCGATAATAAATTATTTGTTTCTTGCAATTGGGTCAACACTTACAAAGGCTGTATTTAACAAGGTTACGAAAGCCTCTTGATTCTTAGGCTTCCACGCCGATAGTCACTTAGAAATTACCACATTTACTAGACAAATTTAGAATGTTTCTGGTTGTTTCTTGCACCTGCTCTATGTCATTCATTTAAAATATCTCTCTACGATGAACACAAAGATGATGTACGAAAAGCTTACGATACTACATTCAAAGGAAGTATACAGCCGTTTACTTCCTACGGAGTATAAAATGTCCTTTCTGTGACCGAATATGCATACGCTTTCTGTGATCCATTAAATGCATCTATAAATGGCATGTCAAATTTAGGGATTTGCAGAAGAAAAAGAGGAAAGAGTGATTTACAATAGGCCATGGATAGAATTGTGGGAGAGGATTTCAAAACCATTAGCTCTCAACCTATATTTTTGGCAACCATCATTCTCTTGTTTGTTCTTCCTTATATTATGATAAGTTGCTTGTGGTATTTTACCACGAAGTTGTTGATTTCAATATGTTTTAGTTTTAATGTATATTTACTGGCATTGGGTTTCGTAGCGTTATGCATATTGCCTCAAATACTAGTTTTGGTCACTAGCCTTATTTTGCGTGATCCTTGCTTTCACAATTATTTCTGGTTGGCAGGTGGGGACTATGGCGAGTGTTTTGGAGGATTATTATGGGTTGGACATCATGAAGAAGTTCCTTCGTCTCATGCAAGGAAAGGCCGCTACAGCGTGGGTGTTCACCACATATATCTTCGGAATTTCAAGTCTGTTTTTTTGCTTTGTTGAAAAGGGAGATTTTTACGCCATGGGAATAGGAGCCAAGATATTGTATGGAATAGCCTGTGTGGTGTTGATCGCTGTAATTACTGTAATGTGGAAGATCACGCATGGTTTTGGAATCAACGACTTCTTCATAAACACACTCAGGGAAAACGTAGATGAATTGAGCGGGATTCAGCCTGTTAACAACAGTGATAGGCAGGTTTTCGCTTAGTTGGTGTAAAGTAGTTTCAGCAAAGAAGTGTGCTTTCAGCTACATGGAATTTCAGGGAACTTTGCTAATCTGAAAATATTAAGAGACGTGGTTTTTGTTTATTAAATAATTATTATTAATTAAGCTAATAGGCTTTATGTGGGAGCTTTGCTCTGGGAAATGCATTTTTCCTCTTCATAGTTGTGAGCCCTTTTCTAGGATAGTTTATTTTCCTGCTATAAAAAACACTTAAATTTTTCTTCCCTCTTTTTTGGTTAGAAACTAGCAAAAATTGATTCTCAAATAGTAAGTTACCTTTTTTTTTAATATTTCTTTTGTTTTATCTTTTCCATTTAGTTGGAAATTAACAAAAATTGATTTTGAAATAGTAAGTTACATTGTTTTTAATATTTCTGTTGCTTTATCTTTTCCATTTGGTTGGAAATTACCAAAAATTCATTCTGAAATAGTAGAATTTTTATGCTTATTTTATTTGTTTAGTTGTGCTTCTTTTATTTCATCCAATAGACAAATTATTTTGGTTTTAAACTAGATTATTTATTTTCCAATCAATATGATTGCTGTTTTTAACTTTGATTAGATTCCTTAATAATTTCTTTATTTTATTAAAAGCGAAATATTCAATTATTTGTATTTATAAAAACTATTTGAAAACAATATTTTTCTTTCTAATTAACTATTTTAATATAATAATAAACATCTTTATAATTATTATATATTTAATTTAAATAAAATTTTCTTATCTTCAATGCTACTACTTAATTTCATATTTTATTGCTTGAAAGATAAAAATCTTTTTTTTTCTCTACTTTGTAAAGGATGCACTCTATCCTTTTGAATCTTATATTAATTTATTATTGATCTATTTTGTGTGCAAATTCCTATCCTCCCATTGCATGCACAAAAGCATGCGACTCCTAGTTTAGAATAATATGAGATTCAAAGATGCTCTTCAAACATAAGTTGGGGAGAGGAAAAATGGAGTATATTTAAAGATAAACTAAAATTTAAAATATTTCTATTTTAATATATTATATTTTGAGTGTAATAGTTTTTTTTGAGTTTTCAAATGTGTATTATTTGTGTTTAAATTATATTATTTTATTAAGATATCGTAATATTTGAAATTTATTCATTTTTATAATGTTTTAATCATAATAACTCAAATTGTTTTATGCTTCTTAGATTTATTTGAAATAAATGGATTCTTATGTCAATGCTCTTTCATATATTTTTTACCAAGGAAACTTTACTCCATGATTAACAATTGAAGATAATATTTAATATATTTCCATTTCGTAAATTCTGAAATATTTTTCTCATATGATATTTAAAACTCTAATAAACTAAAGATAAAAACTATTTAGAATATATAATATATGGTAGATTTTTTTTAATAATATTTATAGCTATATTTTAGACAAAATGTAGCATACATGTTGGGAAGTTCATGGCACACGAGAAAGATAAACATGGGATACAAATTCTACTACCCATATTAAAAATGTCATGCTTAATTATCAGTTATATTACTTACATATTGTGGAGTACATGTTACATCATAGCATTATTTCATATTTATTTAAATTTGAAAGAATTTTAATTTTGTTATAGCATTTATAATCATTGTATTACAATTTTATGATATTTATCTTTTATTCCATTTATTAGCATGTTTAATAGAATTTATCAATGGTTAAATTATTTAGATGAGTTTGATTTATATTATCTTCATGAATATTTTTATTAGGCTTATTATTCATAATATTTTGTAGTAATTGTATGTTTAAGTTATTAGTGCAATAAAGTAGTAAATGTGGTCAATATGATTTGACGTTTCAAGTAAATTTATGATGGATAAGAATGATTTGAATATTCTTTCACATGTTAGAAATTAAGGATGTTAGATAGTGTTGAGAGACATTTTTCAAGAGCTTGGTAACTAGAAACATGAATGAGATCTCTTAGCTTAAACTCCTTTTTTGAGCAAGCTAGTGACGATGTGAAAGATTGAAGAGAACATTCACAAAAATGTGTATATTCTATATAATGATGATTTAATTAATTTAATAATTGAAGTGTGTTTTGATGGTTCATATTGTCAATTCACAAGAATAAAAATATAATATTTTTATTAAATCTATTCAATTTTTATAAAATATATTCACTATTTATCTAATATAAAAGAGGCAACCTTTAACTTTTTCTATTTTAGAGTTATTATATTCTCTTATTGGCAATGGAAAAATGATAAAGCTCTTTTGTATAATTCCTCATTGCTCCCTAGTTATAGAGTCATGATTCAAAATTAAACAAATAGACACTTGAAAAAACATAAACATTTATTTTGGCTGGAAGATTAATGTGTGGCACTTCTAATATATCAACCCAAGCAACAAATATATGAAAGCCACATGATCTTATATGTCATATTCTATGGCATGTTTGGTTGCCTCACTTAGTCTATCTAGAATATTTGGGATATATATATAAAGCTTGAGTATGTACCTACACAAGAATAGATTGTTGATAACTTTACCAAGGTGCTTTCTAAGGATACTTTTGAGTATCTTTGGGAGAATATGGGGGTTATTTCCCCACTTTTACTAAATTAGATGCATATGGAGGTGAATTGGTCATGTGAACTTTATTCATAAGCTTGAATCTATACTAAAAATGATGGCTTCCTCTTAGAAGGAGATAAGTATAGAAGTGAGCTTATGTTTATGTCTTAATCAAAACTGGGCTGAATGAGTACATAGATGATGTATCTAGACTTTGTCGTGTTGATGTCAAAGGAGGAGAGCTTAACAATAGGGGGAATTTTTGTTTCTATTATTCTCACTAATACATTTCCATTAATGAAAACGGGGGGATTTTTGTATGTGATAATAGAATGAGTTGTTGTTTTAGTTTCTAAGTTTTTCATTGATCTCAACATGTCATTTCTCTCATTAGTGACTATTTATTATGTAGTGGTGTTTTTAATTTTACTCATAAATTTTATATTGCAAATCTACAAGCATAGTTTTAATATCTTGTCAGGTAATTTTTGGAGTTGTTTCATTGAAAATTTTGTTCTTCAAATTATAGTTTATCAAAATTGGTGTTTGGGTGAGTATGACCCTAATTGATAGTATTTCCCATGTAAAGTGCACACTCTGTATTTATCTACATGATTTTTTCTAGTTTTCTTATTTTGAATTGAGCTTTAAATGTCCTTAGCTTGATTTAGTTTAGATGGCATGAGGTTTTGAGTTTGGTAGGCATGGATTCAAGGTTTGATAGTGTTCTTACTCTAGGTTTGGACGACCTCGAGTGTTTACACTTTAATTAAATACCTATGTGTATGTAAGATAGAATATAATGTGTATGATGATTAATTTAGTCCTATTTAAGGCATGTTACAGTACACTTCTCATTATTTTCCATTGTAGGAATTTTTAGTGGAGACCTAATTTATATTATATTGGGTTAAGATGCTTAGCTGAACTTGGAGAGATTTTACAAGCATAAGAAAATGAGGAATTGGTGCAGAGAGTGGTGTAGAGTTGTATTGACTTTCATGTGTTAGTTACTAGAAGTGGTGATAAAAAGGTATCTAAATATCTTTTGGCTGTCTTGTAGAAGTGTATTAGCGGTGAATCTATTATCTTTTATTATTCTTCATTGGGTTAGTTATCCCCTTAGTAGTGAGCCTTCTTTTAGGAAATGATCCCTTTGCATGTGAACTTCTAGAAGTGAGTCTTTCTTTATAAGAATCACCTTCACTTATGTCTTCCTAATAGGTCTTTATATATTTAAGAATTAATCTTCTTCATTTATTTTCCCTTGACAAGGTTTTCAACGTAAATCTTATGTTTAAGTGTGTATGATGGTTTATTCTATCTATTTTCTCTTACATATTTACATTTTTCTAGTATTAGGGAATTGAGAATAAGGTTTTTTGGATCTGATTCAAGGAAAGGTTTTATTAACAACTTATTTATTCCTTCCCTCTCAATTATCATGTGCATATGACAAGTTAATTCGACATCATCACTCTTTAGATCTATAATTTCTTTAATTTTTCAATAATGGCTTGACCTTACATCTCACACTAAGCATTAATATGAGAGTAGTAAAAAAATATTATCGATATCATAATTGAACTTTTGGTGAATTATAATATCAATATTGGAAACGTTTACATGAAAATAACTAGATTTTATATCCATACTTAATATATTAGAATATATGAATGTAAGATAGAAAGGATATATTATTTGAGATTAAACATTAAAATTTAACCTAAGAGTTAATTATTTTCTCAAGATAAAGGTATGATGAAGGTTACTTCCATTATTCATCCAAAAACACACAACACAATAGGGAAATAAATAGAAAATTACAAGAAAATAACAGTGGAAAGAATATAAATATTTTATTTCTATTATCTTCAGTGAAATGACCTTACAAGAGTAGACAAAGTTACATGCTACAAAAAATGGGAATTTTCATTACAAAAATCTACAAGACATGATTGGAATCTACCTTGTGAAGCTAAACTCTTAAATCCCCTAGCATCCCTATTTAAGTAGCATAATTAACTACCTTAAAATGTTCTACAAAGTGAAATTTTACCATTTTAGTGCCCAATAGTTCTATTTCCTTAAGAATTTTTTCTCTATTTTTCTTTTGTATAGAAACTTGAGTCTTATGGCCCAACTTCTGAAAGCCATGACTTGTGAAATGCTAAGTTGATTGGCTATTAGAACCCCATTTCAGAAACCTCTCAAAGATCTCTATAGCCCTTGGCTCATGAAGTGCTAGCTGACCAAAGTTTGACACTTTTTTGGAGCTTATAAGACCTTTAAAACTAAGTTCAATGTTTTTGTACGACCTTGCCAAAACAAAAAATTCAATATCTTCAAAATTGTACTTGATCTTTCCATGAAACTTTATTGGAATGCTTTTATATCCAAGATAAACCTCCAGGGAAGTAATTGGAATAATCTATACTCAAATAAATAACTTATTAAAAATGGTATACTTTCCAAAATAGTAACCCTACCCAAAGATAACCCTTAGTGAAAAACTAGACAATATTTTTGTGTGATGTAATATTTCTCTTACACATTGGATGCTAATGCATTAGAAAACTAGATTAATTTGAGAAGTGACCTTGTCACATTTTAGATGTGCTGAGGAAAACCAAGACATTCAACCTCTTCCTTTGATAACCATGATGAATATTTAATAGGTCATTCTTTCCATTTGACCAAGTGCTCTTCATATTGCCTATTTCTCATGATTCTACCCACATGGCCATCCAAGATATCATCTATCTCTTCTATAGATAAAGTAGGTTTTAAAATATTCTAATGTTCTTATTCTATTTCATCCTCCATACTACCCTCATAATACTCTATCAATTTTAAATATTAAATACATGTTAAATATTGAGTTCATTGGGAAAACCTACTTCATAATAATTTCATGAATCATGCTTCTATAGGATCTTGCATGGTCCAAATTTTTTCATCTTCAACTTATTGTATGTCCCCACTAGAAATATCTTCTTTCTCAAATGATCTATAGCTTCATCTCCAATCTCAAATTCCTTATGTCTTCTTTTCTAACTCGCCTTAGCCTTGTACCGAATATCCATTTTATTAATACGATTCCTCACCTCTTCATGTAAATTCTTCACGTTTTCTACAAATTCTTCAACTTCTACACAACTTATCTCTTCTTTGGTCAACTAACTCAAGTTTGAATAATTTCTATGAGTATAGTTTACATATAAAATCATGAACGGTGATTTAGTCTAGTGCTCCTATTGATAGAATTATTCTATGTGAATTTTTCTTGCGGTGAAATCAAATCCCACCACTTCAATTTATCTTCTACTAAGAATCCCAATAAAATTTACCAAACTCCTATTCAACACTTATCTCTATCCATCAAATTTTTTGATCAGGTGTTGAGCTTAACTTTAAATCTATCATTAGATTTTTCCACAATGTCCTCCAAAATACCCAATAACATTAATGTATCAATTTGATACTATTCTGTTTGGTAGATCATCTATCTTCACCACTTCTTTGAAAAATATTTATGTCACATAAATACCATCATTACTCTTTCAATAAGAAATAAATGTTCCATCTTCAAGAACCTATGTACTACCACAAAAAAGGAGTCATGCCCTCTTTGAGTCCTTAGTAAACCAATAACAAAGTTCATACTAACATTATCTGATGACCACTTTGGTACATGTAAAGGCTAATATAACCCTATATTTTTCTTGGTTCCTTTTCCCATATGACATATCCTAAAACTCCACATAAACTTCTTAACATCTTGTTACAATTGTGGCCAATAATATTGCCCGCTAACTAGAGCAATGGTATTATCTCTACCAAAATGTCCATCCAATCCTCCACTATTCTTCTCTTTGATTAGGTTCACCCTCATGAAACTCTTTGGAATGCATAATTAGATACCTCTCAATATGATACCATCTTATATTATAAAATACAACCATTTGGTCCTGTCCAAAGTAAAAGGTTCTATGAAAGCTCTCTAGGCATCACCAAAATCATGATCTTTATGATACATACTCTTGAGTTTCTTGAACCCAATGAATTTTATCTCCATCTCTCTCCAAAAGTGTTGCCTCCTATTTAGGGCATCTACCAGCCTATTAGACTTTCCACTCTTGTACTTAAGAAAAAGTATAAATCCACAAAAAATCAACCCATTTTAAATGCCTTTGATTTGACTTTCCTTGGTTATTCAAATACTGTAAAGCTTCATGACCAGTAAACAAAAAACAAATCAGGAAAAAAATAATGTCTCCGCATCCTAAATACCTAAACAATAGCATAAAACTCCTTAGCATAAATAAAATATTTTATTTTGGCATCATTCAACTTATCACTAAAGTAAGCATTGGGTAGATTGACTCAAAAAAACTCCAATGGAATTTCTAGTGGCATTAGAGTCTACTTGAAATACCTTATTAAAAATTGGAAGTGCCAAAATAGGCTACTCTATAACTTTTCCCTTCAAAAAATCAAAACTCTTCGTTGCTCAAATAGTCCACTTAAACTCATTTATATCCCCTCTCATAGTTTCAATTAAGGGTCCACAAATACTACTAAAATGTATGATAAATATTCTTTAAAATCTATCCAAACCATAAATTTTTTTTTCCTTAGTAGCACTTTTTAGAGTGAGCCATTCAAAGATATCCTTCACTTTCTCTAGGCCCATTTTAATACCACCCGTTGAGACAAAAAAATATCAGGTACACTAACTTCTTCACAAAAATGCACTTCTTCAGATTAATCAACAACTTCTCTTCCCTTAACTTCTCAAAGTCCTTATGAATATAGATTATATAATATTTTAATGTTTTACTGAATATCAAACATCACCCAAGTAAACAATAATATTTACTTACTCAAAAATTCCTTCAATACCTCATTCTTTAGCCACATGAATGTTAATGGTACATTGGTTAGCCCAAAAGGCATGACTAACAACTCATATAAGCCCTCCTTTGTGTTTAAGGATGTATTTCACTTATCTCCTTCTTTAATCTAGATTTGGTGATATCTACTCTTCTGATCTATCTTTGTGAAGTACTCAATTCCAATCAAGAAATCCATAATGTCATCCATCCTTGGCAAGGGATACCTATAATTGATAGTAATCTTATTGATAGCTTGAGAATCTATTTACATTCTCCATTCTCCAATTTTCTTTATTTATAGTAATGTTGGTAGAACAAATGCACTCAAAGTCTCTCCAATCGATCCCCTCTACAACAAATCTTGCACTTTTCCATTCAATTCATCATTCTTCTTGTGTCACTCAATGGGATGCCTTATTCAGAAAAATGGCTCCTATAATTAAGTCCATTTGAGGAATAATCTTTCTTATTCATGGCCATATAGTGTGTACATTACTAGATATAATATCCTCAAACTCATCCAACATATCTAAAACTCCCACAATTACAACTTCTACTCCCTCTTTATCAACTCTTGGAATTGAAGAAAAACACATATTTTCATGCTTCATGACTTATAGAAAATCTCTTCCATCAAATTAACATATTCTTGCACTACTACATACCTCTTCCTCTATTTCCTTCAATGGCTTCAGCTTATCTCAGACTCCATCCTTTATTAAATAATAGGTATTTGCATAAATATCATGTATTGCATGACCATAAAATTTACATGGTCTCCCTAACAATAGATGAAAAATATCCATAGGCATAATATCACATAATACCTCATCATGATAGTTTGTAATTTTGAACTTTACCAAAAATTGTTCATTGACCAAAGCCTTGTGATCCTTCTACAACCAATAAATCTAGTAGGAATTCAAATGCTTTCTTATCTCTAACTTCAATTTATCAGCCATTTCATTTGAATAGATTTTACTATTACTACCACTATTGATAATAATTTTACATAATTTACCATTACATTTACAACTTGTGCAAAACAAATTCTTCCTTTCATCATTTTCCTTCTCATCATTTAAGAAGTCTCTTTTGGTAAAAAGTACCTCTCCTCTTTTAGCATCTTCAGAATCTGATGACTTCGCATCTTCATCTACATGTCATTACCTTCTAGTCTTCTATTTGTTCTCCCTTGATTTTTGGGACACTCATAATCTCTATGTTCCTTTTCTCTGCAAAGGAAACACATCTCATAGAAACATCCTCTTCCTAGTCCTTTCCATCTTTCTCTTCCTTTGTAATCTCTATTATTTTGATCGTGAGGGTGATAGGAATTTTTCCCCCTCTGATTATGACTAGTACCAGAGTCACCATGTTCTTCTTTTCATCTTCATTTCAACCTCCATAAGACAATCCACTAGGATCTCCATCATGACCTCTTGTAATTTTTTCAATCTTGAAATTCTTATTTGGTTTTTCTTCTACCTTTAGAAAAAAATGATATGCATCTTCAATGGTAGACATTATTACCATTATAAAATATTCTTGAATAGTTATCCTCAACCCATTTATGTAACAAGAAACCATCTCCTTGTTGGCTTCAAATGACCCATTCTAATAAGGACTCAATAGAACTCTTTTGTATATTATTGGATGAATCTTCCTTCTTATTTCAACCCATGTAATTTATTTAGTACATCAAAATCATAGTTAATAAGAATGAATTATCTTTTCAATTTTTCCATCATTTGATCCCATACTGTTATCTTCTTCTTCCCTCTTCTATTTCTCTCCAACTAAATCTCATTCCACCAAGTTTTAGCACGACATTTCAGCTTGGCCTTTGCAAATCAAATCCTCTTAGGATCTTCTATTTTCTCAAACTAAAATTACTCCTTTGTATCATTAATTTAATTGATCAACACTTCTAAATTAAGATTTCTAGAAAATGCAGAAACTTCAATGTTTGGTCAATTTCCACTATTATAGATGTCACTAAAAAACCTAGCTTCATCATGATCCCTAGTAATTTCTTTCTCCTCTTCAAACTGTCCTTATTCTTTAGATTCATCCTCACTTTCATCTCTTTCCCTACTATTACCTCCTTTATGCAACTCATCTTATAGTGCTTTGACTTGTCTCTAGAGGGATCTAAAACCCTCTTATATCACACGTACAATTCTTCCACCGTGGTTCCTTCATAGAGCACTAGTAGAATTTGGGCAATAAATGACTAGGTGACTAAAACTCTTAGTCATGTGACTAAAACTAATCATGTTCTACCCATTTTTTGTAGTTCGCAAATATAAATGACTAAATAAATGACCAATTTGGTCATCAGATAAAATCACAACTAAAATGACTAAATAAATGACCAATTTGGTCATCGGGTAAAATGACCAAATAAATGACTAAATAATTAGTCATCCAAATAAAAATGACTACATTAATGAATGATTATAACTCCTTATAATAACATTTGATAATATCGTTGAATTACATACTTATAGGTTTCATTTCATGACCAGTATTGCTTGTTCGCTAATAAGCTAACACTATAAAGGACTAAAAACATTCAAACAACAAATTATTGACTCCATGATTAATGGTGTGATGAGAGGACAAGAAAGAAATTATTAGCGACTTTATAAAATAAAGCTACAAAATAGAACCCGAATTCTAGCTTAAATCATTAGATAACTTGCCCTGAGTGACCAGATACATTAATTATAAAGAACACTAGCTAGACTTAGAATAGTTTCCTCTTGAACCTATGTAAACTCCTAGCCAAAACTATTTTAATTATCTTTATAAATTAAAAAATAATTAAGATAAAATAAATATAGCACCAATTATATCTATATAATATAGACCACTTAAAATATATTATTTATCATAATTACTAATTATATAAAAGCAAAAATTAATCAATTAAAAGTTAAAATAAATTTTATTAATTTAATTAATTTCTAGTCATACAATAAGGACATTAAAATATCTATTTCAATTTATTCCACACCATGCAATAGCATAACTTGATTCATTAATCAATCACTATCACCATACAAATATAATACTAACATTCTAAAATTTTCCTATTATAAAATTTTCCCAATCCTAATATTAACTGGAATGAAGAAAATAATTGCTTACAAATGAAAACCAAATAGTAATATGTGAATAAGCAGCAAGGATTGAGCATAATTTTTTGGCTTCCACGTTTGCTAATATTTTTCTTTCCCCCAAAAAGGAATGAGCGATATTTTTTTTTTGGCTTCTCGCGCTCTCTATTCCACCCCCAAGCAACTCAACCATCTTTCCCTTTTCCGCAAAACTCTCCATGCTTTCATTTTCGGAATCCCCATAGCCCAGAGCAGTTTGTTTCGCAACATCCTATTGAGGGATGCCTATTATGGCTTCCTTAGGCAGAAAGTGTCGGTTGTCCCGAACGAGAGTGAGATTGGATCCGAGAGAGGGAAAAATGTGCCACAGCGTTCGTTGATGAGAATGCTTTAGTCTACCAGGGTTTCATATATTACCAATTTTCTAAACAACATTTTGCATTTTCTCCATGGAGGATAGAAGGAATCATGATAAAATAGAAGGATTTGCAGCAGAGATTTCCTTCATCTCCATTGTTCTTCCATTCAATCTTCAAAGTATTGGTCTTTTATTCCCCTTTCTTTCTTAAAGATGAGATTGATTTTATTTTAAATGGTTGTGTATAAGAATAAAATTGATGCCCTGGGTGATGTATTTTCTTCCTGTTTGTGTATTTTACTATCCTATAATTTGGTACCCAATTCATTGTTAAAGATAAATGAGCAGTACCAAATGATGTAGAGGCATATTAGAAATAGTTCAATTTCATTAGAAATAGTTTCATATTTCTTACAGATTGCCCTGAACCCATTCCAAACACAAACTAGCATTTCATTCAACTAATAGTATGTAGAATAGATTATATCTCAAGAATCCCTATTCTGGCCCAAGCAGATGACATTGAAAACATAATTTAGTTCTATTTTCTTACTCAGAATTCCTTTTCTTCTTCTTCCCACTGTAAGAATGTTCATTTAACCATTCTTTATGCAGTGTCTTTATTTCAATAATAATCTCTTCTCCCAATCAATGGTGTAACTTTTAGATCATATTAAATTGCATTCCTTCTCCCCTGGCATATATTTTCTTAGGATTTTGACCTACAGTTTGGGGGGGTTGACAGCTGGTTTGAGATTCACTTCAAATTCTCCTAAATTCTGTCTAGGCCCATCTAACAGACTTCGAGATGAATTTGGTCAACTGAAGCAAATTTTGCAACAAATTTGATCAGACTTCAAACTTGCGAAGAAGCAAACCTGACTTGCTCCTGCTAGAGGCAAAACTGGTTTCTTAGATTTATAAGTTCTAACAGACCTCCAAATGATGAGTTTCAGGAAGATGGCTATCCCAAAGTCTTTTAAGCTTTGATGGATATGTGTTTCTATTGTTCACTATTCATTATAATTCAGTACAACAATTCTTTCCTTCTTCTGGTTTATTATCTCATCTTATGATTATGATTATCTCATTTGTTTGACAAATCCTTATTACCAACTTGTATAGATATACTCAACGATTTATGTAGAAATTGAAAATGAAGAATTGGTTTCTATTCCTATTACTCAATTAGTTTAGGGCTACTACTTTGTTTTGCATCAACTATCTCTTGGTCCTTACATATTGAACACCTATAGTTTATGCCAACTAATTATACAATGGTTATCATTACAAAACCTCAGAAAGATTGATGCAGTTTTACCATCATTTAAGTTCAGGACCAAAGTAAAATATTTCATAAAACTCAGTGACATTGATGAGATATTTTTTCTTACACCAGTTGGCATACCCACTAACAGGGGAAAACCGGGTATTAATTTTGTTCGTGGTACAAGATACACTGAAGTCTCAGTAAGAACTCAAGAAAACTCATTTACTCTCATAATTACATTACAATGTCCTTGTTTTAAGAACAGTTATACCGACTCCAAATGCTCTAGATTACAACCATTAAGAGCTCCCAGAAGGCTTAGGGTTCTGATGGAGTCCTCTTATTATTACAAATTTATTTGTCATAAAACTAACTACTATTTCCATTTTACTTTATCTCATTTGTTTGAGAACGCCTCAATGCCAACCTGCATAGACTTCATTTACTCAATGATTTATGCAGAAACTAAAAAAGAAGAATTGGTTTCTACTCCAACCTCATGAAAGTTAGTTCTTCAAGGTATCTTATCACTGCATTAATCTGTCTTTCAGCACATTTTCAGGTCTATTAAACATCCCGGAATTTATTAGAATGATAACTCCTTAATGCTTCTTCTAGAAAAAGGTTCTTTGAGGCTCAGCACAAGTTATCGTTAATCTAAAACACTTGTCTGCTACATTCCTGTGGTATTCTGAATTATCATTTCATTTTTATACTAGTGCAAATGATATTGCTTTGCAATTGGGTTTTTTGATCCAAATAATTAGAAGCTTGAAGAGCTTCATTGAAGAATCCAAATTTGTGCGTAAATATTAAATTTCTTCAATCTTAACTATCCCCGCTGAATACAATTGAAGCATATACATGATTTGAGTAGTTATTAATAAATAGGTACGTAGTGCTAAATTCTGTAGCACTTCATTAAATTCTCTTCTAAACATTTGATACTTTTTATCTCATGTTATTATTCTGTAGTAAACTGTAGGATACTCATCTTTAACGACTGTGATAGCTACAAACAAAACCTAATATTTAGGAAACAATTTTTGTTTAGGTATGCATAATTTAATCTTCTCAGTCCCTGCTATATAATCTACTAAATATCTGGCTATAATTGTTGTGTTTACTGATAATTTAAGTTATTTTGTTCTGTTATACTTTGGTGTATTGTGCTATTGTTACTGTGGCTGCAAATTTATTGCTACTGTTTAGTGTAAGTGTTTTGTAAAGCATAACCTAATACACTAAATATCTGGCTATAATTGTTGTGTTTATTGATAATTTATTTTGTTCTGTTATATTTTGGTGTATTGTGCTCTTTTTACTGTAGCTGCAAATTTATTGCTACTGTTTAGTGTAAGTGTTTTGTAAAACAGAACCTTGTTTATTTTCCTTTTTGCTAAGTTGTTGGTCCCGGTATAGGAATAGGTACATTTTAGGGTTTGGATACATTGGTACTACAATTTTTTCTCTCCCAAGCATGGGTACTGGATCATATATGTATAAATAGTAAATACACATATAGAAATACTTAATACTGAATATAATTATAAATGACGTTCAGGCTTGAAATTTCACAGTTTATTATGATATAAATTATATACTAGAAAAATGTCAAATCATTGAATCTCCACATCTGGCATTCTATTCATATTGATCTATGAATCAACACTTTCAGTATAGAAAGGGTGTATCCATTATAGTCTCTTGAGCCTTTACCCAACTAGTCATGCTTCCTCAATCATGTGACAAGGGAAGGCAAAATATTAGAAGGATGTAAATATATATTTTACACTCCTTTTTCAAATCTAAATGAAGCAAATAGAAATTATCATACTGGTTTAAACTTCATACTGGTTTAAACTACATATAATAATATATTTAGATATTTAAAATATTCGATTATTTTTTAAAAATGCACAGAATCAAATACAGAACACAACTGATAATTGATAGTTAAATGTCAATTGTCAAATGTTTTAGATAAACCAGATGTTTTGTATTAGTGCATCTGCACATGTAAGATAAATATTAAATCGCCATATTGCTGTATATTATATACAATGTTCAAATTTAAATATAAAAAACAACTGATAATTCATATTTAAATGTTAATTTTCAATTGTTAAAATAAAATCAAAACGTCATGCTCCTGCTGACCTTTATACAGGTCGCATGCTCTAATAAATAAAATTGAAGCTTCTAGGGCTGACTCGAGCATTGAAATAGACAAAGTAAACTAAGACCGACTAATACCTAAATCAGTGCCACCTTTCGAGAGTTAAATTAAGTTTTAAAACAATTTAAATTAATGCTTGAAAGCATACCTATCTTAGGCATAATCACATCATTTAGGATATTAAGCAATAAAGAAATTAAATGACAAGAGGGCCGACCCATGATGAAATGTCACCTCCTTTCAAGGAAAGATAAGATAGGGTACATTTAAAAAACCACAAAAGTAAGGTGTACTAGACCAAATTAGGGGCTACCTATTATGAATTAGGTGATAGGTCAACATAGGGAAGGAAAATAAAGCTGAATAGCAACAAGGAATACATAACAAGGGGTGATGTTTTTATGTTGGGTGTGTTGGTGTTAATATATTTGATTTATTGATGTCACAGTCTTCATCAGTCAGTGCTGAAGGTGGCACTGAATGGTGTCACAGATTATATCGCTGGTCTCCCCAATATGTATGTATTGCTGCTCAAGATTGATCTTGCTGTTATGGCACTGCTGATGTGTTACTGTTGCTGCTCACGGATGCTATCGCTGATGTCCTGCAGATATGTGTCGGTGCTGTTGAATGCTTATCTTCTGCTATCACTGCAATGGATATTGCTTGATATCGCTGGTGTATCAGATAATATGAATCTGCAGATGCAAGTAATGTGCCCAATCACTGGTAATGATATTGCGGTTGCATTTTGCTGGTATTAATATCATCTGTTGTTGTTGGTATGGAATTTACAATTATTATCACTGCCATGTAATTGGAATCGCCGAATGCATATGAATAGATATGTTGAACACAGTTTATCATTGTCTGAAAGGATGTCTTTTCAATAGAGTACACCTTGATCTACCAATTTGGTGTTCAAGGAAACTTCACCAAATTGGTAGTATAGACTAGGGACTGTCTTGCACCTCCGAAACCGCAAGCCTTATGAAGCCAATTGTAATCTAGAATTTGCATAAATGAAAGATTATGATGAGTTGATCTATGCTAATTGTGCTCCAAGAATGCCAATTATATATGATGTCAAAACATCCCTCAAATAACCATGTCAATCACTTTATAGTTTGCCTTGTACGCCCACAACATTGGCTACCTCTATTCCCAATCTTGCCACACAATGTCACAAGAGAATCATAATATTTTTTTTTGTCACAAGTGGTTACTGGTTGCAGCCAAGCAACATTTGTCTCTGCTGCATGTACTACTTTTTGTATCCATGAATCATTAATTTCATTTTCAACATACTACAATTTGGATAACTCATGAGATTATTGTGGCAACAGGCCCGCATTTAATACTTGTTTGATATCAGACAAAAATCCACCTTTAATTATACTCTGATGGATATCCACACCTAATTCTAAAGTTGCCATATTGGCACAGGTTGAGAAAATATTGGCTAAGGTTGTCGAGTTCGATTTCAAACCCGCTAATTGCATTTGCTTAGATTCCTCCATAGTCTTTTCAAAGAGCCCATTTTGTGTGTATCCTCCAACCAAGGCAATCCATGGGCAACATCTAGACTCAACATTTCTTTGAAAAATCTTAAAACACCATGAAGATCACCATTTTGTGCATATTCTAAAATCAATGTATTCCATGAGACTGCACTTCTGTTAGCCAATTTGTCAAATACTTCACATTCCTTGTCTAAGCTTCCACATTTTGCATCCATGTCTAGCAGGGCATTTGCAACCACGACGTCTGATAGATATCCTCATTCGATTATATTGTCATGGATACCCATACTTTGATCCAAAGCTTTGATTTTGGCACAGGCTGGGAGTATGGCAGCAAAGGTAATACACAAAATTTAAAGCTTCAGCACGAACCACTTTTATCGTAACGGTGACAAGTTCTTCCCCTTCTTGGGTATGGGAATTCTGCAGATCCTTCCAATACTGGGAAATTATATTCCTCACCTTTTTCTGGATCCCCAAGATCTTTATAAAGATCATAATCATAAATTGTCTCATTCTTCCCTCTTTCATGTTCCATCTCTTAAACTTTTAAGTTCTACCCCTATTTTTTTATGTAATATAGGCATTTTGATGATAAAGTTTAGAGATTATTCAAGATAGCCAGCACGGCCAAAAAGGTCAACCATACATGCATAGTGATCAATTCTAGGTGTAATGCAATAAGATTTGGTCATATCATTAAATCATGTGCAACTCTCACTTGTTAAAGTTGAATGACTGCATGCAAATAAAACACTAGTGAAGCTTCCATGATCATGATATGTTCCACAACATTTTATTATTTTAAATATTTTTAGAGCATCCTTCCACCAGCCGTTTTGTGCATATCCTGCAACAATGACATTCCAGGAGATGACATCTCTTTGAGACATTTTGTCAAACAGCTCATGTGCCTTTTGTATGTTTCCATGTTTCCACATTTTGAATACATTTCAACCAGGGCATTTGCAATTACAACATTCAAGAAAAAGTTGTTTTCTATTATACTTTGATGGATTTTTATTACCTTGTCCCAAAGCTCCCCTTTTCCCAGACTAGGAGGATGCTGGAAAAGGTTGTGGAGTCTGACTTTACACCTTTGGATTGCATTTTCTTAAAATGTTTCCAAGGCCTTCTCAACAAACCATTTTGTGCATATCCTGCAGTCATTGCAGTCCATGAGACCACATTTTTTCAGGCATTTTGTTAAATAGTTCAAGTGCCTTGTGTAGTCATCCACATTTTGCATACATGTTTATCAGGAAATTTGTCACTACAATGCTAGCATATGTTCACTCTCGATTACAATTTTATGGACATCCATAACCTATCTTAAACTCACCAATTTGGCACAAGCCTGGAGGATGCTGGAAAAGGTTGCCGAGTTTGGCTTTACACCTATCAATTGCATTTCCCTAAATACCTCCAAGGCGTTTCCAACAAACCCATTTTGTGTGTACCCTGTAATCACTGTACTCCAAAATATGATATATGGTCGAGGCATTTCTTTGAAAAGATTTACAATCTCGGCAAGAACGCCATTTGTGCATATGCTGCAATCATTGAATTCCATGAAATCACACACTTCTCTGAAGCATTTTGTCAAACAGTTCATGTGCCTTGTGTATGCTTCCACATTTTGCATACATATCTATCAGGAAATTTATGACTATGATATCAGACAAAAATCCATCTTTAATTATACTCTGATGGATATCCACACCTGTTTCTAAAGCTGGCATTTTGGCACAGGTTGAGAGAATACTGGCTAAGGTTGTCAAGTTTGATTTCAAACCTGCTAATTGCATTTGCTTAACTTCCTCCACAGTCTTTTCAAAGAACCAATTTTGTGTGTATCCTCCAACCAAGGCAATCCATGGGCAACATCTAGACTCAGAATTTCTTTGAAAAATCTTAAAACACCATCAAGATTACCATTTTGTGCATATTCTGAAATCAATGTATTCCATGAGACTGCACTTCTGTTAGCCAATTTGTCAAACACTTCACATTCCTTGTCTAAGCTTCCACATTTTGCATCCATGTCTAGCAGGGCATTTGCAACCATGACATCTGATAGATATCCTTGTTCAATTATATTGTCATGGATAACCATACTTTGATCCAAAGCTTTAATTTTGGCATAGACTGGGAGTATGGTAGCAAGGTAAAATTATCTGGTTGGATATCCGTTTGTTGCATTTGGAGAAACATAATCAATGCTTCTCGAGGATACAGGCCATGTCTTCTGTAAGCTACAATTATGGTATTCCATGAGGAAACATCTTGTTCTGTCATATCGTCAAACACCTGACGAGCATCTATCAAAGTACCACACTTTTCATACATGTTGATAATATTATTTTGAAAGAATCTGCATCTAGAAAATTCAATTCCCCTGCTAGTGATAAGAGAGTGGATTTATTTACCTTGTGAACGTGCATTTTTGGCAACATAGGTCTGCAGAAATTGAGGATATGTAGAAAAGTTTCTAGGGGGTTTGTTTGTGGACAACAAAATGTGTATCACCTTCTTCAACTAAACCTCTCTACATAATGTCATGAGATTTAAATTGAGATGGGTAATGGATGTCAATGACATCAGGACTGTTCAATTATATCTGAAGGGTAGGAGATGTTTGAAAAAGAGGTAGCAAGTTATAGACCTTAGAAAGATCAAACTACAAAAAAACAAATATTTGGAGAATCAAGTTAAACATTGAACTTAATCAAAGTCGGGATTCAAATTGGCTCATACACAGGAGACGACAGAAAAGCCCTTAGATGTGAGAAGGAAGCCTTTGTTTTGTACCTTCCCACCATAGCAATATCTGAAAACCCTAAAACTATTGTGAGAAACCTCAAGGCTATGGAGGCATTTCTGCCTACAGAGGATTATCAACTTGTAGATAACTGTAATTGCAGTACCCAGCAACAAAATTTTAAGAATCAAATCAAATCAAATCTCTCAAAAATATAAAATCGAATCAAATTAGATTTATATGATAAGATAAAATCTTATATCAAATCATATCGCATCTCTGATTTGATTGTGTGAATAAAAAAAACAAATCCCTCAATCTTCACAGCAGTATTGTGTAAGTTTGAAAAATGTAAACCAGGAGTATACAACCGTTGGACAGGTTTGGGGTGAAATCCCCACTTATAATAGCCTATCTGCAAATTACTAATTATACATTATTTATAAAAATTATAAAGTATAGATTTAATAATCAAATAGAAAAATAAAACCAATATCTGTATAATCTTATAACTGATATTCTCTTATGGCTTTTCGATGAAAAATTTATGAAGGTCCATAAATCTATTGATGGACATTTTGACTTTTGCAATTTTAAAACCTACTATATTGGGCTTCATTGGGTGAACTTATTGAGGTAGGATAGAAGCCTTAACCTTAGCCTTGATATTTGAAGGAACATCAGAACTGAAGGAACCCACTTTAGAACTTCAAAATGAGCAAGGTTACAAAATCCCATAGCGTAGTAGGAACTTTATGTTTGTTAGTTCCTTGCATTTCAATTGCAAAATTTTATGGTACTAGGTAGTGCAAGGTATATTTTGTTAAAGGTCACAAACATTGGAGTACAAGGAAAAATCATTTGAAATAGAAGGTCTTAAAGTTTAGACTTTAGAGTATGGATTTTAGCATTTATACATCATTTCCCTATTTTCTAATTGTAAACTAAATAATAGTCTATTAGTAAGCATTTTTTGTAACCCAAATCTTTCCAATCTGGAAACAAGTTTCAAGATATAAGTCTTGAATCATTTTGGTCTATCAATTTTCTGCCATTCTTATATTTTGAATTTTCTACGGCACTTAGATGGCTTAGAAATGTCATTTTTGTAATGTTCATTTTGTGATTGCCAAGATTAAGTGGGTGTTGACCAGGTCCATTGTTGGTAGTAAATTGTGGTAGTTAGAATGGGTGCATCCAAGTAGCACCTTAGTATCTTTAAATGAGTAGGATGTTGTAATTATACCCACCTTTTTAATGCCACAATTCTTGTCCAACAATTTGAGAATATTCTTTTCCATGTCCATAAACTCTGATGATTCAAACTCATCAGAAGATTTAGAAAACAAGTAGAAGTCTCTGTTTTAATATTCATGGATAATTGAAGTTTGATTCTTGCATTTCATATTTGTTGTTATTCATATATGCATAATTTTTGTTGTAGGTTGTTTGGATTTGAAGCTTCCTCATGTATATGACTTTGGAAGTGGTTTGTAATTCATTTTCACTGGTGTCAATGATATGTTGAGTGGATTCATTCAACTTTCTGCTCCTATGGACATTTTCATTTTGGGATGATAACATATAATATATCCGCGCTGTATTGGGGAAAATAAAAGAAATTATTTTCAAGCTATTAGAAAAAATATTTTCCTTGATCAAAACTCTACATCTCCAAGCTAGAGTTTGGATGTTCAGTGGTTAGACAAACAAGTAAGACCAGTAGATAATAGGCATTATGAGGTGTAAATAAGATGAGGATGAACTAGACCTTAACATTAAGATAACTATGTTAGGAGAATGAGAGCTCCAATTAAATGAAGATTTAAAAGAAAACTATTATAATTAACATCTTCAACTCCAAGAAGAAAATCTAGCCACTAGACATGCCCCTAAATTGACAAAAAATTGAGACTATCTGGAAGAGTTAGTTTTAACATCTTTTGTTGAATTTCTCACATAATATAAAGACTTATTTCCTTAGACATTCATTGAAATGAAAGGCATCAAAGAGGAGGTAGGAGTCATGAAGATATAGTTGAAGGAAGGCATAAAACCTCATTGCAAGAGGCCTTACCACCTCAATATGAGATTAGGGAGATGTCATGTAGACTAGGGATACTATGTTGTGTCATGTGCCATCCTGTACATGTGAATATATTGTAAGATGTATTCACTAGAAGGTAGAGTGATAGATAAAGATAAAGAAGGATATATATATATATATATATATATATATATATATATATATATATATATATATATATAGAGAGAGAGAGAGAGAGAGAGAGAGAGAGAGAGAGAGAGAATATAAGTGAATGCATATGATATGAATTTATAGAAGGATGTAAGAAAATTATAAGGATGTTATGATGTACCGAATTCATATAAATAATACAAACACTTTTGGACTCCAAATATGTTATTTTCTTTATAATATGTTAAGTAGTTAATCGCCTATCTGGATCTAATGTCTTGTTCACTTAATAATGCTGAGTCCAAGGTATAAACTACAACACTAGAAAGTCATTGGAGCTCGGTCTATGTGCCTTAGCTTTCATGCTAACAACCATTCTTTTAGATAAAAATTGCATTTTTAAAAGGGAAATCAATTCTCACAAGATAATTTTCTGCAACAATTGTAAGAAAAGGGGGCACATGATTGTGAACTATATTCAACATGCCAAGGATCTCCTTAATGTCAAGCTAATTATAAGGCATTGGTTGTGGGACTGGGCAATAATGAATGTTTTTTCAAAGTAGCTATTGAGGACCCTCTACATTAAAATATTAGGAGGAACACATCATCTAAATAGGACACTTTGTTTTGTGATTGGATGTTTGTGTTCCCAATCACAATTGTTTATTGCTTGTGATTGGATATGTTTTTCCCTTATCACATTTGTTGAGTGATATTGATTGGGTGTCTATGTAAAGAAGTGGTTACAAGGCATAGTTTTAGGACTATTAAAGTGTCATAATTCAAACATTAGGACAAAGTTTTAGGACTATTAAATTGTCATAATTCAAACATTAAACATGTCATGTGATCCTCAAACTTTCAAAATTTTAAATTTCATAGTTTCATAGTCACTATAATACATTAGAATTGTAAATAATACATTAATAATAGCATTACAATTGTTTACACATGATGGCATGTCAAAATGAATATAAAACAAATACAATCTACATTTTCCTCTTTCCCCTCTTTGTTAGGTTGTAATGTCCCAATTTTGGGAACATTTCAAATTTTTGCCATTAAACAATAATTCTTACTTAAAATTGCTAACTATCTCCCAGCTGAAAACTATCTGATTCCTGTGGCTAACATGTGGATATTTTTCTTGGATTTTGCACACAACAGAAGGCAGTATGTCTATCATAGGCAATAGTAAGTAGCAAGGTGTGCAAGTGCATGTACATATTGCCAACTCTCTCATTGGCTTCACTATCAACTGGTGTTAATTCAATGAAAATAAGTATAGAATATGATGTTGATTAGTGATTGTATCATTTTAATATTGAATCATGAATATCGATCGTAACATTCTAGTTTGACAAATTGATGTCAAATTAGTATCCTTTATTTGTAATATTCATGATAGTTTATGTGGCATATGCATGATATGTGGTATTTTGAACTCAAATAATGTTTTAGGTTACAAAAATGTATCTATTAATGATTTGTATATGATTTTTGTCTTGACGTTCCCAGCCAAAAAAATGTCATACTGCCATACAGTAGCCTATTCTGATTCAACAATTAGAGTTAAACTAGTTCTTTGTGAAGAGCTAACCACTTGCTGCTGAATGTAATTTGTATACCATCACTAGCTAATGAATAACCAATCTCTTTGGATGCTTCAAGCATCTTCATCCTTCAATTGAACTCCTCAACATGCCAAAAAGTATGTCATCTCTTTCTTGTGCAGAAAAGCAAAATCTACAGTGTGAAGTTAATGATCGTTAACTAAACACTGTGCAACCCTGTATTTAATTTTTGGTAAACCAAGCACACTTTTACATTCATATTTTAAAACCAAATTTATGCTTGTCATTGCTAGCTCTAGTGTTTAAGGTTAATGTTTAATATTTTGTCAATGTTTTAAGGTCAATGTTTAATATTTTGTGTTTTCTAGCTATGATAAGAAAGATGCTACGTTATTAGTTATTAATGTATCTTAAGGATTAGTATATACCATAAATAGGAGATCTTGGAAAATGGCTATCAATTTTTATAAGTTGAATTTAGTTTGTATCAAATTTCCTTAATAATACTAATTTTATGATTGATGTATTGGATAGAAGTGCAATAGATTGGTAAGTTATCAGGAGTGTGGACTTCTAAAGCAGTAATGCTTTTGATGGGTTAATTAGGAGTTAAAATGTAGAAGGTATGATCATTGGTACATACTTTATCTCTATTTAATGTGGTTGGTTTCCCCTAAAGATATATGCTTGTCATTATAATAAGGGGAACAAGCCACATGTAATGTATTTTCCAATGACATCATTCACTTCATTCTTATATTGCACATTGAATAACTTCACCATTGAGTTTAAAGTATCACTAGTCATTGTCCCCTTAAGCTTTTCTACCCTTGAACTATAGATGGGAAAACTTGAAATCATGTTTAATGGAAAGTACTAGTATACATGGTATGATTATTCTTTAAAGGGTACTAGCTCAATGGAAGATCACCTACTTTACAAGTAGGAGGATGATGGTTTGATTCTATCGTGCCCTAATATGACTAAATATATGACTAAATTAATGATTAAATATATGACTAAATTAATGACTAAATATATGACTAAATTAGGGACTAAATAAATGACCAAATAAATGACCAAATAAATGACTAAATAAATGACCAAATAAATGACCAAATAAATGATCAAATAAACGACCAAATAAATGACCAAATAAACTACCAAATGACCAAATAAATGACCAAATAAACTACCAAATGACCAAATAAACGACCAAATAAATGACTAAATCAATGACCAAATAAATGACTAAAATAGTTTGGTCATAAATTTGGTCACGAGATAAATGACCGGCAATAAACTACCAGTGGTCATGTGACCAAATTTGGTCATTTATCTACAATTTTTGGTAGTTTATTTGGTCATATATTATTGTTTTTGTACTAGTGGAGGCATTTTTCTTCCACATGTATCTCTTAGATCCACAACCACAGTTCTTGTTTAAACTATCTCATATTAGGTGATATATCTACAAACTCACAAACATCTAATCTAATATCACTTGATGAAGTTTACTCCCCTTATTCAACCAAACACACATAACAAAATATGGAAATAAATAAAAAAATTACAAGAACATAATAATAGAAAGAACAAAACTACCTGTTGTCTATTTTCTTCAATGAAATGACATTACAATAATAAAAAAGTAACATGCTACAACCACATTGGCATTTTTATTACAATTGTCTACAAGATAGAGCCACAACATCCCTTCTCAAATTGAACTTTAAAATTCCACTTCATCACTATTAAGTAGAAATTTTAACTACCTTAAAATATTCTAGAAAGTAAAATTTTCCTATTTTGGCACCTAGCGGGTCAATTTAATGTCTTTCATGATTTTTCTCTCTTCCTTTTGTATTGAAACTTAATTCTGTATGCACCCTAAAATGATCGCCTAGAATTTGGGGCCCATTTATTCAATTTATCCAATATCAATTTTTTGAATCAATGCTTTACAATATATTCAAATCAATTTCCTTGATCAAATCATAATTATTTCAATTATTTCAATTCTCCCTAAGGTTTGAATATTTCATTAATTTTATTTAATTAATTGAAAGAAATAAATTCCTTTTAAATAAATTAATTAATGTTATTTAATTGAAATTAATATTTCTTAAATGAAATGATGTTATTTAATTAAAATCCATTTTTAATTAAATGACTTTATTTTATTTAATTAATATTCATTTCTAAATTATATAATCTTATTTTATTTTATTAAAAGAGATATTATTCTTTTAAATAAATAAAATATTCTCTCCAAAGATCTCTTGTGATGAAAAAGGAAACAAGATAAATAAAAATAAATAAAATAAAAAGAATTTCCTTTTCCTACAAACTTTCTAAGAATCAGATTTGTTTCCTCTTTTCCATTTATCCCACATTGCTTCTAGATTTGCATTCAAATCCACATTTTGCTATAAAATGAGCCCTCTTGATGAAGGGTGCTCCCCTTAATACCACAAGCACATAACAAAAATAGAGAAACAACAACAATAATATGCAAGAACAGAAAATTGGCTTCTTATTATCTCCACAAATGTGGAATTACAAACTTTCAGAATTACAATATGCAAAGCCACATGGGCATTCCCTTACAATATTCTGTAGGACAAAGCCTCGAATCAATACCCAGATTTACTACCCAGAACTATTCTGAACTGCCTAAGACAATAATACAGCCTTCCTTATATAGGCAATTTTCCACCGCCTGGGAAGGTTCTAGAATTTTAGCCAATAAGGCCGACCAAACTTAGAATTATTTTATTTTACATTTTATTACATCATATTCGGCTCAAGATAACCTTTGAAACCTGAATAGAAATTTTGAAGAAAATTATTTTCTGCCATTTCAGGTGGCCCAACTTCCGAAGACCATAAGTCATCACTAGTTGACCCGATCGGCTATTATAACCCCATTTCAGAAATGCCACAAAGCGCTCTACAAACTTGACTCACGCAAGCGCCCGTCACCCAAATTTTTGACCTCATCTGGGGCCTCTAAAGCCTTCAAAACTAAGTTCAAAGTTTTTGTACCCTACTGCCAATACCGAAAATCTTCAATATCTTTCAATATACACTTGATCTAGCAATGAAACTTTACTGGCAGATTTATATGACCAAAATGAACCTCCAAGAAAGAAATCAGATCATTCTGAGCACATACAAAAATTACCAAAAATAGTAACTTTCCATAAATAGCAGCTCTGCACAAAATAGCCCTTATTGAATATAAAAAAATAGAAATATTTTTGGGTGATGCAAGATTGCTCTTACACCCAAGATGCTCCTGCATCACCTCTCCTTCTCAATTAAAAATCTAGAATTTTCATATTATCATTATGCTGAAGATTTTCTTGACAACATTAGAGCTTTAGAAATCCTCATTTTAGATTGCACATTTAGTTTAATTTTCATAATAGATTGATTAGCAAATTAGTTCATTTGTTGCAATGCAATCATATAGTTTAAAATAGTTTACTTCTTGCAATCATATAGTTTAATTTTATTTGCATGCATGAACTAGATTCAATGGAGATTAGCATTCTTGCTTCTCCTCTTTGAATCTCTCATTCTGAGTTTGTACTTGCATGGGTAACTTGGTCAATCTGAGGGCCTCAATATCAACCCCTGCACTTCTCGGATAGAGAGCTGTGAGTCAGCTTGTGAGGGCTCATTCTTGAGTCTCCTTGCATATAAAGATTCACAGAAGTGTACCACATCTTGGTGTACACATTTTGTCGCCCACTGTTCTAATTTCAAAATATCATTGAGAATATTATAATAGTTAGAATTTGATGTTCTAATTTGATGTTTTGAATTTTCTCTATTGCATGCTGTAAAATTTTTCTTGCAAACCAAATTTTTCAAATTTAAGATCTATTAGAAATTTTCAGCAAATTTGCACAAGTTTTCAAACATGAAAGGAATCGATTCAATCCAAGTATGAAAGGTTTAATTCAACACAAATTGGTTTAATTTGTATACAAATCAGTTAATTGGTTGTCTGTATTTTCATTGGTTGTCTGATTCATTTGCGAACAAGATGCTTTCATTTCATGCTCATACGCTATTTTGATTATCCATTTGTTTGCACAACAAAGAATCCATCAATCAATTTCCAGCTAGTTTCATTGCTAAATTCAGCTTGTATTGCATGATTTCAAGCCTGATTGGGCAGAATCTTGGGGTTCTAGAATTTTATGGAAAAGTGTAGAGTAGAACTCTCCATATGTTTCGATTACTCAAACCTTTCATACTATTCAGATCTGAATGCCTGAGTTCATATGCTCTTTCCCAATGAACTCAATAGCATTGGCACTTTGATTTGATAAAGAAATTAGTGTTTGTGTAGTCATATTGGAGTCATGCATGAATAATTGCCTTTAAAGTATCAAAAACATTGTTGGGTATGTGCAGGATCATGAGGGGCCAAACTATGCCCTTAAGTGGCAATGAAAAATTAGACAATCAGGATTAGTCAACTTGGCGTGAAAAAATGAACTAGTTATCAACCTAATATCAAAAAGTTGTAAGAATATAATTTGTAGGAAATTGAATGTAGTTTCTAAACTACTAAGCCTTTTCTAAAAAAAAATTAATATGATTGGTAAAAAGTATAGATTGCAATGCAGCACTACAAACATTTCAGCAAAAAAATAAGAAGTACGTGTATGTCTGACCACCCTAATCAAAAGTAAATGATAATATTTTTTAATAATATTATATATATAAGTAGCTGACTCATGCTTAGATGTGACACATATTTTTTGGTATTTTTATTCCAAACAAATAATTAATTATGATTTTTTTGCTACAACACTTTCAGAATTTAAAAACTCTCGTGTCTGACCACCTTAACTCATTGAAAACTTATCATAATTCAATTTTTAAAAATTTTTTCTTATACTAGATGAAGCATAGAATGTGACGCATCTTTTGGATTTCAAAAATGTTATACCATTTGAAAGATATAGTCATTTTTCAATCAGTATCTAAATCAGCACTTTAGAGGTAACTTGATTAGAAAATAACTAATAATTACTTAACGAATTCAAAATTTGACAACAATTATATCGATAGAAAGCGGATAATCTCCTTAAGATACCCTTTTCATTTTATCAAATTCGGGTGAAAAAAAAGTCGTCAGCTACATGGTCGAAGTCTGGAACTGAGAGAAACAGAAGAAAAACATGTTTTTGTGACACTTGAAGAGTTGACTAGGTAGGTTTGGTGCACAGACCAATACCGAGCCTAATCGGGTACTCGATATTTTCAGGTACCCGAATCTGGCAACAAAATTTCAAATTTTTGCTTTGCCTCCACTTTCTCTAATTTCTAATTTTGAAATTTGGTTCCACTTTATCAATTATAGTTATATAATTGATAGTTATATATTTGATATATATTTGATAGTTATTAGTTATATATTAAATAGTATATAATATCAATTATATATTAATTGTTATATATTAGTTATATATTAAATATTATATAATATGAACTATATATTAAATGTTATATTTAATATTATTTTATATATTTTAATATTAAAAACTATATATTAGATTATATATTATATATAATATTATATATTATATATTATATATAATATTATATATTATATATTAAATATTATATAATATACATTTTACATTTTAAATATTATTTAATATGATTTCGAGCACGAGCATGAGTCCCTACAGTGGCATAGTAGTGCCTTTTACAGGTGCCAAAAACCCTAGCTACGCAGAAATGGAAGCTTTGAAGAATAGTTCACTGGAGGCGAATTATAGAAGCAGAGGGCAAGAGAATCACTCTGTTTCCACCACTTGTGGCTATGAAATGGTATCTTTCCCTACTTTTTCAACCGAAATGCTAAATTTTAAAGGTTCTTGAAATAGATTCTAGTCGTGCCAGACAATTGTACCATGCCTATTGATAATCTAGTAGCTGAACAGAGTCATTGGGAGGTTAAACAAGAACAACCAGATGGATCTTTGAATCGGTCGAAGATTATGGAGAGCGGGGAAGGGTTTGGTAAAATGAGCAGTTGTACTAGAAATGATGCATGTGTCGTAGAACTGATTGCATTAATAAATTTAAAGAAGAGATCAGTGGCGACACGACATTATGGGGAAAGCCTTGCCATTTCGATGGTGCCCCCCCCCCCCTGCGATATTATGAAGAATGTCTTACTGCTTCAATGCCGGCACCACCTCTGTCTTAGACTTTCGCCATTGCTTCTCATCAATACTCTGAAATATGGCTGGGATTGTGGGCACATTATTACCCCTAGGGATTCGGATTGAGATATCACACGTTACGACCCCTAGGGAGTCCCCATGACCCCTTATGACACATTGGAATGCTCAAATGTGTCTTAAGAGGTCTTAGGACCCCTTCAAACACACTTGAACATTCCAATGTGTCAAAAGGGGTCATTGGGACTCCCTAGGGGTTCTATTATGTCTTATCATGCGTTAGGACCCCTAGGGAGTCCCCATGACCGCTTTTGACACATTGGAATGCTCAAGTGTGTCTTAAGGGGTCCTACGACCCCTTAAGACACACTTGAGCATTCCAATGTGTCAAAAGGGGTCATGGGGACTCCCTAGGGGTCCTAGTATGCCTTATTACACGTTAAGATCCATAGGGAGTCCCCATGACCCCTTATGACACATTGGAACACTCAAGTTTGTTTTAAGGAGTCCTACGACCCCTTAAGACACACTTGAGCATTCCAATGTGTCAAAAGGGGTCATTGGGCCTCCCTAAGGGTCCTAGTATGCCTTATCATGCATTAGGACCCCTAGAGAGTCCTCATGACCCCTTTTGACACATTGGAACACTCAAGTGTGTCTTAAAGGGTCCTACGACCCCTTAAGACACACTTGAGCATTCCAATGTGTCAAAAGGGGTCATTGGGACTCCCTAGGGGTCCTAGTATGCCTTATCACATGTTAGGACCCCTAGAGAGTCCTCATGACCCCTTTTGACACATTGGAATGCTCAAGTGTATCTTAAAAGGTCCTACGACTCCTTAAGACACACTTGAGCATTCCAATGTGTCAAAAGGGGTCATTGGGACTCCCTAAGGGTCTCAGTATGCCTTATCACGCGTTAGAATCCATAGAGAGTCCCCATGAACCCTTTTGACACATTGCAATGTTGTAGTGTGTCTTAAGGGGTCTTAGGACCCCTTAAGACACAATTGAGCATTCCAATGTGTCAAAATGGATCATGGGAACACCCTAGGTGTTCTAATGCATGATAAGGCATACTAGGACCCCTAGGCAATCCCCATGACCTCTTTTGACACATTAGAATGTTCAAGTGTGTCTTAAGGGGTATTATGACCCCTTAAGACACACTTGAGCATTCTAATGCATCAAAAGGGGTCATGGGGACTCCCTAGGTGTCCTAATGTGCCTTATCACGCATTAGGACATCCAGGGAGTCCCCATGACCCCTTTTGACGCATTAGAATGCTCAAGTGTGTCTTAAGGGGTCCTAATACCCCTTAAGACACACTCGAACATACCAATGTGTCAAAAGGAGTCATGGAGACTCTCTAGGGATCCTAACATGTGATAAGGCATACTAGGACCCCTAAGGAGCCCCTATGACCCCTTTTGACACATTAGAATGCTCAAGTGTGTCTTAAGGGATCCTAATACCACTTAAGACACACTTGAGCATTCTAATGTGTAAAAAGGGGTTTTGGGGACTCCCTAGGGGTACTAGTACACCTTATCATGAATTAGGGCACCTAGAGAGTCCCCGGGTATGTGCAGGATCATGAGGGGCCAAACTATGCCCTTAAGTGGCAATGAAAAATCAGACAATCAGGATTAGTCAACTTGGCGTGAAAAAATGAACTAGTTATCAACCTAATATCAAAAAGTTGTATGAATATAATTTGTAGGAAATTGAATGTAGTTTCTAAACTACTAAGCCTTTTTTGAAAAAAAATTAATATGATTGGTAAAAAGTATAGATTGCAATGCAACACTACAAACATTTCAGCAAAAAAACAAGAAGTACGTGTATGTCTGACCACCCTAATCAAAAGAAAATGATAATATTTTTTTATAATATTCTATATATAAGTAGTTGACTCATGCCCGGATGTGATGCATGTTTTTTGGTATTTTTATTCCAAACAGATAATTAATTATGATTTTTTTGCTACAGCACTTTCAGAATTTAAAAACTCTCATGTCTGACCACCTTAACTCATTGAAAACTTATCATAATTCAATTTTTTTCAATTTTTCCTTATACGAGATGAAGCATAGAATGTGACGCATCTTTTGGATTTCAAAAATGTTATACGGTTTGAAAGTTATACCTATTTTTCCATTAGTATGTCAATCAGGACTTTAGATGTACATGAACTAGAAAATAACTAATAAATACTTAACGAATTCAAAATCTGACAGCACTTATATCGATGGAAAACTGACAATCATCTGAAGAAACTCTTTTCATTTTATCAAAATCGGGTGGAAAAAAAGTCATCAACCTAATGGTCGAAGTGTTGACATAAGAAAAACAGAGAAAAAACACATTTTTTGCACACCTTCAGCGTTGACCATGGAGCTTTGGTTTCCAAAGCTATTACCCGATTTTGCTTTAATTTCAAATTTGAAAAGTTTCCCCCTCCCACTCTTTTTTTATTTCTATTTAATTTTGATGTTTTTTTCTTTCACCCTGACAATGAATAATTTATATATTTTATATTTAGGTTTTATATTTTATGTTTTATATTTTATATTATATAGTATATATATTATATATTATTTATTTATATTATATATTTGATAATATCAATTTAAACGGCCTAAGTATATAGTCTATTCAGATTTATATTAAATGCAATATTTTTATATTATAATATAAATGTTACATAATATATATATGTATATATTATAAATTATATATTAGATATTGTTGTGTATATAATATAATAAAATATAATATAATGTCTAATATATATAATATATAAAATGAATAGGACATTAATATATTGTATATTTGATAATATATATTAAATGTAATATTTAATATATCTTATAATATATATATATTATATATTTAGTCTATTAAATATTGTATTTTTTCAAATATTTTATATATTATTTTAATATTTAATTTAAGTTATAACAGATCCTCTTATGAGACAACAGGTCGAATCGGGGTCGCTAGATGTCTTAAGGGGTAATTAGGGTTTGTGAGGCAACTTCAGATGTACAGTGACCATTTGGAAGGCAATAGGGCATGTCTGAGTACCAATGTACCAAATTTTAATGACTTTTTCCTAGTCCAACTCAAAAAGGGTCCATGGGGTGCTCTCAGGAGACCACATGTCCAATCAGTGTCACTAGGCATCTTAAGGGGTCATTAGGGCTTGTGAGACAACCTTTGATGCACGGTGACCATTTGGAACACATTAGGACATCTCAGAGGACCTAACTCCACAATTTAGATGAATTTTGATTAGTCAAACTTGAAAAGGGTCCATGGGGTGCTCTTGGGAGACCATTGTGTGATTTGGGGTCGATAGGTGACTTAAGGGGTCATCGGGGTTCCAAATGAAACTTTCAATGAATGGTGATCCTTTGGAATGCATTAGGACATATCAGATGACCTACGTACCAAATTTGGATAAATTTTGCCTAGTAGAACTCGAAAGGGGTCCATGGGGTGCTCTCGGGAGACCACATGTCGAATCGGGGTCGGTACTTGCCTGTTAAGAGGTCATTAGGGTTCCAAATGAAACTTTGATGGAATGGTCACCCTTTGGAACACATTAGAATATTTCATAGGACCTATGTACCAAATTTGAATGACTTTTGCCTAGTAAAACTCAAAAGGGGTCCATGGTGTGCTCTCGGGAGACCACATGTCGAAATGGGGTCGGTAGGCCTATTAAGGGGTCATTAGGGTTCCAAATAAAACTTTGATGGAATGGTGACCCTTTGGAATGCATTAGGACATGTCATAGGACCTACGTACCAAATTTAGATGACTTTTTCCTATTAGAACTCGAAAGGGGTCCATGGGATGCTCTCGGGAGACCTCATGTCGAATCAGGGTTGGTAGTCCTGTTAAGGGGGCATTAGGATTTGAAATGAAACTTTGATGGAACGGTGACCCTTTGGAACACATTAGGACATGTAAGAGGACCTAATTCTATGATTCATATGACTTTTTTCCAAAATAACTCGAAAGGGGTCCATGGGTTGCTCTCGGGAGACCTCATGTCGAATCGGGGTCAATAGGCCTGTTAAGGGGTCATTGGGGTTACAAATGCAACTTTGATGGAATGGTGACCCTTTGGAATGCATTAGAACATTTCATAGGAACTACGTACCAAATTTGGATGACTTTTGCCTAGTAGAACTCGAAAGGGGTCCATGGGGTGCTCTCGGGAGACCACATGTCGAATCGGGGTGGATTGGCTTGTTAAGGGGTCATTAGGGTTCGAAATGAAACTTCGATGGAATAGTGACCCTTTGGAATGTATTAGGACATGTCATAGGACCTACATACCAAATCTGGATGACTTTTTCCTAGTAGAACTCGAAAGGGGTCCACGGGGTGCTCTCGAGAGACCTCATGTCGAATTAGGGTCGGTAGGCCTATTATGGGGTCATTAGGGTTCCAAATGCAACTTTGATGGAACGGTGAGCCTTTGGAACACATTAGGACATATCATACGACCTATGTACAAAATTTGGATGACTTTTCCCTAGTAGAACTTGAAAGGGGTCCATGGGGTGCTCTCGGAAGACCTCATGTCGAATCGGGGTCGGTAGGCCTATTAAGGGGTCATTAGGGTTTGAAATGCAACTTCAATGGAATGGTGACCATTTGGAATGCATTAGGATATGTTAGAGGACCTATGTACCAAATTTGGATGGTTTTTTCCAAGTATAACTCGAAAGTGGTCTATGGGGTGCTCTCAGGAGACCACATGTCGAAACGGGGTCGGCGGGCCTATTAAAGGGTCATTAGGGTTCCAAATGCAACTTTGATGGAATGGTGACCATTTGGAATGCATTACAACATGTCATAGGACCTATGTACCAAATTTGGACTAATTTTTCCTAGTATAACTCGAAAGGGGTCCATGGGGTGCTCTCGAAAGACCTCATGTCGAATCAGGGTCAGTAGGCCTGTTAAGGGGTCATTAGGGTTCCAAATGCAACTTTGATGGAAAAATGACCTTTTTAAATGCATTAGGACATGTCAAAGGACCTACGTACCAAATTTGGATGATGTTTCCCTAGTAGAACTCAAAAGGGGTCCATGGGGTGCTCTCGGGAGACCACATATCGAATCGAGGTCGATAGGCCTGTTAAGGTGTGATCCAAATGAAACTTCGATGGAATAGTGACCCTTTGGAACACATTAGGATATGTCATAGGACCTATGTATCAAATTTGGATGACTTTTTCCTACTAGATCTCGTAAGGGGTCCATGGGGTGCTCTCAGAAGACCACATGTCAAAACAGGGTCGTTAGGCCTATTAAGGGGTCAATAGGGTTTGAAATGCAACTTTGATGGAACAATGACCCATTGTAACACATTAGAACATGTCATAGGACCTATTTACCAAATTTGGATGACTTTTTCCTAGTAGAACTCAAAAGGGGTTAATGGGGTGCTCTCGAGAGACTACATGTCGAAACGGGGCCGGTAGGCCTGTTAAGGGGTCAATAGCATTTGAAATGCAACTTTGATGGAATGGTGACCCTTTGGAACACATTAAGAAATGTCAAAGGACCTAATTCCATGATTCAGATGACTTTTTCCTAGTAGAACTCGAAAGGGGTCCATCGGGTGCTCTCGGGAGACCACATGTCAAATCAGGGTCGATAGGCTTGTTAAGGGGTTATTAGGATTCCAAATGCAACTTCAATGGAATGGGGACCCTTTGAAATGCATTAGGACATGTCAAAAGACCTACATACCAAATTTGGATGACTTTTGCCTAGTAGAACTCAAAAGGGGTCCATGGGGTGCTCTCGGGACACCACATGTCGAATCGGGGTCGGTAGGCCTGTTAAGGAGTCATTAGGGTTCCAAATGCAACTTCCATCGAATGGTGACCCTTTGGAACCCATTAGGACATGTCAGAGGACCTACGTACTAAATTTTCAAAACTTTTGCCTAGTAGAACTCAAAAGGGGTCCAAGGGGTGCTCTCGAGACACCACATGTCGAATCAGGATCGGCAAGCCTGTTAAGGGGTCATTAGGATTCCAAATGAAACTTTGATGGAATGGGGACCCTTTGCAATGTATTAGGACATGTCAAAGGACCTACGTACCAAATTTGGATGACTTTTTCCTAGTAGAACTCGAAAGGGGTTGATGGGGTGGTCTCGTTACACCACATGTCGAATCAGGGTTAGCAGGCCCATTAAGGGGTCATTAGGGTTTCAAATGCAAATTCGATGGAATGATGACCCTTTAGAATGCATTAGGACATGTCAGAGGACCCCTTAAGACATACTTGAGCATGATAAGGCGTACTAGGACCCCTAGGGAGTCCCCATGACCCCTTTTGACGCATTGGAATGCTCAAGTCTATCTTAAGGGGTCCTACAACCCCTTAAGATAGACTTGAGCATTCTAATGCATCAAAAGTGGTCATGGGGACTCTCTAGAGGTCTTAACATGTGATAAGGTGTACTAGGACCCCTAGAGAGTCCCCATGACTCCTTTTGACATATTGGAACCCTCAAGTGTGTCCTAAGGGGTCCTATGACCCCTCAAGACACACTTGAGGGTTCCAATGTGTCAAAAGGGGTCATGGGGACTATCTAGGGGTCCTAACGCATGATAAAGATTACTAAGACCCATAGGGAGTCCCCATGACCCCTTTTGATACATTGTAATGTTCAAGTGTGTCTTAAGGGGTCTTAGGACCTCTAAAGACACACTTGACCGTTCCAATTTGTCAAAAGGGGTCATGGGGACTCCCTAGGGGTCTTAAGGCATGATAAGGCATACTAGGACCCTTAAGGAGTCCCAATGACCCCTTAAGACACACTTGAGCATTCCAATGTGTCAAAAGAGGTCATTGTGACTCCCTAGGGGTCTTAACGCATGATAAGGCATACTAGGACCCCTAGGGAGTCCTCATGACCCCTTTTGACACATTGAAACACTCAAGTGTATCTTAAGGGGTCCTAATACCCCTTAAGACACACTTGAGCATTCCAATGTGTCAAAAAGGGTAACGGGGACTGTCTAGGGGTCCTAACACGTGATAAGGCGTACTCAGACCCCTAGGGAGTCCCCATGACCCCTTTTAACACATTGAAATTCTCAAGTGTGTCTTAAGGGGTTGTAGGACCCCTTAAGACACACTTGCGCATTCAAATGTGTCAAAAGGGGTCATGGGGACTCCCTAGAGGTCCTAGTATGTATTATCACACCTTAGGACACCTACAGAGTCCCCACGACCCCTTAAGACACATTGAAATACTGAAGTGTGTCTTAAGGGGTATTAGGACCCCTTAAGACACACTTGAGCATTCCAATGTGTTAAAAGGGGTTATGGGGACTCCCTAGGGGTCTTAATATGCCTTATGATGCCTTAAGACCCCTAAGGAGTCCCCAGGACCCATTTTGACACATTGGAATGCTCAAGTATGTCTTCAGGGGTCCTAATATGCCTTATCACATGTTAGGACCCCTAGAGAGTCTCCATGAACCCTTAAGACACATTAGAATGCTCAAGTGTGTCTTAAGGGGTCGTACGACCCCTTAAGACACACTTGAGCATTCCAATGTGTCTTAAGGGGTCATGGGGACTCCCTAGGGGTCCTAGTATGCCTTATCACATGTTAGGACCCCTAGAGAGTCCCCATGACCCCTTAAGACACATTGGAATGCTCAAGTGTGTCTTAAGGGGTCATAGGACCTCTTAAGACACACTTGAGCATTCCAATGTGTCAAAAGGGGTCATGGGGACTCCCTAGAGGTCCTAGTAAGCCTTATCATGCGTTAGGACCTTTATAGAGTCCCCATGACCCCTTAAGACACATTGGAATTCTCAAGTGTGTCTTCAGAGGTCAGAGGACCCCTTAAGACACACTTGAGCATTCCAATGTGTCTTAAGGGGTCATGAGGACTCTCTAGGGGTCCTAATATGTCTTAGGACCCCTATGGAGTCCCCATGACCCCTTTTGACACATTGGAATGCTCAAGTGTGTCTTAAGAGGTATTAGGACCCCTTAAGACACACTTAAGTGTTCCAATGTGTCAAAAAAGGTCATGGGGACTCCCTAGGGGTTCTAGTATGCCTTATCACATGTTAAGGCCCCTAGGGAGTCCCCATGACCCCTTAAGACACATTGTAATACTAAAGTGTTCCAATGTCTTAAGGGGTCATGGGGACTCCTTAGGGGTCCTAGTATGCCTTATCACGCCTTAGGACCCCTAGGGAGTCCCCATGACCCCTTTTGACACATTGGAATGCTCAAGTGTGTCTTAAGGGGTCCTACGACCCCTTATGACACACTTGAGCATTCCAATGTGTCAAAAGAGGTCATGGGGACTCCCTTGGGGTCCTAGTATGCCTTATCACACCTTAGGACCCCTAGAGATTCTCCATGACCCCTTAAGATACATTTGAGCATTCTAATGTGTCAAAAGGGGTCATGGGAACTCCCTACATGTCCTAATACATGATAAGGCATACTAGGACCCCTAGGGAGTCCCCATGACCCCTTTTGACACATTGGAATTCTCAAGTGTGTCTGAAGGGGTATTAGGACCCCTTAAGACACACTTGAGCATTCCAATGCGTCAAAAGGGGTCATGGGGACTCCCTAGGTGTCCTAATGTGCATTACGACACCTAGGGAGTCCTCATGACCCCTTTTGACACATTGAAATGCTCAAGTGTGTCTTAAGGGGTCCTACACTTGAGCATTCCAATGTGTCAATAGGGGTCATCGAGACTCCCTAGGGGTCGTAGTATGCGTTATCATGCGTTAGGACCCGTCGAGAGTCTTGATGACCCCTTTTGACACATTGGAACGCTCCAGTGTGTCTTAAGGGGTCCTACCCTAGAGAGTCTCGACGTCACATAAGGTGTACTAGAACCCCTTAAGACACACTTGAGCATTCTGATGTGTCAAAAGGGGTGATGGGAACTCCCTACATGTCCTAATACGTGATAAGACATACTAGGACCCCTAGGGAGTCCCCATGACCCCTTTTGACACATTGGAATGCTCAAGTGTGTCTTAAGGGGTCTTAGGACCCCTTAAGACACACTTGAGCATTCCAATGCATCAAAAGGGGTCATGGGGACTCCCTAGGTGTCCTAATGTGCATTAGGACACCCAGGGAGTCCCCATGACCCCTTTCGACACATTGGAATGGTCAAGTGTGTCTTAAGGGGTCCTACGACCCCTTAAGACACACTTGAGCATTCCAATGTGTCAAAAGGGGTCATCGGGACTCCCTAGGGGTCCTAACACGTGATAAGGCATACTAAGAACCCTAGGGAGTCCTGATGACCCCTTTTGACACATTGAAATGCTCCAGTGTGTCTTAAGGGGTCCTACGACCCCTTAAGACACACTTGAGCTTTCCAATGTGTCAAAAGGGGTCATGGGAACTCCCTAGGTGTCCTAATGCATGATAAGGAGTACTAGGACCCCTAAGGAGTCCCCATGACCCTTTTTGACACATTGGAATGCTCAAGTGTGTCTTAAGGGGTATTAGGACCCCATAAGACACACTTGAGCATTTTAATGTGTCAAAAGGGGGTCATGGGGACTCCCTAGGCATCCTAGAACGTGATAAGGCATACAAGGACACCTAGGGAGTCCCCATGACCCCTTTTGACACATTCAAATGCTCAAGTGTGTCTTAAGGGGTCCTAATACCCCTTAAGACACACTTGAGCATTCTAATGTGTCAGATAAGGTGTAGTAGGACCCCTAGGGAGTCCCCATGACCCCTTTTGAAACATTAGAATGCTCAAGTGTGTCTTAATGGGTCCTATGACCCCTTAAGACACACTTGAGCATTTCAATGTGTCTGAAGCGATCATGGGGACTCTCTAGGGGTCCTAAGGCATGATAAGGCATACTATGACCCCTAGGGAGTCTCCATGACCCCTTTTGATGCATTAGAACGGTCAAGTGTGTTCTAAGGGGTCCTACAACCCCTTAAGACACACTTGAGCATTCCAATGTGTCTTAAGGGTTCATGGGGACTCTCTAGGTGTCCTAATGCATGATAAGGTGTACTAGTACCCCTAGGGAGTCCCTAGAACCCCTTTTGACACATTAGAATGCTCAAGTGTGTCTTAAGTGGTATTAGGATCCTAGGACTGCTTAAGACACACTTGAGCATTCCAATGGACCCCTAGGGAGTTTCTCTCTACCTCCTATGAACTATTCTTCAAAGCCTCCATTTCTACGTAGCTAGGGTTTACGACGCCTGTAAAAGGCACATTTAATACAAAGATTTAGCTAACAACCTTTAAAGACCTAAAAGAAATGAGAAAAAAATTTAGGCCAAAAATACATACCGCATTTCTGTATGTAGTACCGTAAGCTTGAACAATCCAGCTGGCTTGCTCTACTAAGGCACGAAGAACTTCATTAATGTATGCTCTAGGAGGAAGACTATAATTTCCATATTTCTGCAAGAGTTTCTCCTTAATTTGTAATATTATATATAATATATTAGTATACATTAGTATAGATATATATAGATATATATATATATATATATATATATATATATATATATATATATATATATATATATATATATATATGTATATATATATATATATATATATATATGTATATATATATATATATATATATATATATATATATATATGTTAGTATATATTATACATTAGTATATATATAATATATTATATATATTAGTATATTTAATACATTAATATATATAATACATTAGTCTATTATAATACATTAGTACATATATAATATACATTATATATATCATATGCCTCTTTTTTATAGATATATTATATACATAAATATTTGTAAAAGTTCAATTGTTTTCATTTGCTCCCGCCGGTTTTTCATTGGCAGGAGAATATCGAGTACCCGATATTTTTGGGTACCCGATTTTTCCCAAGCAATATTTGACCAAAATATTCCCTGTCCCCATAGAGCAGACAATCATGGGATTTTATACTTTTTTCACGCGTTACAAAACAAAAAATGTGATTTGGAGCCCATTGTTTGATTTTTGTCGACTTGTGGTCTCACCATGGGAAGCACCAATCGTCGAAAGGCTAAATGCAAGAGGAACTTGACAGATGATGAAATTTAGGCATATTGGGAAATAGATAAAGAAAATCACCGAAGAAGGAGAGAAGGTATGTTAAACATTAATCAAGGTGAGCCCGTAAATGTAGTTGTAAGTGAAGAGGATGTTCAATTTGAAAATGCATAGATGGAGATTGAAAATGTAGACTTTGGGAATGAAAATGTTGCACAAGAACCACATGAATGTTATACATCTCCAAATTATATGCGAAATGAAGTCCCTTGCAATAAAGATAATCAATCTTCAAATTTGGGGCTTTCAAGAACACCTAAATGGTTAATTGAAATTGAGGAGAACATTATGAATAATTGGGAAGGAAAGAGGTCACATAGAACCATTAGGTTGTGGGCTTCAAGACTTTATGATCAATTTTTTCAAAACAAGACATTGGTTGAGAAATGTCAAATTTTTGTGCAGTTGTTAAAGATGCAAAAGATGAGACCCGTGCTTGTGAAATTGAAGATTCATGTGAACAAGAAAATGTAGAGAAATGTCATTGTTGTGAAGAATCTTTTCAATGCTCTCAATAGCATTGGGAATACTAGCAGATAAAAAGACAAGAGAGTTGCTCGGAGGGTTATTACAACCTCCTTAGTAAGTCATCAGTTGAGAAAGGCTCATTTGATGAGACAAACTTGTGTTGACTTCGATATAGACCCTAAAACTTTGGGTAGAGCACTTGCAAGAAGAGAAGGACTTGATGATCCCCTTCAAATTGATACATGGGCTTATGGTGGGAGACTTCCACGTTTCGATAAGAAGCTAACAAATGTTGTCAAGGATGAAATTCAACAATTTTGGGATGCTAACTCAAGAGTGTCACCAAATGTGAAGGATGTCTTGAAGTTGAGAGTTGGCAATCGAGACCGCACTCCACATCCTAAACATTATGTGGAGGTAAGTCAAACAATTTTGTATAAAAAATTTTGTGAGAAACATCCAACATTGAAAATATCACAAAGGTCTTTTGAATCTGTGAAGCCATTTTATTATGTACCCCTTAAGATTTGAAATACATGTTGTTGCAAATATCATGTTGAGTTTTCAATGCATCATGAATTATTACGGTCCATTCGTTCTACTTTGCATACTAATGAAATGCTAGAGGATTGTGGTGCAAGTGGTCTTCCCAAATCATCAAGAGACTTGCTAGATCAATTTTTATGTCAAAGAGATGATGGTTGTTTATTTTATAAAAAAGATTGCTTAAATGCCAAGTGCTCAGAATGTGGTGGCTTGTCCAAGTTTAGAACATGTTTTTATGAGGGTTTGGAACACAATTTTGGAAAGACACTCGTCCAAAAAAAAATATATGAAATAGTGAAATATACATTGAAGAGTGGAGGTGAAGGCTCTAGATGTGAGTTAGTTGCAAATGAATACAATGTTGTTGATTTTATCTCAGATTTCAAGACAAATCTTTTTTACAAGTATGCAAGGCATAGTCACAGGTCTCAATGGTTGGATCAACAATTCAGGACATGTAAGGACACTTTCCCCATTGGAACTATTATATCCATTGTAGACTTTGCGGAGAACTATACATTGCAGCCCCAAAATGAGACTCAAGCTCAATATTACAATTTGATTCAAGTTGCTATTTTTGTACACATCACATATAGACATTCCCCTGATAGCACAAAAGATGAGCGAAAGATAATCAGAGAGTACCATTTTTATATGAGCGACGACAGGTCTCACTCTCATGAGTTTGTTCAACATTGTTTCCAAAACTATTTTGACTTCTTGCACGAAAATGGTATTGCTATGGATAGGCATCTCATTTGGCCGGATAATTGCACAGGTCAATTTAAGAATGCCAGAATATTTTATTGGTTGTGTAGAATGCATGTGGAGAGAGGTGTACCTCATATTTAGAGTTTTTTTGAGTCAGGGCATGGGAAAGGGGAGCATGACGGAGCAGGTGCGTGTGTGAAAAGAGCTCTAGTTAAGGAGCAATTGACGATTTCAGGTGCTATACTTCTTGATGCTCATTCTATTATTGATTGGTGTACTTTAGCATTGTCACATGGGGGACTCTTGATTCTACAGTGCGTAGATTCTTTTTGTTGGTTGAGGAGGGAACTATAGGAGATAGATTGGATTGTCAAACAGTGAAAGACTCTTCAAAAATGCATTCATTTCGAAGCTCCAATAGTAGTACATGGACCATTTGGACACGAGAGTTGGCTTGTTTTTGCCCCATGTGTTTTCAGTATGATTGGGATCATTGCAAGTCAAGTGAGTGGGTGGATACATGGGTTCCATAGTATCTAACTCCTTTATCTTTGACACTCTCTATAAGAAATGATGAAATGGATACTTCAGTTGACTATGACCATCTTTCAGATCTTTTGAAGCCAGGAGATGTTTTTGCATTGGTTACACCATAGGGGAATGATGAGAGGTCAGATTATTGGTTAGCATGTTGTGTACAAGGTAAAAAGAAGCTTGTAAACCCGATGACAAATGGTGATGGGTTCACATATCCTACTGGTTCAGTTGTTGTTGCAGGAACATGGTTGCGAACATACATGATTAGAAAGAATGGAGTTCCCACATTTGAAGACTATGAGAAGCACAAAACTATTCTGATGTATTCACACCTTGTTATAGCAACAAATGTCAAGTTGTCAAAGCATCATGGAAGACCAAAGACAAAAGAACTTTGGACTATTACTACTGCTGATCATGAAGCACTATTGGAGACCCTGAAGCAAAGAGATGACCCTTCAGGAACACTTGACTAGGTAATAAGTTAACTTAGTGCATTATTTTCTAAGTTCATTAAGCTTAATTTCAATACATTAATTTGACCTTTCTTAGATTGTATTTTGAGTCAATAAACTTGGTTTTGTATGTCAAATGTAACTTGTGCAGGAGCACCTATGAAGACGCCTACGGTCACCATGGATCCAATCAGAGATAGAAGGACAAAAGGATCCTTAATGGTTAATTGAGATCTTTTGAAGCCTATAATGGCAATTTGTAAAAATTAGTTTGATTTAAAAGTTAAATGTCCTTAAACTCTTCATAAGGACTTATGACCAAAATCATGTATGGGTGGCCAATAGTGCCAAGAAGAGATATTACATGTCATATACTTATGTCATTTGCATGGTTTGAATTCTTACATGTTTGATTGTTGTTTGTAATGCTTTAAGGATATTATTTTTTATCATTTCAAAAAATTTATAAAAGTTAAACCTCAAACATAATAAGCTCCACAGTTCAAATTTAACAAGCTTAATCATGATTAATTTCACAGTTCAAATTTCAAACATACCACTAACAGTCAGTTGAAAGTGGCTCGTATCTCAGACCTCATGAGAGGTATTGACAAACTGTTAGGTGCTACAAGATCATGTTTTCGAGGTCTACAATAACCTCTCTCAGTTTTGGGCGATTCAACTTCATTTGCATTTGGCAAGGCAAGCTCAGTCGATGCCAAAACTTGCAGTGAGGGTCAGTTGAAAGTGGCTCAGCAGTGTATCTTTCAAACCGTCTGACCTAGCATCGAACTATCTGCTCCATCAGCTCCATTTGGCTGGGTAAACACCAATGACAACCCCATTCTGCCCACAGAGTCACCAAAACGCTCGCGACCAGGCTCGACCCAAGTGACCCCAAGGTGCACTAAGCACGATTGGGCCGCAATCTTCTGGGGCTTGTATCTTGGACCTCATGAGAGGTATCAAAAAACTATTAGGTGTTACAAGATCATGTTTTTGAGGTCTACAATAACCTCTCTTAGTTTTTGGTGATTCGACTTCATTTGCATTTGGCAAGGCGATCTTAGTCGATGCCAAAACTTGCAGTGAGGCTTATTTGAAAGTGGCTCAGCAGTGTATCTTTCAAATCATCTGACCTAGCATCAAATCATCTTCTCCATCAGCTCTAGTTGGCTAGGTAAATTCTAGTGACAACCTCGTTCTACCCACAGAGTCACCAGAACGCTCGCGACCACGCTCAACCCAAGTGACCCCAAGGTGCACTAAGCACGATTGGGCAGCGATCTTCTGGGGCTCGTATCTTGGACCTCGTGAGAGGTATTGACAAATTTTTAGGTGTTACAAGATCATTTTTTTGAGGTCTACAATAACCTCTCTCAGTTTTGGACGATTCGACTTCGTTTTCATTTGGCAAGGTGATCTCAGTCGATGCCAAAACTTGTAGTGAGGGTCAGTTGAAAGTGGCTCAGCAACGTATCTTTCAAACCATCTGACCTGGCATTGAACCATCTACTCCATCAGCTCCAGTTGGCCAGGTAAATGCTAATGACAACCCCGTTCTGCCCACAGAGTCACCGGAATGCTCGCGACCACACTCGACCCAAGTGACCCCAAGGTGCACTAAGCACGATTGGGCAGCGATCTTATGGGGCTCGTATCTTGGACCTTGTGAGAGCTATTGACAAACTATCAAGTGTTATAGGATCATGTTTTTGAGGTCTACAATAACCTCTCTCAATTTTGGGCAATTCAACTTCCTTTGCATTTGGCAAGGCGATCTCAGTCGATGCCAAAACTTGCAATTAGGGTCAGTTGAAAGTGGCTTAGCAGCGTATCTTTCAAATCGTCTGACCTGGCATCAAATCATCTACTCCATCAGCTCTAGTTGGCCAGGTAAACACGAGTGACAACCCCATTCTGCCCAAAGAGTCACCGGAACACTCATGACCACGCTCGACCGAAGTGACCCCAAGGTGCACTAACCATGATTGGGCAGCGATCTTCTGGGGCTCATATCTTGGACCTCGTGAGAGCTATCAAAAAAATTTTAGGAGCTACGAGATCATTTTTTTTTAGGTCTACAATAACCTCTCTCAATTTTTTGCGATTCGACTTCGTTTGCATTTGGCAAGGTGATCTCAGTCGATGCCAAAACTTGCAGTCAGGGTCAGTTGAAAGTGGCTTAGCAGTGTATCTTTCAAACCATTTGACCTGGCATCAAATCATCTACTCCATTGGCTCTGATTAGCTAGGTAAATGCTAGTGACAACCTCGTTCTGCCCACAGCGTCACCGGAACGCTCGTGACCACACTTGACCCAAGTGACCCCAAGGTGCACTAAGCACAATTGGGCAATAATCTTCTGGGGCTCATATCTTGGACCTCATGAGAGGTATCGACAAACTGCTAGGTGTTACAGGATCATGTTTTTGAGGTCTACAATAAAATCTCTCAGTTTTGGGCGATTCAACTTTGTTTGCATTTGGCAAGGCGATCTCAGTCAATGCCAAAACTTGCAGTGAGGGTCAGTTGAAAGTGGCTCAGCAACGTATCTTTCAAACCGTATGACCTGGCATCAAACCATCTACTCCATCAGCTCCGGTTGGCTGGGTAAACACCAATGACAACCCCTTTCTACCCACAGAGTCACCGGAATGCTCGCGACCAGGCTCGACCCAAGTGACCCCAAGGTGCACTAAGCACGATTGGGCAATGATCTTTTGGGGCTTGTATCTTAGACCTCGTGAGAGGTATCAACAAACTGTCAGGTGTTACAAGATCATGTTTTTGAGGTCTACAATAACCTCTCTCAATTTTTGGCGATTTGACTTCATTTGCATTTGGCAAGGCGATCTCAGTCGATGCCAAAACTTGCAGTGAGGGTCAGTTAAAAGTGGCTCAGTAGCGTATCTTTCAAACTGTCTGACCTGGAATCAAACCATCTACTCCATCAACTCTGGTTGGCTGGGTAAATGCCAATGACAACCCCATTCTTCCCACAAAGTCACCGAAACACTCGCGACCACACTCGACCCAAGTGACCCCAAGGTGCACTAAGCATGATTGGGTAGCGATCTTCTGGGACTCATATCTCAGACCTCGTGAGAGCTATCAAAAAACTTTTAGGTGCTACAAGATCATTTTTTTTAGGTTTACAATAACCTCTCTCAATTTTGGGTGATTTGACTTCCTTTGCATTTGGCAAGGCGATCTCAATCGATGCCAAAACTTGCAGTCAGGGTCAGTTAAAAGTGGCTTAGCAGTGTATCTTTCAAACCCTCTGACCTAGAATTGAACCGTCTACTCCATTGACTCTAGTTGGCCAGGTAAACATCAGTGACAACCCCATTTTTCCCAAAGAGTCACCGAAACACTCACGACCACGTTCGACCCAAGTGACCCCAAGGTGCACTAAGCACAATTGGGCCGTGATCTTATGGGGCTCATATCTCAGACCTCATGAGAGCTATCAACAAACTTTTAGGTGCTATGGGATCATGCTTTTGAGTTCTACAATAACCTCTCTTAGCTTTGGGAAATTTGACTTCATTTGCATTTGGCAAGGCAATCTCAGTCGATGCCAAAACTTGCAGTCAAGGTCAATTGAAAGTGGCTCAGCAGTGTATCTTTCAAACCATCTAACCTGGCATCGAATCATCTACTCCATTGGCTCTGGTTGGCTAGGTAAATGCCAATGACAACCTCATTCTGCCCCAGAGTCATCGAAACACTCGCAACCACACTCGACCCAAGTGACCCCAAGGTGCACTTAGCATGATTGGGCAGTGATCTTCTGAGGCTCGTATCTTGGACCTTGTGAGAGGTATCGACAAACTGTCAGGTGTTACAAGATCATGTTTTCAAGGTCTACAATAACCTCTCTCTTTTTTAGGTGATTTGACGTCATTTGCATTTGGCAAGGCGATCTCAGTCGATGCCAAAACTTGCACTGAGGGTCAGTTGAAAGTGGCTCAACATCGTATCTTTCAAACCGTCTAACTTGTCATCGAATCATCTACTCCATTAGCTTTGATTGGCTGGGTAAACACCAGTGACAACCTCATTCTACCCACAGAGTCACCGGAACAGTCGTGACCACACTCGACCCAAGTGACTCCAGGGTGCACTTAGCACGATTAGGCAGTGATCTTTTGGGACTTGTATCTTGGACCTCATGAGAGCTATTGAAAAACTATTAGGTGCTACAGGATCATGTTTTTTAGGTCTACAATAACCTCTCTCAGTTTTGGGCAATTCGACTTCGTTTGTATTTGGCAAGGTGATCTCAGTAGATGCCAAAACTTGCAATCAGGGTCAGTTGAAAGTGGCTTAGCAGCGTATCTTTCAAACCGTCTGACCTGGCATTGAGCCATCTACTCCATCAGCTCCATTTGGCCAGGTAAATGCTAGTGACAACCCCATTCTACCCATAGAGTCACCAGAACACTCGTGACCATGCTCGACCCAAGTGACCCCAAGGTGCACTACGCACGATTGGGCAGTGATCTTCTGGGGCTCGTATCTTGGACCTTGTGAGAGGTATCAACAAACTATTAGGTGCAATGAGATGGTGTTTTCAAGTTCTACAATAACCTCTCTCAGTTTTGGGCAATTCGACTTCGTTTGCATTTGGCAAGGCGATCTCAGTCAATGCCAAAACTTGCAGTGAGGGTTAGTTGAAAGTGGCTCAGTAGCGTATCTTTCAAACCATCTGACCTGGCATCAAACTGTCTACTCCATTGGCTCTGGTTGGCCAGGTAAATACTAATGACAACCCCATTCTGCCCACAGAGTCACCGGAATGCTCACGACCACACTCGACCCAAGTGACCCCAAGGTGCACTAAGCACGATTAGGCAGTGATCTTCTGGGGCTCATATCTTGGACCTCGTGAGAGGTATCAACAAAATATTAGGTGTTAGAGGATCATGTTTTTGAGGTCTACAATAACCTCTCTCAATTTTTTGTGATTCAACTTCATTTGCATTTGGCAAGGCGATGTCAGTCAATGCCAAAACTTGCAGTGAGGGTCAGTTGAAAGTGGCTCAGCAGCGTATCTTTCAAACCATTTGACTTGGCATCAAATCATCTGCTCCATTGGCTCTGGTTGGCTTGGTAAATGCCAGTGACAACCCCATTCTACCCACAGAGTCACCAGAACACTCGCGACCACACTCGACCCAAGTGACCCCAAGGTGCACTAAGCACGATTGGGTCGCGGTCTTCTACGACTTGTATCTTGAACCTTGTGAGAGCTATCAACAAACTGTTAGGTGCTACAGGATCATTTTTTTGAGTTCTACAATAACCTCTCTCAGCTTTGGGTGATTTGACTTCATTTGCATTTGGCAAGGTGATCTCAGTCGATGCCAAAACTTGCAGTCAGGGTCAGTTGAAAGTGGCTTAGCAGCGTATCTTTCAAACCGTCTGACTTGGCATCAAACTGTCTGCTCCATCAGCTCTGGTTGGCCGGGTAAATGCATTTGACAACCTTGTTCTACCCACAAAGTCACCGAAGTGCTCATGACCACGCTCGACCCAAGTGACCCCAAGGTGCACTAAGCACGATTGGGCAGCGATCTTCCGGGGCTTGTGGATCAAGTAGAAATTTTTCTGAGCAGACATTGTCCTATTTGGTATGGTTATGAAGGTAGACTGAAATGGTTGGAGAGGCTATGAATTCCACTATCTATCCAAGGACATGCCATCATCCTTGGGGTCGGTTATAATTTTAACTATCGAGTCCCATAAAAATTGTGACTTGGAAGCATAGACAATATATGTAAACTATTCAACAGAATGCCCCCAAGCAGAGCACGACATATGGAATTGCAGATAGGATTAGTAGAACTAGTAAAAGGTATCCAAAAATGAAGTTTCCAAAGCTTTTTCAGGTTAGACTGGTCGATGACAATGAGAATTGGTTTTGCACACCGACAGTATTGGCATTTAAGAACATGATAATCTATAACACAATTTCAATATTAAGACATTATCATTTCCTGAGAATGCCCCAACACCGAATGTCAAGGAGGACCCGACATCTTCCTTGATGGACATAACCTTGTTTCATGCTCAGTTGTTGGATTCATAGAGGTCTGGGACTATATCAGTGGGAAACTTAAGAGCGATTTTCAATACCAAGCTGATGATGCCTTCATGATGCATGATAATGCAGTTCTTTGTGTTGACATCAGTCATGATTCAGAGATGTTGGCTTCAGGTTCACAGGGTGGGAAAATTGAGGAGGACGTGCTCACAATTGAATCCCAAAATACATATGTATGATGGCTTCGACAAAATGTTTCTTGGTGTCACTTGCATGAAGCAGTATGTTTGTGGAGAGCCAGAAATGACACGCTCTAGTTATAGCACCAAGCGTCCAATCAAAATATAGAGGCATTAACACTTGTGTTGCAATAAGATCCAGATGGCACTATTCTATAGGAATAGATCCATTTTGAAAGATGTAGAGCACCAAGTAACATGGACTTTCATAACAAAATATTACTAAGGCACTCACAAAGGGATACTTTAATGTATTCGAGAAAGAAGATGTGGATAGACACGTCCTCAAGAATTAGTTATTATAACAGGAAAGAAACTAACCAAAAGGGGAAAATAAGTAAGGCTCATAGAGGAGATTTTGGGGGTTCCAGATTCCGCCTGACCTGAGAGACTTTGTGCCAGGGGAGGGATAGATTAGGATTTTTATTGTAATGCAGGGAAAGAGGGATTTTATTTTCAGATAATGATTAATGTATAGGAACATTAGAATCTTTGTTGTTTTGTTTTGTTTAAAGAAGGATATGTCAGCATATTAAAACTTTGATTTTAGATGCTCACTTACTGATTGATATTGATCTTTGAATGATATTGGTTTCTTTTGAATGCATATCTGTTACGTCTGATCATTAGCACGATCATCTGTGGACTTTATGCTATAGTTTTTCATGTATTTGGAAAGAACCATTCGTCTTTCTCTCTTAGTTTCTTTCTGTAATGCATTGTTTAGGCAAATGAAATTTGTAGCATTTACTGTCCTTTTCTTTTCAAAAAATTAGTCCCTTTGCATCTATCTCATGTTTACGAATAGATGTTTGTAAGCCTTTATTGCTTTTAGGTTAAAAGCATTATCATTTATAGTTTAGTTGATTCATTATAAATCCTGCATGGGGAGCTGTACCCGAATAATTCAAAGGGTGCTTACGCTTCTCAAAAGTGAAGTGACCCAACTGTTGGTGTTGGTTGAGTCTTTTTGTTTGGGCTTTAAGGGTCATTTTGTAAGCGTTTCTTTCAAAGACAAATCTATTCACCAACAAGAAGTTAAACCTCAAACATAATAAGCTCCATGAACAGGGTATTCCAGAGTAAAGAAAAACAAATGTAACTTCAACAAGATATAATTTAAATCATAATGATAATCATAGTCAAGATATAACTTCACCATTCAATTCCATAAACCTGAATAATATAAATGTTCTATATATGTATCAAATGTATCAAAAGTATGTCCGTATACAAATATGGCACATGCCATTTCAAAATGTCTACAAAATCAATGTTTTAAGGTGTACAATGTGGTATATATGCCATCTCAAAATATGCCAAGTGTCATCTCTAAATGACCACAAAACTAAAACTACATCCTATGCTGTAGGGGGATCATCAAAATGTAGCCTCTTTGAAGGAGTGTTGGGCTCTGATTGATCCTGCATAAAAATTGAGTTCAAACCAAAGTTAGATTGCTTACTTTATATGATTTGTACATATATATATATAATTCATAATTTTCAAACACTAATTTAATTAAAATTATAACCGACTACAAATAAATTTGTACCTGGTCTCTCGATTGCCTACCATAATCAGGTGTCCTAGCATAAGTCCTGGGTAGTGAAGGGACCATGCCAACAATACCAACTCTAACCTATAAATATATATTTGCAATAATGAGATTAGTAGACTAGTGCAACATAGAGTAATAAATCTACAAAATAGGATGATAGCATAATAAAATTACAAATTGATTGAGCTAAAATTAAAACTTACATCTGGTGATCCCTCCTCTGGAATAGTGGGCTGGGTCAACAAAGAAACAAAAGATTCTCATGGGACCTCCCTCACAGTCAGAGTAACCTATGAGAGTAAAAAGATTGTCAATTATATATCAATGTACTTCATCATAGCAACCCTAGTTACAAAATACAAATAACAATATGTAAAAGTCTACGTACAATCAGGCTATCACTCCGAATCGAGACGCCTGTAACCCTACGCCGCCGAACCGGTGTCGGGACATCATCAATAGCCACACCCTATACAATAAAGTGCAAGTAAAATAAATATTACTACACACAAGTGGCATACATATGCATGCATAATTAATCTTAAACAATTAACTACCTTTCCTTTGTCGACACTTGATGAAGGAACCCCCTCACGCCCCCCACTGATGTCAGCTGTAGCCTACAAGAACAAAATAAGATGACAATATATATTAGTAAATGTATGAATTTTATTGCTCTAATTGATAGAGATTTAAGCATGTACACCAAATGATATAAAAAAAAACTAATGGGTACATAATTTATAATATACCGTATAGTCATCAAGGCCAAATGAAATGGCCGAACACTAATAAATTTGGGGCCATTTTGCGACGGCTATGTGTTGCCATTGCGATGGCTATGTGTCGCTATACGGACAGTGATAGACGTCGCTATTTTTTAGTCGCAAATCATGACGTCTATGGGTTTCCGTCGTAATTGCAACACCCTACCGTCACAATGTCATTGCTTCACCCATTCAGCGCCTCTGTCGCATTGCGACGGCAGGGCGTCACAATTGCGACGGTCCTCCAAAGCAATTGCGACGGGCCTGGGCGTCGCCAATACGGCCCACCATCGCATGTCTTGGGAGGACCATCGCAATAGCGATGGTCCTCCGAAGCAACTGCGACGGGCCTAGGCATCGCCAATACGGCGCCGCCGTCGCATCTCTTGGGAGGGCCGTCGTAATTGCGATGGTCCTGGGTAGAATTTTAAAAAAAAAATTATTTAATACATTGCTAATGAACTACATTAATGCTTTTTTCCTTCAACAAATGAGGATAGTCACTCTAAAGACAACATGATAATGTACACTCACTGTAAGTGTACATTATCATGTTGTGTTTACAGTGACTGTCCTTATTCAAGTGGCAATTACACAAGGGACAATCACTGTGAGATGTCCTCATTTGTGACAAGGACAGTCACACATGAGGACATCTCACAGTCACTATCCCTTGTGTAATTGCCACTTGAATGTATTGCTATTCAACCACATTAATGCTTTTCTTCTTCAACAAATGAGGATAGTCACTCTAAAGACAACATGATGATGTACACTCACTACAACTGTACATTATCATGTTGTCTTTACAGTGACTGTCCTCATTCAAGTGGCAATTACACAAGTGATGCAGAGTGGTCTGCAGAAGTGGTTAGCAGAGTGCATAGGGTTTCACCAAACACCTATCTCCACTAACCTTGGAGACCAAATAATTGTTCACACACCTTCTCTTTGATGCCCTAGGACATCTCAACTCATAATACAACCCTCTTATTCAGCCCAATATGCTGCTATTACACCATTCCCATCATTTCATCAAGGAACACTTCATTGTTTCCTGCAAATCATCAGCCTTCTCGCACTAGTGCTGCATAGAATAAGTTAGATTTCTATTTTACATGTCAATAACAAGCCTCCCATGAAGTTTGGGCCCTTGGGATTCATGGGAGGTTCATTTATTTAAAGAAAACCTTTGACTGTTACAGAAAATTAGTAGAAACTGCCAGTTTATATGTTAGCAGGCGTAAGTACTTCTTCAAAACAAAATTAAAATTGATGCAACAGTGAGTAGAATGCAGTAAATAACCTTTCTAGTTCATAAACATATCATTCAACAATGAAGAATTCAATAACACATTGAAACAACATTAAAATGAAAGCTAGGACTAACTAGGACTTTTATGACTCTTGACTGGCAAAGTACATTGTTCATTACAATATGCCATTATTGGCCTTAAAATATCCCAGTTGACATGTAGGGTTGCCTTTGATCTTCTGGTTCCATCTTGTTCCAAGGTGTTCCTAGTTGACTTGATAGGTGCCCCTGCACCAACAAGGGTAGTCACTGTGAGATGTCCTCATTTGTGACAAGGACAGTCACACATGAGGACATCTCACAGTGACTGCCCCTTTTGTAATTGCCACTTGAATGTATTGCTATTCAACCACATTAATGCTTTTCTTCTTCAACAAATGAGGACAGTCACTCTAAAGACAACATGATAATGTACACTCATTGCAACTGTACATTATCATGTTGTCTTTACAGTGACTATCCTCATTCAAGTGGTAATTACACAAGGGACAATCACTGTGAGATGTCCTCATTTGTGACAAGGATAGTCACACATGAGGACATCTCACAGTGACTGCCCCTTGTGTAATTGCCACTTGAATGTATTGCTATTCAACCACATTAATGCTTTTCTTCTTCAACAAATGAGGACAGTCACTCTAAAGACAACATGATAATGTACACTCACTGTAAGGACAGTCACAAATGAGGACATCTCACAGTGACTGTCCCTTGTGTAATTGCCACTTCAATGTATTGGTATTCAACCACATTAATGCTTTTCTTCTTCAACAAATGAGGACAGTCACTCTAAAGACAACATGATAATGTACACTCACTGCAACTGTACATTATCATGTTGTCTTTACAGTGACTGTCCTCATTCAAGTGGCAATTACACAAGGGACAGTCACTGTGAGATGTCCTCATTTGTGACAAGGACAGTCACACATGGGGACATCTCACAGTGACTGTCCCTTGTGTAATTGCCACTTGAATGTATTGCTATTCAACCACATTAATGCTTTTCTTCTTCAACAAATGAGGACAGTCACTCTAAAGACAACATGATAATGTACACTCACTGTAAGGATAGTCACAAATGAATCTCACAGTGACTGTCTGATGTAGAGGGAAGGGTGGTGGTATCAAATGCACAAGTAGGTTTAGAAATTTTAGAGGTTAGACACTTGGGCTTATTCAAAAATCTTAAATACTTCAAGAACTTGACTATCAAGGCTATCCTAAAGGATGGATTTGAGTTTTAAGGCTTCACTTTACTTGGTTTCAAGATTCTGAGACTCTCACTCAATTCCCATTTCCCATTTCACCAATGTTCTCACAAACTGGTCACAAAAAGCTTAACAGGCTGTCTAAACCCTGCAGCAGACTTAAAAAGGGAATAATTCTAACTTTTCTCAAAACATTTGATGAGGTAACAACATTTATGGATACCCTCTTTGGAGTTCAACAACATATCAAAAGTTTTTATACTGTTTTGAGTGCAATAGTTGTCAAGCTAGGACAAACAAAATTAAATTTTCACACATCTACTTATATTGCTATAAAATAATGTGCTATAACCCTACAACAACTCAAGCAACTAAAAATAGGTCCAAAATCCAAGGTAATATAATTTGGTTGTGAGACACCTGCCTATAAATTTTAGACCTTATAAACTTTACAAAATATCCTTAAAGAGTGAAAATCTTAGTAGAAAATATTGCAAGGTTACATATAGAAATGTTCATAACACACTTACCTTTTACGAATCTAATATTGTGTCACTAAATAGGACTGTATACATAAGAGGCATTCAAGTTTTTATGAAATGAGATTTTCTTAGCCAACACAAACTTAGCTTAAGACAGATTCCTTCTATTACAAAGCATCTCTCTACTTCATACCTCCATATTCCTGCTAGCAATTTCGTCCATTTGTTGAAGATGTTGCTGCCTCCCGTGCTCATCTTCCTTGAATCAAAGATGAAGCTTGACCACTGAGAAAATACACCGATTCTGCAAATGCCTCAATTGTTTTTGAAATTCTAAAGCTTCAGCCCTATATGTTGTTGTTGCTTCCCTGCCATGCAAGAAAAACAAGACAAAATAATTAATATGCATTAAGCTAGTGACACAGCTAAGTATGAAAAATGCTCCAAGTTATGATAAAATTGTGAAAATAATTTAAACTTCAAAATTCTACGTCTCTAACAAAGAGCCACAATGCAATGATGGTTGTATATAAATTTTCATGCAAACTAGTTCATTCAGAGTGGTAAAATATGATTGCATCCACATTAGTTAAACTACCTACAGTTTTTGAAATCTATGCTAGATCGATCATCTTGACTTTTTTGGAGAAATTTTTGCTTCAGTTCTAAAAATAAGACTCAAATAACAAGTTCTGTACAAAATTTGAGACATTACTAATTGAGGACAATGTGTATTTTTATGGCACTGAAAGTTTGTGTCTTACAGGCAATGTGCAAGACTATTTATCAAAATGGTTTTATGAAAGCTCCAGGCTATATATGTTATAGTGGAGACAACATGATAATGTACACTCACTGTAAGGACAGTCACAAATGAGGACATCTCACAGTGACTGTCCCTTGTGTGATTGCCACTTGAATGTATTGCTATTCAGCCACATTAATGCTTTTTTCCTTCAACAAATGAGGACAGTCACTCTAAAGACAACATGATAATGTACACTCACTGTAAGGACAGTCACAAATGAGGACATCTCACAGTGACTGTCCCTTGTGTGATTGCCACTTGAATGTATTGCTATTCAGCCACATTAATGCTTTTTTCCTTCAACAAATGAGGGCAGTCACTCTAAAGACAACATGATAATGTACACTCACTGTAAGGATAGTCACAAATGAGGACATCTCACAGTGACTATCCCTTGTGTGATTGCCACTTGAATGTATTGCTATTCAGCCACATTAATGCTTTTCTTCTTCAACAAATGAGGATAGTCACTCTAAAGACAACATGATAATGTACACTCACAGTGAGTGTACATTATCATGTTGTCTTTAGAGTGACTATCCTCATTTGTTGAAGAAGAAAAGCATTAATGTGGCTGAATAGCAATACATTCAAGTGGAAATCACACAAGGGACAGTCACTGTGAGATGTCCTCATTTGTGACTATCCTTACAATGAGTGTACATTATCATGTTGTCTTTAGAGTGACTGTCCTCATTCTGTAAGTGTACATTATCATGTTGTCTTTATAGTGACTGTCCTCCTTCAAGTGGCAATTACACAAGGGACAGTCACTGTAAAGACAACATGATAATGTAGAGAAACGTTGTCATTTGTATTTTCAACAGCGCTGAGAGAGGTTCCCTCCATGAAATCACAGCTACAATTTCTAAGTACGTTGGGTTTATTTTTCTTTTGTCATTATTATGTAATCTAGTATTCAGCTGTTAGAGAGCTAAAATACCCAGAAATGAGGACATATCTGTGTCGAATTTATTGTTAGCAGCTTTGGTTATTTAGAATGCTTCCCCACAATACTTAATAGGATGCATTTGGTTTTCAAAGCTTTCACTGACTTGGATTCAAGATTCTGAGACTTTCACGTGCCTTGCTTCAGTTGTTTCCACAAACAAATCGCGTGCCTTTTGTATGCTTCCACATTTTATATACATGTCCATCAGGGTACTCACCACCACTATATTTGACAAAAACCCATCTTCAATTACTTTTTGGTGAATTTCCCTACCCTGTTCTATGACTGTACCTCTGGTTTTAATGTATAAAAATGACCCAAATTTCAAAGGAAGTATATGATAAATTCCACCTAACACTTCCTAATCCCTGGACAGTGTCTTCTTACACTTTGAAACAAACAATTCCAAAGGGAATTAGCCTCTAGGGCTCTGCAACACCCAAACCCACAATTCTTGGCTCTAAACCCTTCTTAACTAGGGCATTCTCAATCACCCAATTCTACACCCTTCAAATTCAAATTAGTGGATGATTCACCATCTCACAAACATTATACAATGTTCCACATTATAACAATCCACCCTTGCTTGGATAGATCACTCACTGCTATACATTAGCATTCAACTCAAGGTAATTTCCCATAGTTTATCCTGTGATCACACTGTTTTCCACAAAACTTTGCCTATGCAATGTCAGTACTTCATAATACAAGTTAGTTATTGTCATCCCATGAATATTAGGCCTTCTATGTTACAGCAAAATCAAAGTAAACTCATTCAAAATAGTTTAGAATGGATGAAAGAAATCCTTCTAACTCATGTATGTGTTAGTTCAAACAAATGAGGATAGTCACTCTAAAGACAACATGATAATGTACACTCACAGTAAGTGTACATTATCATGTTATCTTTAGAGTGACTATGCTCATTTGTTGAAGAAGAAAAGCATTAATGTGGCTGAATAGCAATACATTCAAGTGGCAATTACACAAGGGACAGTCACTGTGAGATGTCCTCATTTGTGACTGTCCTTACAGTGAGTGTACATTATCATGTTGTCTTTAGAGTGACTGTCCTCATTCTGTAAGTGTACATTATCATGTTGTCTTTATAGTGACTGTCCTCCTTCAAGTGGCAATTACACAAGGGACAGTCACTGTAAAGACAACATGATAATGTAGAGAAACGTTGTCATTTGTATTTTCAACAGCGCCGAGAGAGATTCCCTCCGTGAAATCATAGCTACAATTTCTGAGTACGTTGGGTTTATTTTTCTTTTGTCATTATTATGTAATCTGGTATTCAGCTGTTACATAGCTAAAATACCCAGAAATAAGGACATATCTGTGTTGAATTTATTGTTAGCGGCTTTGGTTATTTAGAAGTTTAATTTTATTTGTTCATCTTTCAAGTACAAATGTTTTGTGGACTGTAATGTCTTCATTGTTTCGGGTATGCAATGAAACAGCCCTAACTTGCGACTACCTTCATAGTACTGCAAAACCGAAGAGGGAAAAGTAAGTTAGGATGGAAATAAACAAACTTAAAACTCAGACTTAAGAAAGATGAAGGCAATGCTTCAAAAGGCCGATGCCCTAAACACGGGAAAACACAATACCACCATTAAATGATGCCCTAGTCACCGTATCAATGCTACCAGCTCCGTACCAGTATGCTGACTGCTCACTTTCATCCTGTGATAAAGGTAACTTCATTAATCATACTTGAAATGGCAGCATACGAACTAAAGCTGATGAACATTTATAAACTAAAAGTTTAAAACTACAGATTACAAATGTAGTAGTTTCATACGAAAAGAACTTGATGTTTGAAATTTACCATTAGAAGTATCCAAAGGAATACCACAGTACTGTTGAACTTGGAGAATCAGAGATGATCTACACAGCAAGGTTCAATAGCTGTAAGGACTGTTACACCATCTTTAGCATTTGAATACATTTTCTCCTTGGCTTTTGGTGGATCCTCAAAGACCCCCAATGACATTTTCCCTACAATTATCAATTGTTTGTCAGTATGAGATATTAATAAATAAACATTAATCACAATATTAGGCAAACAATGTTCTTGATGTCTGAATCTAAATCACAGAAAGCTCTAATAAAGTAGTTCTCAGTTTCACATTAAACTAAGTTTCAATTTCAAATTGTTATAATAATTTTTGCAAGTTATAAGTAGCTGGTTACAGTATATGACATAAAAAGAAAAAAAATCATTTCTATTCTTTTCTTCTTTTTCTCTTTCAACGAAGCTTTTGCACCACACAAATGCATACCAAGAATTTCTCAGGAGGTTTCAAGACCATTGCATACCAAACTTCTTCTCTGTAGATGCTACTGTGTGTCATGGTCCAAACGGGCCCATAAATGTGGTTGAATAACAATACATTCAAGTGGAAATTACACAAGGGACAGTGACTGTGAGATGTCCTCATGTGTGACTGTCCTTGTCACAAATGAGGACATCTCACAGCGACTATCCCTTGTGTAATTGCCACTTGAATGAGGACAGTCATTGTAAAGACAACATGATAATGTACACATACAATGAGTGTACATTATCATGTTGTCTTTACAGTGACTGCCCTCATGTTGTATATTCTTCTCTGTAGATGCTACTGTGTGCTAGGGAACTTCTTAGAACTATTGGTATATTCTTAGAGCTTGTTACACCTGGGATATTCTTCTCTATAGATGCTACTGTGTGCCGTGGTCCAAACGGGCCCATAAATGTGGTTGAATAGCAATATATTCAAGTGGAAATTACATATATTATAATGTATCTATCTAGTCCTCATGACTGCTCATAACAGTACAAGTGATATTTTTTTGGGAGTGGGGAAAGGTTCGAGACTTTCACCTGTATGAAGAATCCTTTCTACCTAACACAAAAATGCACCCCATAAAACATCTGATTGGTTCGAGTATCTTTGAACTATTTGGGTCTATTGACAACACTAGACCAGTGTATACAGAATGACTAATTTCATGCAAGACAATGTGATGCAGAGTGGTCAGCAAGAAACTTGGTCTTAAGCCCCAACCCACTTCAAGACACCAAAATGTTACACCTAAGCAATTTAGCCTCTGATTCTATTAGACCAGTTTAAAATCTCTATACTAGAGGGACTTCAAAGGTTTCAAGATACTTCTAACACCTTATTGACTCAATCCCAACCAAGACCAAATTTCCTTTTAGGGACAAGTTCCCTGATTTTCTACCAAAAGAGACTTTATTGATCCTAGGCTTTGCCAACCCAATCAAACATTTGAAAACTATTAAGATTCCCTAAAACATGCAGAATCATGCATTGGTTGTGTTCCAAACAACCCAAGACATCAAAACCACAAATAGACCTAGTGACTCTAGTAGGTCTCCAAAACTTGTTCTGCAGCAATAACTCTTCAATTTGACAAAGGACCTTATGAACTTATATATTTTTTGAGTACCCTTTTTGATGTTCTAACAATCCTCCAACTCCCAGACCCTGACTCCACTCCAGCATATCAATGTCCTTATTGAGTCCGCAGACCTAATGCATGCCTTTGGGTGTGGGTTCCAAAACAAGGCATTGAAAATGGGTGCATGAAACCAAGATCAGAGTTTGAAGATGTCCACCATGCTCTAAAGATCTAGATTCAACAAGGTTTGAGGTCCTTTACTTGCCGCTACCCTCTGATCTTGCATAATCCATCAACTCCTAGTCAAGAACATTGAGATTCTTGACCTAGGGCTTGCTCTCGAAATTCTCTGGCTTAGTATCCTGTTCCAAAGCTTTTAAAATATGAAAATAAACCCCCTTAACTTGCATTTTACAAAGAATAGAGGATATCCTATGGTTTATTTGCAAGTTAAGGCCATTTGAATGTAATAACCCAAAAAATGAGGGTTTGACAGAACAACAGATAAGAAAAAGGAATAACTTTGATATAAGGTGTCTTGAATCTACCAAATAAACTCTCAAAGCATAAGATATAAATACTCTAACTTCCACACTAGTCTACCCTCCCTTTCACATCCGTACACTGTACAGTGCTTGAAGGAAATGCACAGAAAAGGCTCTGAAATAGTGGCTCTATCTGACAGAGAGTCCATGCTAGGCTTCATGACTAACCTAGAGCACATTCCTTGTTATGGAGGAAGTTTGAATGGTGAAGAACTTATGGAATGGATAGAGGACCTAGATAACCATTTTGACTACAAGTATCTTATTAATAACCATTTTGACTACAAGTATCTTATGGATAGAGGACCTTGATAACCATTTTGACTCATTTAGTATCTTATTGAGCTTCACTTTGTTTCGAGAATATAGTTTAATATTCTCTACTAAATAGGGCCAACCACGTGAAGGTGGAAGCTCATTTGGCCCCACCCCCCTCCCCCTAACATCACTCTACATTCCCCGTTAACATCTAACATTCATTCATTCTTTCAATTATTAATAAAATGTAACATTCAATCAATATCACATGATAACATTCATTAACACATTAGATTCGTTAACACGCAACATTCATGTGTGAGATATCCTCATGTGTGACTGTCCTTGTCACAAATGAGGACATCTCACAGTGACTGTCCCTTGTGTAATTGCCACTTGAATGAGGTCAGTCACTGTAAAGACAACATGATAATGTACACATACAATGAGTGTACATTATCATGTTGTCTTTACAGTGGCTGCCCTCATGTTGTATATTCTTCTCTGTAGATGCTACTACGTGCTAGGGAACTTCTTAGAACTGTTGGTATATTCTTACAACTTGTTACACCTGGGATATTCTTCTTTGTAGATGCTACTGTGTGTCGTGGTTCAAACAGGCCCATAAATGTGGTTGAATAGCAATACATTCAAGTGGCAATTACACAAGGGATAGTCACTGTGAGATGTCCTCATGTGTGACTGTCCTTGTCACAAATGAGGACATCTCACAGTGACTGTCCCTTGTGTAATTTCCACTTGAATGAGGAACAAGGAGGAAGTGATACAATAATAGGGGGGTGATCATTTTAAAATGTGTTGGACAACAAAAAATGCTATGCATGGGGTAAAACATGGGCTCAAACCTTAAGAAAACTAGAGACTAATAACAAAGAAAATGTACCTCATGATACTTATTGAGCTTAAAGCATAAATAACCTACTATGTACAAGAAGGAAGGATAAACTATTAATAGAAATGTTTAAGATGGATCCTATTTATCAATATCTCAAAAGGATTACCTTCCATGTTTTCCAACTCAAAAACATAATTTTCTTTGTAGCGAGAAATATAAAAAGGACCCTCCCATAAGGCATCAAACTTTGTATGTTGACTTGGATTGGCTGCTCTTTCATTGTACTTCAAAATCATATCATTTTTCTTAAGAGGGGGATTGCATACCTCTTGTCAAACCCACATTATACTATTCTTTGGTGATGTGTCAAGGCATTATAAGCATTCTCATAAGCTTCTTGTAGATTCAACAATTTTACTAATATGACATTCATCGCACCATCTTCCTCTACTTCAATTAATGTTAGAAGTTGTAGAGCTAGGATTTCCATTGATATAGGAAGAACAACTTCTATTCCATTGGCGAACTGGTGCCGGAGCACCTTACACAACCAATTTGGAGACGAAGATTATACAGACTTTCAGGACAAATCAGAGGGATGGAATACATAAACAGGGTCAACAGGTCAATTGGAGGATCTTAGCACCTTTAATGTTATTAAAATAATGCAATACTTCAATGAGTTTGTAATGATGTCCTTATTAGGACTAAAAGCTTGTTTACAATGGACTGAGATTGTCCAAAGTTCAATAATGTTCTAAGAATCTAGAATAGGCTAGTGCGGAAGTTTAAGTCTTTTGGAAAGTTTAATAATCATAAGAGATCAAAGTTAGTGAGTTTAGTGGTCTTTGGATTAAAATAATTCAATTAATTATAAGTTGGAATTTTTGAATTTTCAAAATCCAACGGTTAGCTAACAATGGAGGGAGTTAGTATTTAGGATTTAGTTAGGCTCAAACTAAGCTCCAACTGATGAAAATTGGTTGGATTAGTTTTTGAGAAGTTATAAAGAATCTTATATATATCTCTGTTATGACAAAGAAGGGAGATATATACGGACTGCAACAGTAAGAAATATAAAACTCTTAGTTTTTGCAACTCCATTTATCTTGGAAGTCTTAGTTTGTTTGAACTAACACATACATGAGTTAGAAGGATTTCTTTCATCCATTCTAAACCATTTTGAATGAGTTTACTTTGAATTTGCTGTTGCGCGGGTGTATGGACTGGTGAAGGAAACAGCGAGCAATAAACTTTAATTTCTGCAAGTTCCTTGATCTTTTAAGTCTCAAATCATTTGGTTTGATTATTCAATTATTCTTGTTATTGAATGAGTTTACTATTATATTGAGACTGCTGTCGCGCCAGTCACTGCTGAAATAGTCATTCTTTTGTCTAGACTTGTCATTGCAGTAGAGTTTTAGAGATAATGAAGATCATCCCATGAACATAGAAGGCCTAATATTCATGGGATGACAATAACTAACTTGTATTATGAAGTACTGACATTGCATATGCAAAGTTTTGTGGAAAATAGTGTGATCACAGGATAAACTGTGGGAAATTACCGTGAGTTGAATGCTAATGTATAGCAGTGAGTGATCTATCCAAGCAAGGGTGGATTGTTATTGTTTGGTTTTATACCTCCCAATTGCATTTGTTTAAAAATCATTGGAGGTTTTTAAACAAATGCAATTGGGAGTTATAAAACCAAACTCAACCACTTTTGCCAGCATTCTTCAAGCATATGCCAAAATGGGATCTTTAGAACAGGGTAGGGAAATTCACCAAAAAGTAATTGAAGATGGGTTTTTGTCAAATATAGTGGTGGTGACTACCCTGATGGACATGTATATAAAATGTGGAAGCATACAAAAGGCACGCGATTTGTTTGTGGAAACAACTGAAGCAAGGCACGTGAAAGTCTCAGAATCTTGAATCCAAGTCAGTGAAAGCTTTGAAAACCAAATGCATCCTATTAAGTATTGTGGGGAAGCATTCTAAATAACCAAAGCCGCTAACAATAAATTCAACACAGATATGTCCTCATTTCTGGGTATTTTAGCTCTCTAACAGCTAAATACTAGATTAAATAATAATGACAAAAGAAAAATAAACCCAACGTACTCAGAAATTGTAGCTGTGATTTTGCGGAGGGAATTTCTCTCGGTGCTGTTGAAAACACAAATGACAACCCGCTTGATTTCGCGGAGGGAATCTCTCTCGGTGCTGTTCAAAACACAAATGACAACCCGCTTTGTTCAAAACACAAATGATAACCTGCTTGATTTCGCGGAGGGAATCTCTCTCGGCGCTGTTGAAAACACAAATGACAACGTTCCTCTACATTATCATGTTGTCTTTACAGTGACTGTCCCTTGTGTAATTGCCACTTGAAGGAGGACAGTCACTGTAAAGAGAACATGATAATGTACACTTACAGAATGAGGACAGTCACTCTAAAGACAACATGATAATGTACACTCACTGTAAGGATAGTCACAAATGAGGACATCTCACAGTGACTGTCCCTTGTGTAATTGCCACTTGAATGTATTGCTATTCAGCCACATTAATGCTTTTCTTCTTCAACAAATGAGCATAGTCACTCTAAAGACAACATGATAATGTACACTTACTGTGAGTGTACATTATCATGTTGTCTTTAGAGTGACTATCCTCATTTGTTTGAACTAACACATACATGAGTTAGAAGGATTTCTTTCATCCATTCTAAACCGTTTTGAATGAGTTTACTTTGATTTTGCTGTAACATAGAAGGCCTAATATTCATGGGATGACAATAACTAACTTGTATTATGAAGTACTGACATTGCATAGGCAAAGTTTTGTGGAAAACAGTGTGATCACAGGATAAACTGTGGGAAATTACCTTGAGTTGAATGCTAATGTATAGCAGTAAGTGATCTATCCAAGCAAGGGTGGATTGTTATAATGTGGAACATTGTATAATGTTTGTGAGATGGTGAATCATCCACTAATTTGCATTTGAAGGGTGTAGAATAGGGTGATTGAGAATGCCCTAGTTAAGAAGGGTTTAGAGCCAAGAATTGTGGGTTTGGGTGTTGCAGAGCCCTAGAGGCTAATTCCCTTTGGAATTGTTTGTTTCAAAGTGTAAGAAGACACTGTCCAGGGATTAGGAAGTGTTAGGTGGAATTTATCATATACTTCCTTTGAAATTTGGGTCATTTTTATAGATTAAAACCAGAGGTACAGTCATAGAACAGGGTAGGGAAATTCACCAAAAAGTAATAGAAGATGGGTTTTTGTCAAATATAGTGGTGGTGACTACCCTGATGGACATGTATATAAAATGTGGAAGCATACAAAAGGCACGCGATTTGTTTGTGGAAACAACTGAAGCAAGGCACGTGAAAGTCTCAGAATCTTGAATCCAAGTCAGTGAAAGCTTTGAAAACCAAATGCATCCTATTAAGTATTGTGGGGAAGCATTCTAAATAACCAAAGCCACTAACAATAAATTCAACACAGATATGTCCTCATTTTTGGGTATTTTAGCTCTCTAACAGCTGAATACCATATTAAATAATAATGACAAAAGAAAAATAAACCCAACATACCCAGAAATTGTAGCTGTGATTTTGCGGAGGGAATCTCTCTCGGCGCTGTTGAAAACACAAATGACAACCCGCTTGATTTCGCGGAGGGAATCTCTCTCGGTGCTGTTCAAAACACAAATGACAACCCGCTTTGTTAAAACACAAATGATAACCCGCTTGATTTCGCGGAGGGAATCTCTCTCGGCGCTGTTGAAAACACAAATGACAACGTTCCTCTACATTATCATGTTGTCTTTACAGTGACTGTCCCTTGTGTAATTGCCACTTGAAGGAGGACAGTCACTGTAAAGAGAACATGATAATGTACACTTACAGAATGAGGACAGTCACTCTAAAGACAACATGATAATGTACACTCACTGTAAGGACAATCACAAATGAGGACATCTCACAGTGACTGTCCCTTGTGTAATTGCCACTTGAATGTATTGCTATTCAGCCACATTAATGCTTTTCTTCTTCAACAAATGAGCATTGTCACTCTAAAGACAACATGATAATGTACACTTACTATGAGTGTACATTATCATGTTGTCTTTAGAGTGACTATCCTCATTTGTTTGAACTAACACATACATGAGTTAGAAGGATTTCTTTCATCCATTCTAAACCATTTTGAATGAGTTTACTTTGATTTTGCTGTAACATAGAAGGCCTAATATTCATGGGATGACAATAACTAACTTGTATTATGAAGTACTGACATTGCATAGGCAAAGTTTTGTGGAAAACAGTGTGATCACAGGATAAACTATGGGAAATTACCTTGAGTTGAATGCTAATGTATAGCAGTGAGTGATCTATCCAAGCAAGGGTTGATTGTTATAATGTGGAACATTGTATAATGTTTGTGAGATGGTGAATCATCCACTAATTTGGATTTGAAGGGTGTAGAATCGTGTGATTGAGAATGCCCTAGTTAAGAAGGGTTTAGAGCCAAGAATTGTGGGTTTGGGTGTTGCAGAGCCCTAGAGGCTAATTCCCTTTGGAATTGTTTGTTTCAAAGTGTAAGAAGACACTGTCCAGGGATTAGGAAGTGTTAGGTGGAATTTATCATATACTTCCTTTGAAATTTGGGTCATTTTTATACATTAAAACCAGAGGTACAGTCATAGAACAGGGTAGGGAAATTCACCAAAATGTAATTGAAGATGGGTTTTTGTCAAATATAGTGGTGGTGACTACCCTGATGGACATGTATATAAAATGTGGAAGCATACAAAAGGCACGCGATTTGTTTGCAGAAACAACTGAAGCAAGGCACGTGAAAGTCTCAGAATCTTGAATCCAAGTCAGTGAAAGCTTTGAAAACCAAATGCATCCTATTAAGTATTGTGGGGAAGCATTCTAAATAACCAAAGCCGCTAACAATAAATTCAACACAGATATGTCCTCATTTCTGGGTATTTTAGCTCTCTAACAGCTAAATACTAGATTAAATAATAATGACAAAAGAAAAATAAACCCAACGTACTCAGAAATTGTAGCTGTGATTTTGCGGAGAGAATCTCTCTCGGCGCTATTGAAAACACAAATGACAACCCGCTTGATTTCACGGAGGGAATCTCTCTCGGTGCTGTTCAAAACACAAATGACAACCCGCTTTGTTCAAAACATAAATGATAACGCGCTTGATTTCGTGGAGGGAATCTCTCTCGGCGCTGTTGAAAACACAAATGACAATGTTCCTTTTTTTTTTGCACTTATATCCCGACAACGTCGCAATTGCGACGGTGTCAGGCTATATTTGAAAAAAAAAAGCCAAAACCGCTTAACATTTCCCTGTCATCGCAAATTGCCGTCGCAATTTCACCCCAAATGTATTAGTTGAAAGTGTGGACTCATCCACCTGTCTCACCTCCTCCTGTGTCATCGACTGAACATAAATGGAAAAAATATATTTACATAAGTGCATGCAATCATTAAAACTAATCTAAATAAATAAATTATTTTTAAATTAAATAAGTCATGTGACAAATTTATTTATAATGTTTACTCTTACCATATCAATAGGAGTCAATGGCTCTACGTGCACCTCCTGAGCACTCTCATGATATGTAGATGCTCCATGAGGTGTTGCAGCCTCTCCTGTATCTCCCTCATCAATATCATGAAACTGATATATATCAGAATCAGTAAGTGGTCCGAGGCACATATGCCTGCACATAATGCACATATGGGGCTCGCATACATGTGAACTCCGGCGAGATGTCGATGCTCCAGCAACATCCACAGGAGGCAACACTGACCTAGTCTATGTGATCAACTGATCACTCAGTAAATGAATGGCCCTAATAGTCAGTTCAGAAGCCTCATAAATGATATCAGGATACTGCACTAGAGGAGGGGGTGTGACATTAGTGGGGGGGGACAAAGGTAGTGGCCTTTCGGCACTAGAAAGATGGCCTAGTCTGAGGAGCTCCTCTACCTATGCCCATGTTGGGCCTCATACTCCAATAATCAACATGGTGACCAAGCACAAACTCAGCATACAATTTTTTAAGCAAATAAAATGGGACCTCCAAATTGTTATGTGGTGGTTTATCCAAAACCATCCACCAGTGATCCCAAAAGTTTGTGCGCATTGCTTCATTTGTGCACCATTTTATTGATAATTTGGGCTTTTTGGGGTCAACTGGTATTCCAGTTTTAGGATCGACAAAAAGGGTGGCTATATCTTCCTTATATTAAGGGCCGCAATCCCATCATGGTCAAGCCCATCATCAAATTGGGCATGCATATCATCACGCCAATGAAGAGCAGCATTATGTTGCTGCGTGAGTGTGTCAATATTTCCAATAATTGTATTTAGTGTGGCAAGCATGGGACCTAATGTAGGTATATTTTGATACATGTTTTGGAAACCTCGTATTGTGTTCAAATTTCTTCTATTAAATCTTGTAAAGATTTAGGGTTTAGATATGGGGGATTGTTTTCAGGATTGTTATTTGGAGGGTTATTTTCTTCATTGTTGTCAGCCATGCCTGATTAAATAAAAAACAAATGTAAGTTTCAAAATTTATTACAAATATAAATACAAAACCCTATTTTTTTTAAAAATGCTACATTTATAATGAAATTGAAATAAATTAATAAAAATATGCAATTAACTACTTACCGAATATGCTCGGAGTCGAATTTGGGGTTTCCAATATCAGGTATCCGAAAATATATCGGGTATCAGAAAAATGTGGTTAGAAACTTGAAGAAATCACGCTAGGAAATGAAGAATAGGGCTCGCGGGTGTCGAATATATGCCACAGTTATCGGGTACCAAAAAATATCGGGTACCTGATATTTTCGGGTACCCGATTAGGTATGTGCTTTGGTGGCAGCTTTGCCCAGGTGTACTGATACCCAGGCCTACTAAAAAGTCAACAAGCGCTTTCATGCGCTTTTGGACAAGTGAAAAGTGAATATTTTTCACATCGCCACTTTTTGGCCCCTCATGATCTTGCACAGACCCTAATCTTTATGCTTCATTTCAGGCTTTGTCAGAAATAGAGGTTTATAGTAAGTTAAAAACAACGGTGACCCTACAGCGCATTGATTTGGGTGGAGATTTGTGAAATCCAGGTATTCAGTAACGACTGTCAAATGTTTATAGTTGAGATAAGTTTTTCTGATTTAAAATTCTGCCATCGACGACAAAGTTTTATCTCACAGTAAGGAAGAATCATTTGCTTTATCATATCATCTTCTGGACTTTTGAGTCAGGAAAAATTAATTGAACTATTGTTGATTTAGTCACATAAACAACCAAGTGAGTTTACTTTGTGTTATGACATAATCTCTGCCAGACAAAATCGCTGAAGAGGTAGTATAGCTTCTTACACTTCTGTATCATTGCCCTTGTTTGCAGATGGTATTAAAAGTTGGCATTCAATTTTTTTCTGACGTTTTTGTAGACAAGTGGGTATATCGATAAAATCTACAATTAGCAATCCAACTTAAGTTTATACAGCGCACTATTTCTACTTTTAAAACAAACAAATTTTCATTGGTAAGGAAAAGCACACAAATTTTAATAGCCATGTTAGCTATGTGAAAAATTGCCCTTAAGAAAAACTTCAAAAGGAAACTTCCCATAGTTTTTTTAGCTTACGTAGATTTAGTTCTTCTTTTCTTTTTTTGGTTTAATTAGATTTTTTTAAATTTGGTTAATTTAGTTTAGAATTTTTTTAAGTTTTTAAAATTTAGATTAGATTTTTATAAAATTTGGTTTATTTAATTAGATTTTTTTAAATTTTATTAAATTAGATTAGATTTTTTTAAATTTTGTTTAATTAGATTAGATTTTTAATTTTTTTAATTTAGATTAGTTTTCTTTTAAATTTTAGTTTAGTATTAGATTAATTAAATTTAAATTTTAGTTTTGTTAATTAATTTTTTTTAGATTAACTTTTGGTAGCTAGTTAGATTAGTTTTTTTAATTAGTTGTTAGATTTTGGTAATTTAGTTAGCTTTAGATTTTTATTTTAAATTAAATTAGATTTTCAGTTACTCTTTTTGTTTGTTTTGTATGGGGAGATAATTTCTTTCCTTGTGGGCATTTGCAGGTGTTAAATTCTGGATTGCAGATCTTTAGACTTAAAGTACATTCTCACAATCCCTATAACATTTAGTTTGGGCCTAAAATTAAGCTCTCATGTCTGGCTTGGGTGTTACACGCTTTCCTAGAACACATTTTTTTTTATGCTCTTAATGGGAAATGAATGAACATAGATTTTCTTTTATACAAGTTTGTGTTTAAGTGAATGCTTGTGTTTAAACATTAAGTAATTCTTGGTTCCAATATCAAAAAAATCTCATTAAGTAATCTAGGGCATGGATTCATTCCTTGTTTACATGAAGAGTTAAATGCACCACTTTGTGGACTCACTTCATGTTTACTTGGAAAGTTAAATATTCCATGATTCAAACCCTCTTGCACTTATGAGTAGTATTGATTAGCAGTCTTAGATTACTTGTGATTGATCTAGATTGCTATCTTGGGTTATTGGACTCACTCATCTGTCGGCCCCCTCGTTCCACCCTGTGGTTGCAAGGTCAGCGCCACATTAAAGGGGAGTTGTCTACATAGAAAGAAGCGTTAATTGTTCCACCAGGCAACCCTTTTGTGCTTTTTAGAACTCACTAGTTTTCTAGGGTGTGGACTCACTTTGAGTTTGTGTGAGGAGTTAAATGCACCACTTTGTGGACTCACCTCACATTTACTTGAAGGGTTAAATGTACCACCTTTAGTGCTTTCCAATACTTTTTGATAGTGAATTACTTACCTTTTCATTTTTTAGAAGACCTGTTTGGGGATTTCATCACCTCAAGGGACGACCTTAACTCTCATGTTCCGGCGGAGTATAAATATCAGGAGGTGAATCCAAAGACACCTCTCTTGGAAATGAGTTAGATTTCACTCTTGGCTAAGCCTTAAAGAACTTTATACCTTTGAGAAGTGAAGGAGGAGATTTGGGTTACCATCTCCCCTCGGCTATGTGATTTTTTATTCTTCTCATCTACAGATTTGTGCCTCACGTACCTTGTGTATATCGAGGATGCCCTTCAAAAAAGCCATGTATATCCTTGTAGATAGCTTGCTAAGATGTTGTTGTGTTCTACGTGCCTGCTAAAACATTTTCAAGAACATACACAAGTAGAATCTTTAAGGAGTAGCATACTAAGTCACTTGATTGTTCATGTGCAAGGTTCCTTTGCCCCTTGTTCATTGTTTGAAGACAATTTCTTGCTTGAACTCCTTGATTGTTGTCTTATGTGCTTGATCAATGATAAAAATCTATTGATGTACTTGATCATTTAAAATGAACACAAAAATTGAGTTCCTGAGTTGAAGCACCAACCTTTTTACAGCTTGCTTGATTTTCTATCCTGTCATCAGAGACCTGTCTTTGTCCTCTAGGGATAGCATCATTTGGTTTACAAAGTCACCTTGGAAATAATTGTCAAGTTGAAAGACTATTCTTGGTGAGAGTTTATCTCTAGAATTGTTAGCCACATTCTTGGAGAATTTTAGTACTCTTTTTGTCCAAACCATTTCCATCAAATTCAATTTCAATTATATTTTGGCCTAGTCCAACCTCCTGATTCAAAAGTGCAAGGGTAGTCACCCTTTGATTTGAGGCACCTCTTTGACAGTGTTGGTAACGCCTTTTGCAATTTCTATCTTACCGTCTCCCTTTGGACATTAGAGAACTTTGATTATCCTAGTTTGGTGTTGACATTTTGTGAGGCCATCTTATCACCAAGTGTCTTCAATTCTCAGTCTTCCTTGGTCAGTCTAGGTTAGATCCTAGGTGTTGTCATGTTGCTCAACATCCAAACAAATGTTAATGGTATCAATTACACAAGATGACTCCTGGTCTTCTTCTTTCTTCTTCCCTTCCCATGTTTTTCTTCTAAAGTCTTCTCTTCACATGGGATATTCTTCTCGTCTTCCTAATTTTTTTCCTCTTACTATCTAGTCTATTTTCTTCTATTTCATCTCTTCTGTCACTTCCATGCTTGATTCTTCTTCTTCCAGAACCATGAATTACAAATATCTTGCTATGGAACCTCTTTTAAAAATGGATGATCTTGAACTCATTTCTGAATTTGAAGAGTTTTGTTCCTCTAATAGTCCTTCTAGATATGGCAAAGGTGATAAACTTAAGATAAAAATAGAAAAAAGATTGAAGGAATCAGACACCTTTGCTAGAATTATCAACATGATCCTATCACGACCTCCTTCTTCCAAAAGTCTTTCATCTTCTAATCTTCTAAGTCATACCATGATTCTTCTAAACATTCTTCATATTCTAAGTCTTCTCATCATTCTTCATCTCCCAAATCTTATCATGACTATTCTAAACATTATTCAAATTCCTCATTATCTAAGTCTTCTTCTTCCACTAGGTCTTCACCTTCCTCTTCTTCATGATCTCGTTCCTCTTCTACTTCTCCCAAGAGTCTTACTTCTCTTCACGCGACATACCATTATGAGCAATGGGTAATACTTGTGATACCTCTTCCATGAAGAGTGCCACACCCACATATGACGACTATGATGACTATTATGATGGCTATGATGATGAACCCTATAGTCATACCTATGATGCTTCTATTCATAAGAGTCCTCCTAGCTGTGTGCTTGTGCTTACTGGAAATGGGTTATCCCATTGGATAGATCAGGATGGTGATCCATATGACTCTGATTTTGAGAGAAATTATGATATTTTTTGTGACCAATACGATACATCTACTTCTATTTAGGAAGAGAAATGTTTCTATGCTGATTATAAACATAGATACTATGAGCATGTCTCCTCTAAAAATTCTCCTGCTGAAAATAAAGATTTCACTCTCAAGCAAGATCATGTTAATGCTAGATCTTTGTGTTGTGATGGTTCCATTCCATCCCCTACTTCTTCCAATACTCCTACATCTCCTAAAGTCACCAAGTCTTCCAAATCTTTCACAAATCCTGCATCCGACATAAATCCTAATGCTTTTCATGCAGTTCCCTATAGTTATCCTCAAGGGCCACCTCTTAAAGACACTCAAGCTAACCTTCACTTGGCTGCAAATACTTCCAATAATGCTAAATCTAAAGAGCCTAAGCCTTTATACCCTATAATGCCTACTTCAGCTATTCCTTCACCATCTCTGCCAAAGTCTTCCATTCAACTCCAACCTGCTTCCTTGTCCTTAGAAGTGGCTTCATGTCAAGAGGACTCTAAAACTGATATAGAAAAGAATATAAAGAAAGATCAAGATCAAGAACCCTCCATGTCATCCACTCCTTTTCATGATGTTTTGTATCTACATCATGGTTCTTTTGATCCTTTATGACCTTCCTCATTTATTCCACCATGACTTAAGTCTTCTCCGAAGCAAGATCAAGCTACTACCCACACCGTTGACCTTATTGATAATGAAAATAACCTTACCACGTTTGCACTTTCCAAAGATGATACTTCCATTAAGGTTATTAAAAATGGTGTTGTTACTTCCGATGTTAAGCCTATTCAAGAGACAAATTCTACACTTGTGCTATCCAAAGATCCTTGTTAAGATCAAAGTCTTCCATCTTCTTGTTCTACCATTCCATGTTCACTTCTGCTTTCTATTCTTCCTAAGTCTTCGCAAGCTTTGAATGATCCTATCAAAGAAAATGCTCTTATTCAAGATGTCTAGGATCCTATTGAAAATTCTAATGCTCACTCTAAAGATGTTGATATCCTTGGTTGTCATATAGATGCTAATGAACTTATTGATTATCCTTTTGCATCTTCCACTTCCATCCTTGGACCTCTTCCACCACTACTAAGGACTTCACATCTTCCTTCCATATTGGGTCCTTATGTCCCTTCATTTTCTCCTCCTAACTCTCCTAATTCATCATCTGTCTTGGGTCCTTATGTCCCTCCATCTCCTATCTTTCTTCAAGATCAACATAGATGCATACCTTTGAATCCTTTTCATCCATCCACCCATCTACACTAGTCATATTATCCTTCTTCTTCCACACATCCCAAGTCTTTTGGAAGTAACTTGAATGTTCAATATAAGAAAAAGAAACAATACAAGAATCCATCAAAGAAAGAAGATCACCATGTCTCCTCTAATAAACATGGGGGCATAAAGTCAAAAAAGATATCTAAGAAGAAAACTACAAGACAAGTATGGATTCCAAAATCCATCATTCAAGATATTCTCTCTAAGCCATCAAAAGGAAATAAAAATCCTAAGGCTATATGGATTCCAAAGTCTCTCATAAGAGAGTCTCATGTTGAACAAAAAGTGAAGTTGACATTCAAGCTTCCAAAGGCTTCCACTTCATCTTCTTCCAAAAATATTCTTTCATTCCATGCACCTAAACCGCAACCTCTACTAAACATTCACCATATTCCTTCATGTATCCCTTCATTCAAGTTTTCTCCATCCTCTCACCACCCTCCAAGGTGTGCATCGATGTTGATCTTGCCTTCCTTTCCATCTACTCTTTCACAATCCTTCCATTCATTATGATCTTGCCTTCTATCATTTTTCCTCATTTGCATATTCCTCCTATCTTCCAACTCCACTCGCTTTACATAAAACCATATCCTCCATTTTTCTCTTCCATCTTCCTTTCCCTATCAGCATCTTTGAGCATATAATTTTGAATCCTTGGCATATCATGGTTTATCCTTTCAAGGAGCATTATCTAAAAGCTTGCCTTCTTCCAAAAATTATAAAATTCAAAAAAAAAGAAAAAAGAGAAAAAATTGAAAATGTGCCTTGGTGAAAACCTGGAAACAGGCGCCTTGGTAGCAAAATTAAAGAGAAATAAATTCATCGTATGGTGAAAACCACTCCCTTGTGGCACCTTCGATAAGTACCATGTTGAAAACCTGACAATCAGGCATCATGCGTAGTTCTTCTACATATCTCATCCATTCCATCTTCTCTCTTTGATCTTGACAAGGTTGATCTATACACATACATTTGGCTATCTCAGAAGCAGTCTTACGATGATTCTGCTTTCATTTCTTTCATGTCTAGCCTTCATATCTATTCTCCTCCATTCATTCTAGTCTTTCGCTATCCTTTTCCCCTTTGGTCTTAATCTAATAAAAAAGAGTAAAACATGATGCTACAAAGCCTCTTGACCTATCTACTCCTTTGGACTGCATCCTTTCCTTCTTTTGCATTCCGCTTCTGTGACTTATCCTATGCTGACCTTTCATTGCTTGTCCAAATGTGCTTTACATGACAATTTTTCCCCAGTTTGGGTACTCTTGAGGAGTTTGTCCTTGAATATTTCTTCCCTCCATTCTTCTTCATTCCCTAGTCTTTCATCTCTTCCATCAACTTGCTACTCCCTCTTGTCCTCCACCTTGCTAGACTTTGGGACTACACAATGTGATCTTGCTTGGGAGTTTGATGCCCATTCTGTCTGGGGGCATCCTTTGTACATATTTATTGATCCTAAAAAAATACCAAAAAAATTCATATATGATGCTAAAAAAATTCTAAAAATTAGAAAATGTCCTGAAAAAATGATCATCTTAGTGAAAACCTAGCAATAGGCGCTTTGATGTACCTCCAAAAAAATAAAAATTTAAAAAAATTGAAAAAGTGCCTTGGTGAAAACTTACAAACAGGCGCCTTGGTAGAAAAAAATACAAAAAAATTATAAAAAGTCCTGAAAAAATTCTTCCAAGTGGTGAAAACTTGGAAATGGGCACTATTTGAGGCCTTCGCACCCCTATTTCTTAGCATGCATCCTCGACACTTAGCCTTTCTCCATCATGCCTTGTCCTTGTCACCTTGGTTTGGAAATGGTCTTTGTCTTTGTCTAGGGGGCATCACTGTGTTTGCTTTGGTCTCTTGGATATGCTTGTCTTTAGGACACCTCGCAAATGGTGTTTTTCAAAACAACCCAACTGTGTTTTTCAACATAACTCCCGACATCAAGTGTTTTTCAACATTTATCAGTTTGGTCTTATCCAGTTTGGTCATGTGATCTTACCTACTTGTAAGCATTTGATCCTTATCCTCAGAACTCAGTATCAATTTACACACTTAAAATTTTTAAATGCAACACTTAATGCTTGAGATATGTCATGATTTTTCTTTTTTGTGTGCTGACTGTTATTGATTTTCGTTGAATGTCCTTGTCTAATAAGTCTCTCCATGATGCATTGCTACAAGACTTGGGACATGGGACATGTTTTTATTTTCTTTCTACTTGTGGGTGTTGTCTTGAACCTCTTCAGTGTCTCTTGTTGTCTCCTTGACACACTTAGGAGATTTAAGGCATCATCCTTGACTATTTTTGCACAACTATTCTTATGGTCATCCTGGTGTTTACGCCTTGATGCGAGTGTGGTTTTGCTACATTAAATTGGGTAAGCTAACATTGTAGTCATCTTGAACTTTATGTCCTTGATGCTCATTTTAGAATCTTTCCACATTACAATCCGATATAAATCACATTCATATCTTCATAGTTGCATTTTTGACTAGTGATGATTGTGTGATCATCTGATGTCTAGTAATAATGGCCCTATGATGAAAATAAGTTCTTTTACATTCTCTAATGAATGATGAACACAAAAATCCTATGTTACCCTATTGCAAGTACACCTTTTCATTTTCATGTAGCTTGCATTATTTAGACTTCATGTTAAATTTGCACTTTTAGGCTGCATTATGAGTTTGAGAGGGTTTCCTTCATCTTTCTTGTGGACTTTTAGTCAATTGTGGTCACATTTTGATCTTCATTTCCTTACCTTCTTTCATGATCTCAATCGAAATTCCCTATCTTAAACAATTGATTGATTTTGGGGCATCTTCTTTCCGGAGGCAAATTCTCTTTCTTCTCTCCATTTCTTTCCATTTCTTCCAAACTTCTATCTTCCATTGGCTTTCACCCCACTTCTTTTCTTCTAATTCAACCTTGGGGCCTAATATTTCTTATTGATCTACCTTGGTTCTGTGATTTTTTTTATCTTTCATCTTATGTCAAGAACCTTATGTTTAGTTCGATTTGATCAAATTTATCAATTTATTGTTTCTCCTCTATCTCATTTCAATTTCGATCACAAGGGGGCAGTACCTACCAAACTTCAATGCTTGATTTAGCTTTATCAAATTTATCAACTGCTTCCCTTGGGGCAACCTTGCTTGAGATTCTTACCTCTTATTTCAGACTTGACAATTACCTATTCATAGGTGTTGGCCTTGTCTTTTTCAGTCTGCTTATCTATGTCCTAATGTGTTCCCATCCATCGAACACACATTTGGGTTGTTTTATGATCCCAAATCAATCTCACACTTCAATTCCATTCTTTGACTGCATGTGATCCTAAGTCGACCTCACATTAGTCAAAGAGGGGCAAATGTATGCACCCTAAAATGGTCACCTAGACTTTGGGCCCCATTTATTCAATTTATCCAATATCAATTTTTTGAATCAATGCTTTACAATATATTCAAATCAATTTCCTTGATCAAATCATAATTATATCAATTATTTCAATTCTCCCTAAGGTTTGAATATGTCATTAATTTTATTTAATTAATTGAAAGAAATAAATTCCTTTTAAATAAATAAATTAATGTTATTTAATTGAAATTAATATTTCTTAAATGAAATGATGTTATTTAATTAAAATCCATTTTTAATTAAATGACTTTATTTTATTTTATTAATATTCATTTCTAAATTATATAAATTTATTTTATTTTATTAAAAGAGATATTATTCTTTTAAATAAATAAAATATTCTCTCTAAAGATCTCTTGTGATGAAAAAGGAAACAAGCTAAATAAAAATAAATAAAATAAAAAGAATTTCCTTTTCCTACAAACTTTCTAAAAATCAGATTTGTTTCCTCTTTTCCATTTATCCCACATTGCTTCTAGATTTGCATTCAAATCCACATTTTGCTATAAAATGAGCCCTCTCCTTCTCAATTAAAAATCTAGAATTTTCATATTATCATTATGCTGAAGATTTTCTTGACAACATTAGAGCTTTAGAAATCCTCATTTTAGATTGCACATTTAGTTTAATTTTCATAATAGATTGATTAGCAAAGTAGTTCATTTGTTGCATTGCAATCATATAGTTTAAAATAGTTTACTTCTTGCAATCATATAGTTTAATTTTATTTGCATGCATGAACTAGATTCAATGGAGATTAGCATTCTTGCTTCTCCTCTTTGAATCTCTCATTCTGAGTTTGTACTTGCATGGGTAACTTGGTCAATCTGAGGGCCTCAATATCAACCCCTGCACTTCTCGGATAGAGAGTTGTGAGTCAGCTTGTGAGGGCTCATTCTTGAGTCTCCTTGCATATAAAGATTCATAGAAGTGTACCACATCTTAGTGTACACAAATTCTTGATGGACCAACTTCCAAAATATGTAGCCTATCAACCATTGAGTGGATTGAGTATTATAACACCATTTTAGAAACCTCTCGAAGTGCTTTAATCTTATGTTTTTAAGGAATTAGCAACCTCATCCTTACATAGAAGACAGTTGGTCATTTATGTTAAAGATTTTTAATAAATCTAATTTTAACCATAGGATACTAACACATATAAATATAAATAAAAATGCACTAAGAGAGTACAAAAGCATGATGTAAGGATATTTTAAATAATAACCATAAGAGAAATAAAAATACAATCACTTTTTAGACATCGTAAAGTGATAATGACTCACTTAATGCCCGTAAGTGGCTAAAAGGATCTTTCTTCTCAAATAGGTGTGTTTCCCACTATCAAATGAATATTTTAAATGACATCATTTCACAAAAAATCCATTGTTTTTTCAAACATGGTGGAAAGAAAAATTCAAGAAAAGGTTAAATAACACTTGTAATTACAAGATTAAGTTATTTCTTGATATTTCGTCCATATAAATGTAAAACAAATCAATTCTAATTTACTAATCACCATTTTTTTTTTACTAAGACACACCATCCCATTTTTCTTAATTATTATATATTTTAAATTATTTAGATGATCCATATATTTTCAATACTATTAGAAAATACAATGATGTCATGAATGCATAGTACACAAAATTATCTTGAATGTCTTCTGATTGATACATCATGTTCTTAAAGTATGTAGGCATCATAGAAATACTAAATGGCTTGACATTCTATTTGAATAAACCTTGATGTACTAAAAATAGATCTTTGTATCTCTTTCACTTTTATTTTACCTATGTTTTCAAAAATCTAGATTTACAATCAAATTTTGAAAAACAAAATAATTATTGGATTCTATCCTAATTATATCTAACTAGAAAGCTGTATGATAGTTGAAATTAAAAATGATTTCATTCTAAGAATTATAGTTTTTACAAAACCTTTTCTTTCCTCATTCTCTTTCTACTCTTTTCTTAACCAAAAGTGTTAGGAATGCAAAAGGACCTTTACTCATTGTGATATAATTACCTTCTAGTAGTTTTAAAATTCTCGTCAACATTTTGAATTCCATTGGGGCTTAATATAAGTTTGATGTCTTACCCACTATGTCAAGGTATTTATAACCTACATTTGTCTTAAAATGGCTAAGGACAAAGGTTTCGACAAATTTTGGCTTGAATGTGATTCCTTGAATATTATTAATTGTCTAAATAGGTTATCCCTCCTAGCTAGATGATCAAAACAATTATTCAGGATTGCGTTATAATGTTAAATAGAATTGGATCTTATTTCATTTCCTATGTTTACCATGAGGGAAATCAAGTCGTGAATAGGACTGAAAATTGGGGTATTAAATCCTCACATGTTATTAGATGAGAAATTAATGATCATATCCCATTAGAAATCTAGATTCTTTTTTGAAATGAGGTTCCTTATTATTTTTTTACTCCTCACTTTGGTAATGATATCTTCCTATGTGAGAAAATTTGTCTATTGGCAAGCCTCATTTATTTGTAAAAGGTAGAGTATTTGGGAATTTTTTGCATGGTTTCTCTCTTTTCTAAGTTATGATTTCATAGTTATTTTTTGTGATTCTTACATGGGTAGTGACCATAAATGAATGAAGATGGCATTATATAAAAAATGATTGAATGAATAAGTGGTTTCATCTGCTATTTCAACGAGGGATTTAACTCGGTACATTGAAACTCTCCATGGGGATGATACCTAGGTTAGATGGACCTTCATTACAGGCTCAAAATATTGTATCATGAGTGTCTATAGGATAGAATTAGAGATCATTGAAGAGATTGTGGCTAAATTTTCTAATACCATCATCAATAGAAGAAAGTTCTACAAGGATAAGAAGAATGCCAACAAATCTATGGATGTTTTCTTTCTACCTAGTGAGAGGGAAAAGGTCGACAAGATTACTAATGGTGGGTATGACACAAAAACTCTCAAAGAGTCGTGACTGAACATTTCCAAGGTTATAATGAGGTACCTTGCCTTGTATTACAACTCTACCAGCATCTTTAGCTATCATTTTACAATTTTGAATCATTTTAGGTATAGAAAATGTATCTCTCTACCGTGATACTTCTTTTCTCCATTTGTAGCTTGAGAGCCCATGCTAAAAACCATACTTGACCTATTTTGTATGAAGGATAAATTATTTTCATTATGGAGTATGATAAATAATTTCATGTGGAAAGGAACTCCCCTCCTAAGAAAGGAATTTAGTTTAAACAAAGCATTAGGGTACACTATGGTGACAATTCATTATAGTGGTATTCTATGGATTTAGGTGGGAATGAGGTTTCTCATGTCAGTGTTAGAAATAAGACCCTAAGTTTGTCTTCTTGTAAAAGGGTTATGGTGTTTGATGATGATAGCTTGGATTATGTCCCTTCTGAAGGTTATATTCTAGATTCTATGAACCCCAATAGGGAAGAAAAAGGTAAAAGCGAGGTTAGTATCTCTATGAAACCTTCCAAGTCTCTTTAGGTTTAAACAAAAAATCTATTTAGGGGAAAATTCCTAAGCCTATGCATACCATGATTCTAAACTCCCCTATTATGCCAAATAGAGATAATTTTAGTGACACTCTTACCATTCATGTATAAATCCCAATTGATATGGAGATCCTAAATTACAAAAGGCTCCTCTAGTTTAGAGATGACAATCATTAATAATGATATCAAGGGTTTGTTTTATAACCAAGATCCAACCTTCTCCTAGATAGTATCTAAAATTAATGTCCCTAAGGGGTTTATCTCCTCCTCTAAATAGTAGTTAGATGTTATTGCAGAGAGAACCAATACCATACAAAAGGTAATCAATGAGCTAAAGACATAAAATAAGAAGTGAATAAAAAATTTGTAGGATATCCTTAAGAAGATGTAGGACAAGGTTAAATTTTTTGTGATGGTGAGAAATATAGCCTTGGATAAATTCATATTGTGGCTCAGGAAGATATATTACCAAGCCATGGATTTTGAGGGTTTATCTAAGGTTTTGAATGCCACTCCTTACTTGACTGTTAAATACTCCAAAAATAATGCACTTTATAGACATAGGTTCAACCAAGGGAGTGGATGCTACTATGGATAATGAGAAGATGGATGCTCTTCCTTTCCCAACTATGACATTATATAACAAGTATAATGGGGTAATCCACATTAATAATCTAGTTCTAAATAATGTAGAATTAGCTAAGAGGTTGTAGGTGGTTGGAACGTTGTCCCCTATTTTTTGTTCCTTTTGCTCGGTATTGGACTTGTTATTGGTTTAGTATTGGTTAAATTGTTTATCTTTAATGTTTTTGAACTTAGTTTTATAGTCCCTTTAAAACCATTTTTTCTTTGATAAAAAATAAGTATGATGTCTCATGACAAATAACACAAATACATTCAGTCTTGATGTTGAAATTGCACATTCTTCTTAGTTTGAAATTAAAAATTCTAATATGTTGATAATGCAATAGTATTTTTCAAATATTTATTTGATTTCCTATAAGTTCTTTGTTGCATTTTTATACTCCTAAAATAATTTTTTATATTCTTTAGTAAAATTATTTTATATTTCACCCAATTTGTAACTAAAAATATTCAAGAATAGATTTTTTACTTCATGGAATAGTGATTTTAGGATTTCTCCCTATATGAATGGTTCAAGTTTTACTATAAACTTAAAATATCTAACATTCTTTATTTTAGATTCTAATTGGGAGTTGTTTCAAAATAAAGTGAGCTCATCCTTACATAGAAGGATTAGTTGATTTTTCACCTCAAAAGATTTAAATAAATTTTACCATAGAAGGATGACATGTGGATAGAAAAATTAAAGACACTAAGAGAATTTATATAGATATAAAGATAGTCTACAATGTATATTAAAATTAATGGAAAAGAAAAACACAACTACTTTATTGATATTGTAAAGTGAGAACAACTCACATAACACACATATGTGGCTACATGGATGTTTCTTTCTAAATGTGTGCATCTTGTTATTATATCTTAACATTTCTAAGATCATGGCATAAAAAAACTATATGCTAGTTAGGAGATGCTAGCTAATGGGAATATGAAAAATTATGAAACATCACTTCCCATTCATGTGTCTTAACATGGATGTACCATAATACTTTTTTTATGTGTCCCTTTCTTCTGGCCTCATCCAATTTAATTCAAATAAAAATCATTACAGAGATAAGATTAAATTACAAAGTATTTATCACTTCTTCTATATACCAAGGGTATGTATCAAGATAGTATTTAACTCTTGGTAAAGTTTAATTTTTTTTTCTAAATAATTACTTGATATGACCTTTCTTTGATCAAATAACTTAATTCTTTCATATCCAGTGGGATATAAGGTATGAATATATCTACATAACACTAAAACTCTATTTAAAAAATTTAACACTATTGACAAACATAAATTGTACAAGCAAGAAAATTCATTATTTTTTCAAATGGACCAATCAATGGATTGGAATCTAGTCATCTAAATATCCATTGAGAAATTATTCCTTGGGGTTAAATTTATATGAAAACTAACCAAACCAAAAGTATTTAAAAATTATCGGTGCTCATTTGCAGTAGAAAATCTCTTGTTAATTGTCATTCTCTAATCTTGAAGCCATTTACTAAGAATGAAAACTTCCAGTAAGAATTCAATTATTTTTTATCAAATTTATGAAATGATGATTTAAATATTTCATCCAGGTTTTTCCATTGAGAAAATTCAAATTGTGAAATTAAATATTTATGGCTTTTGTAAATTGTCTAGTTAATGTTTGAAATTTAAATTATTGTCTTATAATTGATATGAATATATGATATACTTTTGTGAGAAATAAGTAGGCTATTAAAGCAATTCGAAAGATTACTATAGTTGTGAGAAAAAATATTTTTGATAGAAAAAGCAGCAAGAGGGTGTTGGCCTGTGGTACAAAAAGACTAGAAGCACATTAACAACATATTGATCACACTACTCATACAACAAATAATCAGCAAAAAGTCAGCAGAGCAAAAGTTTCTAGTCTGCCTCTATCAAAAACAAACTTAAAAGTGCTTTTCAAAAATAACGAACTAGAGTAGCATAAGCAGAAAGTAAATAACATATTATCAGTAATTTGCCACACAGGGCTAAACCAGAGTTTTAAAAACTTAACCATAAAATAGGGAAGCAAAATAAGAGACGCGGGGCCAACAGGCCCAAACCAAAACAAAAACTGCATCAAACCAACAACAACTAGGATCTCCCACCTAGATGTTTAGACATCAGGGTCACAACCCACACTTCCTGAAGAAACATGAAGAGGTTTGTGTTATCCTCGTCAGCTTCTAATTTTCCACCAGCCATCTTCTCTTGTACATTGTACAGGGCCACAACCGACCCATGCATGACTTTGAGGATGAATTTTTTTGAATCCACGATGCGGGCTTTGATTTCTTTTATGTCCCATTTAGGCCGAGGATCTCATTATCCAGCTCATTGAACTTCTTCTTGAGAGAGCCTTTAAACCTCTCATTCTCCTCCATCGCCACAATAGTGTGCTCAGTGCGAGGGGATTTGGTCTATTGGGTGTGGGGAGATGTCGGGGATGGGGTATTACTATGAGGCAAATCTTCCATCACCGGTGGGGGATTCAAGGGGGGAATGCTGCCAGAACTTGGCGAGCTCAAGTGCTCAGTAAAGGAGCCCTTAATTGAACCAGTGGAGGCAGAGGTGTCCATACCCTCTAAATGGGATTTGTCTTTAGAAGTCATTTCCCTAAGTCTTATTTTGCATTTCTCCTTGGAAATTTTATTAGAACGTCAGAAAGTAGCCCACAAATCCACCTCCAACTTAACTAGACTGCCCAGATTCCTCCATTTTTTGGGCTTCCTTTTGGTTTTAGGGGTGCTATCAGCCACCATTTTATCCTTAGCCTCCATGGACTCAAAGACATGGGTTTCCTCAATATCCTCTACCCTTTTAAAGGGGTTCCTCACACATCTTTTATGACCTTTACCTTCATGTGGAACCAAGTCAGTCTCCTGAATCTCCTAGATAGACTGGGAGGGGGACAGAGAGGGGTTGTTGGCTTCCCACGAAGAAACTTCCTCGATGACATCCTTAATAATAAGGGGGAGTTTAGGTGGAGGGAAAATAGCTTTATGGAAGTTGTACAGACATAGTAGGAGACTCTGGTGAAGGATGGGTGTCGGCTTCTCAGGGTTCTTATTTTCTTTAATATCTAGGATATTGCTTTCCATCATTTGGAGGAGGTAAAACGGGATGGAGATGAGGTCCCTATTTATGATGTGGTTGTGGAACAACATGTGATAATAATAAAACATAGTAAATTTACCCTCAAGAGTGAAGTATTTCATAATAATGTGACATACCTTGGGCCAAAACTCAGGGAGCACCTTGCGGTTAAATCCTCCATACTTTTTCACTGGCTTCTCACTCGACCTGAAGAACTGGTTGAGACTGGTAATGTCTTATGTCTGACTAGTTTTCTTATACTTTCTTCCCTCGGTTGATAGTCCTGTCACTTTAGCGATGACCTCCTCATTTATTTGAAAGTGTATGCCCCGAATAGACACCTTCCTATTGTTCCAAGAGGACACAAATTACTTGGATATTTTCTTGTCTTGGCCTCCCTTCATTCTTTCCATGAAGCCCCAAATGCTGCTATCTTTGTAGTAGTGGGTTACCAGGGGGTCCAATCTGAATTCCTCTTCAATTTTATCCAGCTCAATGCGCAAAGTTTTTCCACCCATGACAACTAGAGTAGTATCCACCGCAGAAATCTTATGAAAGTTGCAGAGCTGAGCTTCACAAACCAAGGCACAAAATAGGGCTTTTTGGGTTAACCTTTTCATGAGAATTTTGTTCATAAAAGGTAGGGCCTAGGTGGTTTCTGGGTAGTCAAGCTCCATACGCTCAAATCTAGCGGATCTCCAGGTGTAATAATTAGAAATTAAGCCATATTTTCCCTTAGTGTCCTTGGTAATCAAAATTACCCACTGATGCAGACAGCTATCATTCCACACATACTTACATAAAAGAAAATTATAAACCTTTATAAGATTTTGTGCATACATAGTAATAACTACAACAATCATCAAATTAAGTGAGCACAAAATTAAGGTGGGGCCCTCAACAATATTAGCAATAGATTGGCTCATTTTTAACATGCTTAAAGTTGTGGTTTTCCTGCCTGATTAGCCTCAGGGTTTTGTTCGGTATCCCACTAACCTCCTCCCATTTAACCAGCTTGGCTTGCTTAAGCCCAATGGAAGCCATAGAATCCACCACCGCATTTCCTTCCTTGTAAGTATGGTAAATAGTTATGTTTTGGAGGTTGTTGAGAAGGTCACAAATTTATAATATTATTGTGTTCATGACCCACCATCCAACACTTGATCCCCATCTGATAGCATCCAAAATCACTTTGGAATCCCCCTCAATCATTAGCAGTTTGATATTTATGGAGATGGAAAATTTTATACCCCATAGGAGAGTAGTTCCTTTAGCTTGATTGATAGTACTATTTTTGAGTGGCCCAACATAAGCCAAAAGGAAATCACCATTGTGGTCTCTTAGCACTCCACCCCCACCCTAGGTAAGGTTATTCACCACTCCATCAAAGTTTAATTTGGTGCAACCAATGGGTGGGGCAACCCATCGAGTAGCATTTTGAGCCATCAAACTAGAGTTGTCGAACCTAGTGAAGCTAGTCAACAAATTCCAATTATCAGTCATTTTGATCTCCCAAGTAGAGGGGGGTGCTGAGCAGAGTTTCTAGCTAGTCATGCTATAATTCTCACATATGAGCTTGGTTCCCATACAAAGAGAGACCTCAACTGAGGAATCAATCTCCCTGAAGATCATGTTGTTCCTTTCTTTCCAGATAGTCTAGTAGATGTGTGGGGAAAGAATTCACCATAGGAGCTGGAGGAGAGGGTGATTGGAAGGGGATCACCAACTAGTGAACTAGTGGATATCAACTCCCAAGACCCAAGGGACCCCTAATTTTCCAATAACTCCTTGCCAAATACTAGCACTATATTTAGAGTGTATGAATAGGTGATTCATAGTTTCCTCATCTTTTTTGCAGAGGACACATTTGCTAGCCAAGGAGAACCCTCTTCTGATGAGGTTTTCATGAGTTAAGACTTTACCATGCATAAGCATCCACTAGAAAAAAATTATATTTGGAGTAAGGTGTGGAATCCATACCTTATTCCAATTGCCCAAATTATTCTCTTCTTTTAGAAGGAGGTTGTAAGAAGTCCTAACCAAGAAGTTTCCTACTTGTGTGGGGGCCCAAATGATGGAATCTTGGCCACCAATTCTAGGGATCCTGAGATTCCCCAAGATTTCCATAAGCTCTTTATCCAAGTGATCTAAATCTAGTCTATCCCTGACTAGAATAGCTATATCCTTCCATCTCCCTTCAAACATGTAGTTGGAGGCTCTATTACCAAGGGTAGGTCTGAGGTAGTTCATAAGGGGGCCAAATCTTCCACTCAAGGTAGTGCAATTCTTGATCCAAAAGTCATGCCATAAATGGATGGATCTCCCATCTTCAAGCTTCCAGAGGACACCTTTAGATAGCACGGTTTTGCATTTGCAAATGTTTTCCCAGAGTTTGGAACTATTGGGCAGGTCATTATCCTGGTACCTCATCCCATAAGGGTTTCCTTGAAGGTACTTAGCTTCCATTATCCTACACCAATCTACTTTCCTTTTAATGAGCTTCCAAGCCACTTTTGTGGTGAGGGTACTATTCAGCAGGTCAATTCACCTAAGGTCCAGACCACCCAACTATTTAGGAAGGAAAAACATTTCCCAATTGACCAGGGACATCCTATTTTTCCCTTCAGAGCCCACCCATAGAAAATTTCTTTGTATCTTTTCCAGCCTATCTGCCATGTTGCTTTTGATCTTGAAGAGGGACAAAAAGTAGGCAAAAATTCACTGGAGAGTAGAAGCCACCAGCTAGAGTTTACCAGCATTGCTCAGATTCATCCCTTTCCATCCATCAAGATTTTTTTGAGTTCTTTCCAAGATGGATTTCAAGAACTCTTGGGATACCTCTTTTATAGTGAGAGGGAGGCCTAGGTAAGTAGAGGGGACTGAAGGAGACTGACAGCCCCATATTTGAAGAACTTTGGTTTGGTTCTCAATGGGAATGTTGAAGAAAAAGGGTCTTCTTTTTTGGTAGTTGATGCACTTTCCTGAGGCCATAGCATAATTCTCTAATAGGTACTTCGACTATCTAGCTTCAATCATTGATGAGTACCCAAATAGCAAAGTATCATCCATAGATTGTTTCAGAACAATTTTCTATAGAGTGGAAGATAGCTTGATTCCTTTTATTCTTCCAATGGAAGAGAGCATAGTCAAATTCCTACTAAGAACTTCAGCCACCATAAAAAATAAATAGGGTGAGAGAGGGTCACCCTGCCGAAGACCTTTTTCAGGTTGGAAGAAGTTGCCCAGAGAGCCATTGACCATAATAGAGAAGCTCATAGTTTGCGTACATTCTTGAATAATGTTAAAAACTTTCTCATTAAAGCCCATTTTGCTAAGGATTTTTTGAAGGAAGGACCAATTAAATTTATCATAAGCTTTAGAGATATCAAGTGTGAATTCCATACCTAGTGCCTTGCTCCTATCCACAGAGTAGATAGTTTCATGAGTGGATATGGCCGCATCCAGGATCTGTCATCCCGAGACAAAAGCTTTCTGAGTAGGACTAATCAATTTGTCTAGTAGGGGCTTCATTCTATTGACCAAGATTTTAGTGAGGATCTTATAAAATGTGTTACATAGACTTTGTTGGTAAATAGATTATTCTTTTTCAATAAACTCTCAAATGCACAAATTTGTAAGAGATAGTCATCTACTAACAGTTGGATAATCTATCATTGGGTTGATAGATTTCCTCTAAATTGAAAGGTACAACTCCCTTATAAATGATATTCAATGAATTTTCTTAGTTCCTAAACTAACTAGGTACATTCTTAACCTAAGAATGGAAGAGGAAAACCAAGCCAGCCCTAAATAGAACTAACTCAGGCAGAATTTAGTTCCTAAACCTAGCCAATCCCAAGAACCCACACATCTTATGACTTCTTGATACTGGTAATGCAGAGAACGTTGTAAATGCAATGCAATTGAAATGAAATGAAAAAGAAGGTTAAATAATTCCAATTTCCATAATAGGAATGCCTGCAAATACTCTGATCTACAACCCATCTATTACTTAACACAAGATGTAAGATAATTCCCAAAACTGAATACAACAATACTTTGATTTATTATAATCAGAAGATTAAAAACCAAATACTTTGATTCAGAATAAAACCTCTCTTTGTCTTGAACACAACAAATAAGCATGTTCCAATTTTATTTTCTCACAACTTCTGCCAAATCTATTACAAAAATCAGAACTCTCAACACCCCCAAATGCAAAATAAAATGAAAGGCATAAAATAAAAATTCCCTTCTCCCTACTCCATCTCTCCGACTGATTTTCTAAAGATAAGAAGAACCCTTTTACAAGAAAAGAGTTTACAATAAATAGCATTCTCCAGCAACTGTTTGATTTCTCCCAGTAACTTTTCAGTTTCATAATTGATTGTTTCCTCATTTTCTATTTGAACGTGAAGGAATAAAGTATTAAAATATTTATTTGATTTCCAATCAACTTCCTCCTTTAAGACTTTCTGACTTCTCATAAAATTACTCATATCTCTTGATCTTCCAAAATTTCCACAACTCATTACCCGTGATAATTGTTAATGAACAGGCATAATTATTTGACAAGTGTCATTATCCCCATGACTATGTGTCAAATGTTTTCAATCTTCATATACTCTAATGATACTAATGAATTTTTGCATTTTTAATTGTCTTTCTTTAGACACACCATATTGGTTCCTTCAAAACATAATTCAATTTGACATTCTTGCTATTCTAGATAGTCTCTTACACATAGATTAATAACTTTTGAGCTGGATGCAAACTCTTTGATTGCTCTGGTGAGGATGGTCATAATTAGTCTAAAACCAACATACTTGAATCTTAGCAAGATCCAACAGTTAGTTTGGTAGATAGAGTCCCCGCACTAAGACTGATTTTTTTAGAGATACATCTTTCATTCTTACTCCACCACTTTTTCTCCACTATGAAATGTTGAATTTCTAACCTGCAGTATCTTTTAGTGAGTGGTATATATAATAACAATCGGGTTGTCCCAATAAATTTGCATAGAAATCTTTTTGGGTCTCTTTCCATGATGACAACTTTTGAACTCTTATCTTTTGGCACAACCAACTTACCGACCAAAAATATGCAATGCCAATTTTTCCATAGCATTAATCCAAGAACCTGATTCAATCTCTACTGCAAAGAGCATAGCGAAAAATGGATTTTCCACTATGCATTTCTTACTATCAGAATCTCTCCATTCATAGGAGGGATTTTTCCTTTCTACATGCTCCATGGCGGAAATTCAAACTTCGGCTTCCTTTTTGTGGAAAACTTAAAATAGGCTTCTCTCGGTGAAAAATGACCATCTCACTTCTCCATTGCGGAAAATCCCAATTCTACTTCTCAGGTGGAATTTACCAAACTGCTTCTTCATTAGTCAAAATATATATCACTTTTGAATCCATTGTGCATTTGAGGCAATTACATCAGAATACTATTATGACCTTTCATGTGCAACTTGATGCTTGAAAATGATCACTGCCTGTTCCTCAAATCATGAAATGCAACCGCCATTGGGATTTTCCTCTATCCAATGTATCAAGTCATTTGTAACCACCCCTTTCATGCTTATGTGGAACTCGAGGGAATGTAGGGCCTTCTCTGATAATTTTGTTTCCTTTCTAATATGAACAAGTGAAGATAAAATAACATCTGATCTGTTATGATTTATGGAATGGGATTTTGTGTAAATATGAAATGACCACCAAAAAGGTATATTAAATAAATTGAAGCAAGAAAGTGTAGTCTCTGGCCCTCTTATAGACTCATAATGCATTGTGTTATCAGAACGAATGACAAAACTAAGAAATGAATTGCACTAATGAACCAACTGATCTATATTTGAAACTTGTATCTACATGAGAGATATTTTGTACTCCGAAATCTAAACATCGCATAGGAAATTTTATATATCCATTAAAAATTTGATCCTCATCCTTCATAAAAACATGGTTAGGGAAAAAATGGGAATAGTATGAGGAAGTTTACTCTCATAGGATGCAACTTTTAAAGTTTTAAAATGGTGAACTGAAAGTACACCTACAGACTTATAGGTCTGAAGTCCATCATAGAGGTATGGTTTTCATTCTTTGGGACCAACACAATATAAGTCTTTTTATGGTGCTTTAGTAGTCACTCCATTCTGAAGAAGTCTCTGGCAGCACGGGAAACTTCTAATCCAACAATATCTCAATATTATGGAAAAAAAGTCAAGAGGAAACCATCAGGTCCCAGAGCTTTATAGGCTCCCATAGAAAAGATAGAAGCTTTGACTTTCTCATCAAAAAAATGTTCAATGAGATGATCATTATCATTGTGAGTAACAACACATTAGATGTGGTCGAGAAGTTGATTTTGCATATTGACCAGGCACATATGTCCAACATTGGACTATAATTCCCTAAAGTAGTTGGCCGCAACCTGGTTAATCTTGTCCTTCTTAGTAACTTCGTTCCCCTTGTCGTCCCTAATTGCATTGATGGTGTTTCTTCTTTTGTGGTTACTAGAAGATCTATGAAAGAAGGTCATATTTTTGTCTCCTTCAGTAAGCCACTGGATTCTGGATCGCTGCTTCCTAAAGATTTCTTCTCTTTTTAGAGCTTCCTGCCACTTGTGCCTAGCCTTTTCTTCTTCCATTTGCAGCTGGGGGTGTATATTCTTAGCAACTAGCTGGGCTTGGAGGGAGTCCAAGGTACCCGTAAGATCTTTCTTATCCTTATAGAAGTTACCAAAATTATGTTTACTCTAACCCATAACCTTTCTTCTAATGACCTCCAATTTCTAGGCAATCCTGAACATGGCAATTCCTTTGATAGGAGTGGCCCACTAGGCTTTCACATGGTCACTAAAAGATGGGTGGGAGAATCACATAATTTCAAATCTAAAAGGGGCTGACTGAATTCTAGGGGATTCAAACCAGCAGAGGAGGAGGGGGTTATGTTCAAAGGTAGTTTTGGGGAGGGAGGAAAAAGTGGAGGTCAAGAAAAGGTCCCAAGAGGAGGTGGCCAAGACCTAGTCTAGCCGCACTTAGATGAGATGGGGTCCCTTATGATTGTTGAACCAGGTGAAGGGATTACCTTTTAGATCAATGTCCAATAGACCAGAGCAAGAGATAAATTCTACGAGGTCTCTCATATTGTCATAGTAGTCCATTAAGCCATGACACTTTCTAGAGGAGTAAAGGAGGGTGTTAAAGTAACTAGCCACCATAAAATTAGCAGAAGAGTCCTGATCCATACAATAGATAATATCCTTCTAAAGGGACAACCTACTAGTATAGGTATTAGGGGTATATAAATTGATCAAGTGCCAAACAAACTATTTTTTCTTGAAGGTAACAGCAAGGAAGTTTGGGGATAAGGCCAGTGGTTCACCAACAATAGTGTTGGGGTTCCAAAGATTGGCAATGCCCCTAGAAGAACCTGTGGCTTCAAAGTAAATAAATTCAACATCCAGATAGAAACTACTAGCTAGGGAGGTAAAATTATTGAAAGACATCTTAACTTCTTGGATAAGCAGAATATCCATTTTATGAGCATAAATGTAATGTTTAACAACACTTTGCTTGAGGGGGCTGTTAAGACCTCTAACATTCCAAGAAAGAAAAATCATTTCTTATTTTTAAAACTTTTTTCTAAGGTTTGTTGCCTACCTACCGCAACATCCCTTGTAGTCCCTCTTGACCTCCTAGTGCATTCTGATGGCCTCCCTCTGGGTGTTTCCAGCCCCACATCAGCCCTTTTTGGCTTAGTTTTCTTTTTATGTGTTTTCCATTCTCCACCATCATCCTCTCCACAGTGATCTTCAACCAGGGAATTGGGTGAGGAAGGGTAGTTCTTTTCCTCTAACTATAGAGAAAGTTTGGAAGTAGCCTTAGGGGACTTTAGTTTGAGTGGGACCACTATGGGAGGTTGTTCCAACTTAGCAAGGCTAATCACACTTGTCTCTAGGGTAGCCGTTGGGGGGTTCTCCAAAGGCACCACCATGAGAGGGGATTTTGGAGCCTTAGGTTTAGGGAGCATCATGTTTTTCTCTAGGGGGGAGACTATCTCACCCTCTTCCATCTCTAGGTTATCTAGTTGTGGGTTTTCCAACACTTCACCCTAAGAAAATATGTTATTATTAATATCAACCTATGTTTTCATGTTTGAATGTTCATGGTTAGCTATGAAATATGTTGATACAATATTCATATTTTAGGTGATGCTCTAAAATTTAGGGTTCAATGTCAAATATGGTCTAATTGATAGATTGTTGGAATGAAACAACTCATGTATTCCATGATAGATTTAATTCTCTAGCTTAGGAATTGTCAGTATATTTCTTTACTTGTAAAGTTATAGTTTCTTAAATTTTAAAATTAGAGAGAGGTGTTAGATAAATGAAAGGGGGGGGGGGGGGTGAATCAGTTAAATCAATTATCCAATAGTTCCAATCTCTTAGATGTACTTTTTCAAACTTATTCAACAAGTCAAATAGCTTGGTAAGATAAAATAACTAAGTTTTTGTTCATTTACTGAATAATAGTAATTGTCCAAACTATCTTTACTGATTAATCAAATATGCAACATGTAAGGTATGAAAATAAAACAATCATAAAAATAACACATAACACAATGATTTAGCATGGAAAACCTTCTAAGGGAAAACCACCCGGGACCAGTAACCCAAAATATTTCACTCTTTTGAAGTGAGCTTAGTTAGGATCCAACCCTGTTAAAGGTTACAATGCACACTGTCAAGTGTGACCTGGTTAGAGGATTTATCACTAATAGTTATCTTTTGACTAACATTCACTATGGGGTTAATAAGATAACAATTAACATTCCTTTAATGTCACATGAAAATACAAAAGACTATTAAGTCTGCTCGGTTAAGAGATTCTGTTGTAATAATGGTTAAATTGGTACAGTAGTGATCTGATTCAAATACAGCTCAATTTGATAGTATTCAGATCTATGCTAAGCTCATAAAAACAATTCTAATCAATAATCAGTTCACTTCATCATATCCTTCAACTTACTTCACTCTGTGTTTATATATCTATGACGCTCCGTTATGCCCACAACTCAGTTCTGTCTGTAACTAGTTTGATGAGGAATACATGAAAAATGTCTTCACATAAAATATTATGCAATCTCTATTCATCCAGCATAATTCAACAATGAATATCATGTCTCTTAAATAGACATGTAAACTATTTTCATATCAGCCATTAGATTTTGCCTCTTAATCTTCTTCGTCCATTTTCCCACTTTGAAATCTTCCTTGGTAGATGTTTCAATAACATGTTTCAATCTCTTCCCTTTGATCATCTCAAAAAAAATTTAGCCATGGATTTTATAAAAAAATTCATCTATTACCTCAAAATCATAAGTAATTTCCACCTCAACAATTTAGTTAGCTATTATAACATTTAATGTTTTCATCCATACTTGGTAAATATTGAATGCATTGGTGATAACTAACTTGGTTATTACTGTCACTCGGTATACACAAGACTGACTCAGTGTATACATAAATCTTCAATTACCAACCACATTAACTTGTTCAATTTTATCTCTTCTTCATAATAGAATAATTTAACATTCTCAAGTCAACAATATAATGCCATAGACTCATCAATAATCTACCCAGTGTATACCTTATACTTATCTATCATATCCATCTTTTGCTTATGTAGATGTCTCATTTCTTCACCAATTATTCCTTCAATAGATGTTCAGATGTTTGTAACTATCTTGATAAGTATATTCAAAAAATAGTTGACATTAATGACAACATATTGACTGATTTAATCATCTTACATATAACTTTAATAGCTTGGTGATATCTAATCACTATTTCTTCAGTTCATCAAGATATTCAGTCAGTTTTAGTTCATCAATCTCTCCCTTTGGCACTGATGGCAACACAAACAATATGAAATACGCCATACCATACCGAACATTTGTTCTACAACTATATAGGTAAATGATGTAGCTTGGTAAGCTCTCTCTAGCTTGATATTTAATATGTTTAATCACTACAAGGGTATGTGTAGGATCATGGTATTCCAAAAAAGTGGCGATGTAAAAAAAAGTCCTAATTGATAGACTCTTTGAAAAACAACTATAACTTTCAAACAATATAACATTTCTGAAATCTAAAATATACATCACATTTTGTGCTTCACCTAATACAATAATAATAAACAATTATTTCAATTTGATGAAGTTTAGACTAAGTTAAGGTGGTCAGACATGAGTTTTTATATTCAAGAAAATTTGTAGTAGAAAAATCATAATTAGTTATTTACTTGGAAAAAAATACAAAACAATATACATCACATCTGGACATGAGTCTACTACTTTTATCTAGAATCTTATTAAAAAATATTATTATTTGATATTTTTTGATGTGGTCAGACATAAACCTACTTGTTATCTTTCTAGTCTTGATTGATAGATTTATTAAAGAATAGCTATAACTTTCAAATTGTATAACATTTTTGAAATCCAAAACATGTGTCACATTCTATGCTTTTCCTACTACAAAAAAAATAAAAAATAAAATTCAATTTGATAAAGTTTAGACTAAGTTAACATGGTTAGACATGAGATTTTTTGTATTCTAGAAAATTTGTAGAAGAAAAATTAAAATTAATTAATTACTTGGAAAAAAATTACAAAAAAATGTGTGTCACATCCAAGCATGAGTCTACTACTTATATCCAGAATCTTGTAAAAAAATTATCATTTGATTGTGTTTAAGGTGGTCAGACATACAACTACTTATTTTTTTTCTGAAATTTTCATACTACTACATTGAAATTTAAAATTTCAACATATAGAATAATTTTTTTTTCAAAAAAGGCCTAGTATCTTAGAAACTAAATTTAATTTTCTATAGATTATCTTATTACATATTTTTGATATAATATTTATAACTTGTTCAAACTTTTATGTCAAATTATCTAAACCTAATTTTTTGAATTTTCATTACCACTTAAGGGCCTAGTTTGGCATACCATGATCTTGGACATGCCCACAAATAACATTCCATACAGACTCTCCTTCTAGATTTGATCTTCTTCAGTTCTCTGATTCTTTCTCACATTCAAATTTCTCTCCCTTTTCATGTTCTCATCAACAGATATTTCAGACAAATCTCCCTCCCTTTGAAAACAATGCCAAAAGAAAATATAAACAACTCTTCAACAGCCAAGTTGTTCTCTATTGTATGGTCCAGATCAAGTACCTTCAAGTACTGATATACAATTCTCTGTTCCAACTTCTACAATCTTTCACAACCTCAGGAATCCTAAAGTGTGAGTTAGATGCATCAACATGAATGATTTTCTAATAAAGTATAGGTTGATGCAACCTCCTGATCACCTTAGTGACCGATAGATAGGGGACAAACTCCTAGTCTAGTCCTCATGTACTCAAAAGTGTCCATCAATAAGGGCTTGGTAAATATATCATCAAGTTTTTCTTTAGACTTCACAAATTCTAGTTTCACTTTATTTTCTTGTACTTGTTCCTCAAGTAGTGATACTTAATAGATATGTACTTTTATTTTGAATGCATCATCGGATTCTTGGAAATGTTTATGGCGCGTGTGTTGTAACACTATATAATGACTAGATCAGTGATCACCTCATTCATTCCTTACAACAAATTTTTCTTTATCCATACAATATTTCAATAATTAGCAGCAGTAGAAACATACTCTACTTCAACAGTAGACTGATAAGTGCATGCTTGTTTCTTACTTATCGATGTTACAAGTCTTTCTCCCAAAAATAATGCTCTACCAATTGTGCTCTTCCGGTCATCAATGTTTCTAGCCCAATCTGCATCAGTCTAAACTCAGAGTTCAAAATTGCCTTCCTTTGTGTACCTTAAACCATAATCTTAAGTCTTCTTCCAATATCTCCAAATCCTTTTAACAAAAACCATATGTGATTACTTAGGATTAGAAGAAAAACTTGCCCAATCCCAACTACATGTGCTATATCAGGCCTATTGTGTACCACATACATTAGTTTTCCAATCATTATGTTGGAGATTTGCCAACAAGCCAAAGTGCTAACTGTTGGTAAGTTGAATATACTATTGTATATGACTAGATATAGTGTTTTCATTATAGAAACATAGTCATATAGAGTTTTTGAGTCAGTGCACATTATCATAAGGTCAAAATATCGCTAAGTATAGAAGACTGGATAGTTAGCAGAGCGCTAGTAGATCAGAGCATCAATGCACATGTGTATGACTAAGTTATGGTATGCGCCCTTCAAGTTAAGTTGGTAAATGACTATTCATGCTAAGTCTAAGAGTGCATGATCAGATGAGATAGTATGATGAAGATACAGATAGTTGAAGTGGTACATACAGTGAACACCAGAATAGAATAGAGTATGTGGTCGACTATTAGTATTTTTATTACCAGTTATAATAATGTTTTGTAAAGGATATGCACCTATTTTAATAAGGTTGTATATATAAAAACATATTTTTTGTAAATATGCTTGAGTCAATTCACTTGGAAGTGTTGTATGTAATCGGTTATAGGTTGACCTAGTTAATTATTTTATTAGTACATATAAATATTAGATGCACCTTTGTAATAAAGTATGTGTATGGATATAGAGATAAGATAAGAAGAGTAGAGACATGTGAAGTAAAGATAGAATGAGTCAAGAGCTTTACAAGGGGATAAAGCATCATCACAAAAAAGGAACTGAGCAGACAAGTAGTGTCACAACACCAGTTCATCCAACAGATATAGTGTGTATCTGAGATTAGAAGGTTGTAGCCTTCACCACTTGAGCAGTGAGCTCTAGGATAATGTGTCCCCACCCCTAATAAGGTTATGTAAAAGACTCTTAATAGGATCTGACCTTTGACCAAGTCATTGTATTAAAAGCATTGTAAAGAACAACTCCTAACAGGGTTGCAGATCTTCTAACAAGGATCATAAAACACTAGTGCAGTTCTTAGTGGGTGTCAATTCCCATCGGAGCTTTTACCTATTTGGATTTCCCCATAACCATATTAGTGTTATGTGTTTTGATTATTTATCTTGTTCATATTTATGTTCATTTTAGTACTTGAAAAATCAAGTTAAGTTTCAAGAGTTAAAAAATTAATAAGATATAAGTGAACACTGATTCACCCCCCCTCTTAGTGTTCCCATTCCTAACAATTCATATCAGAGCTCTAGTCCTTTGAAGAGAAGTTTAACCACTTGAGGATATCCACTTGAGGATATCAATGGGTTCAGAAGAAGAAAAACATCTGAAGAAGAATCTTATGGAAGCTCTTGAAGACCTTGATAGATCTGAGAAAGAAGTTGAAGAACTGAAATTGAGAATCTGTGGTGCACAAGTTTTCATCAAGAAGCTAAGAAAAGATTTGAAAGATTGTTCAAACACTGATTTGGGAAAAATGGTTAAGAAGTTGAATGATGAGAAGAGATCTCTAAAAGATCAGATTGAAGAGTTGGATGAAAAGCTCACTAACAATCAAGAATTTTATGATGAACGGATCAAAGAGAACATTCAACTACATGAATAATTAAGACAAGAAAATATGGAAATCTTGGAGCTAAGAAACAGTAAAGAAAAGTTAGAATCTGAATAGGTTGAAGTAAAGAATCACATTGATAAATTACACACAAGAAAGGATTTGATAGAATCTCAGTTATATGCTCGAAATCTTAAAGGAGATACCAGTAGTATTGGATTCAGTGAAGCACAAAATCAGATTGATAACATGTGAGCAAGGATGAATGCACTAGAAGACACTACATATGCTAAGGAAACTATAAATCAGTCTAAAGACAATGTTGAACCATCTAAGGATGAGCGCAAGTCAGGAGACCGAACTTGTTATGCATGTAACAAGCATGGACATATTGCAAGGGATTGTAAAGAGGTAAGACCTTTCAATGGTTATTGTTATTCATGCAATAAATTTGGTCATAGAGCTATGAATTGTAGAACAAGTTAGAAGAACAAGACTCAGCATAATCAGAGAAATCAGAATCAACCAAATGCAAGAAGTTCTTAGAGTATTATATGTCAGATATGTAATTATAATGGTCACTTAGTTGGAAAGTGTAAAATGGTAACCCACATTAATGCATTGAGGAATTTAAGGCCTCCAATTATTTTTCACTCATATAACAAGGCTAGACACATCTCAAAGTTTTGTAGATCAAGAACACAAAGTCGGGAAAGCCCTAAAAATCTAGAAGAATCAATATTGGATACTGAAGGAGAAGTCAAGTTTTTGAAAGATTCAAAAGATGCGAGCTTGATTTGGACAGAGGAAAGAAGTATAAGGTTGATGGGTATGTATTGGATGCTTTCACAATGGACACACCCTCTACATCTGAATGAATGACCCTTAGGGTCATAGGGGGAGCTAATTTATCTCTAGACCCCTGCGTGGAAGGTATACTCACCCTCAGAGTATGCACCTTTGGATTTAACATTTTGGAAACCATTTTATGCTATGTGCAAGAGCGTACCACCTGATCAATTATAGGATGGAAGTTGGAAATTCTCATTCGAATTCTAGTTTACGCAACAAGCATTAATAGTAGAAATTTCACTTTATAGTCTATGAAAACTTATAGATCACTCATTGCATTCAAGTTAGAGTGATTGGAGACCAGAAATGCCCTAGCAATTGAATTGTGAAGTATTGAAGCTCAATATACCAGTGAAGAAGTGTGATTGATCAGTTATGAAGCCCTAGTCCAACATGATGATTCAGAAGTCTTTAGAATCTGATTTGAAGAGTTAACCAAGTAAGTCATGGCTATACTAGTTGTCTTTGATTTTTCTGAGAGAAAGAGATACTTTTTTAAGAGGCACCCTTTTAAGTCAACCCTAGATGACCTAGAAGCTGCATTTTCAAGAACTCCTATGTTCATAATTCATGTTGAAGACATTCATGCATACATATACTATAAGAAGGAACTAGTTGGAGTTGATAGGATAAGGTCGCACCTTGAGTCCATGATGAAACTAGACAGAACATTCCTAGATGAGTTCACAAATCTGGAAGACCATCCCATTGTTGAGTATGCTACAACATATGAGTTTTATGAATTCAAGTGGATCAAGATCTTGTGAAGTAGAATCTATGTTGACCTATTTTGGATAGGTGAAGTCCCAGTAAGAATCACATGAGATCTTCTTTATGAATGACAGGCCTTTCTAGGATAGGCACCATTCTTCCAGTGGGGAAGGATGTAAGGAAATTAGTTAAATAGGAATGTAAGTCTAGAAGTGATAGGCATGATATGACAATTGAGCCTATTGAAGAGAAATACATCAAATTGATGTCTATGATACTAGGTTATAGGTTTCAGCACATCAACAGGGTGAATAGTGTTTCCACGGCCACTATTCTTGCAATAATCAAAATTGTTAAGGAAAATGGAGAGTTCAATTTGTGTGAGATCTTGTGCACATAATTGATTGATAACATTAAAGCCATCAAGCATGATAAGACCAAAATATTCAGGTTTGGGTCTTTAATCATTTACATGTACTTCCATATACTTGGAAAGGTCTTAGATTTGTACTTAGACAAAAGTATACCTATAATTCCTCAAATGTCTCTTAAGGCATCTACTAAGAGCACTTTGAAGGATTACATGGGGCTAGAATTGAAGACATTCAAGATCAAAATACATATGAGTTACATGATAACAGAGAGTATTGTTGAGAAATACAAAGACAACATTTTATTTATGGTAGAAATTGACATAACATGCATGGAAGCTATAGAGCCTAGAAAAAAGTGGATCCATCCACTTAGTTATGAGGTAGAGGAACCAATTTTTGAAGCATATGCACAAGTATTACTATCAGCACCTAAGGACCCTAATGAACCAAGATGGGGAACTTATGAAGAAAAGACAAGGGAAGTTGATGCAATTTTGAACAACGCAATAACTAAGAGGAAAGCCTCTTAGATTACATCTAAGATACTCAAAATTCATGGTGTAACATAGGTGGACCTAGACAAAGAAAGACAAGAAAATATAGCATTAGAGATTGAGAGTGCATCCACAGTGGAGGCCAAGAAAGATGATCTAAAAATGAAGAAAATAAAGATTGAGAAGACTGATGATCCAAAGGATAAATAGGGTAAAACAGATGTTATCCCTCCTATTCCCAAAGAGACAATTGTTCTGGATACCACATCACCTCCAGAATATGAAAGCATGCCAAAGAGGAAGAAGGAAACTAGCACAAGTCACCCATCCTTGCAGACAACCAAAAGTAAGAAAAAGAACATTCAAGTACCTCCCAAGGTAGGTTTCAGACCTAGTCTTTAAGTTTTGAGAACAAGGATTATTGATGAAGGTAGAATAGATTAGATAGGAGAATTCTCTGAAAGATACAATGAGATTGACAAATCATAAATCCATGGAATGGTAATAAAATACATCCTCAAGTTCAAGAAGATAGTCTTAGAACTTAAGATAGTCATTCTAGACAGTGTTTGGAATATCTTGGAATCCTTGAAGAAACAGGCTATTGAAGAAGATATTAGGATAAGGGAAAAGATTCTAGATGAAAGCCTCCCTGTATGTTCCTTAGAAGAGAAAACATTATTGTTAGATCTAGTGAAGCCGCACCTTAAAACAAAGTTGAGAACACTACACATAATGGATAAGAACTTTGAGTTGGCAGCTAAAGAGATAGATAAAAATTTTGAGAAAATCTTTTTGGATAGGCACATGTACCCACCTCTTGCGCCCACAACTCAAGTTCCCTCTAAGGAAGCCAAGGATTCAAAGGCCACCAATGTACTAGTAATAGGTCCTCAAGATCTAGTGCCTACAATGGTAACACCTTCAGAGGTAGTGAAGTCTATGCCCATAACTGAGACACAAAGATATGACACAATCATCATTGATAATGTAGAGATAGGCATGGCAGCCACAGATAAAGACTTGGATAAGTTTGAGGAAGCCTTTGTGAGCACACATGAGGTTGAAATTCTATGTGGTGACAACTCACCTAAGCTACAAGAAGAATTATTAATTGAGGATATAATAGGTGAAGAAGAATAAAAGGAGATAGTAAAAGAGATAGAAAAAGAAAAATAAAAGATAGAAGAGGAGAAATTAGAAGAAGAGGTGAAAAGAAGTGAACCAACAGATGAGCCATCTATTGAAATACCTATGAAGATAAAGTAATAAGTGATGGACAACACTCCTATCACTCCCTTACCCTCAGCATCATTGTTGTCAAGTTTGACACTAGACACCACTAGCTTGGACTCTTGGGGAGAAGAAGACCTGATTAAGATCAGTGTCCTTGCTATGGAGAAAGAAAAAGAGAAGCAAGTGATGAGGAACCCTCTATTTTTTGAATCAATTAACATTCTAAAAAAATTTCTACCTTCAGAAAAGAAAGTGTCTAAGGTTTATTCAGTTGATGATGTCAGCACCATACTGACAAACTTCAAAGAAAACTTCTCTAGCTTGGAAGAATCTGCATCCCAAGTTGTAGAACATAAATATATGAATAAGAGATTGAGTGAACTAGTTGGAAAATTCACACTTGACCTCGGTTCATTGAAGATTGGTCAAGCATCCTTGAAGGAGTACACAGCTAAGGGAAGGAAGATCATTGCAGACTGTATGAACCAAGATAAGCTAACTAGAGATCACTATAAGAAAATCTAGGAGGCATAAGAAATAATAGATAATGTAAGGAAATCAATGGAAGATCCCTCCATCGATGTGAACATGTGCAATAATGTGTACCAAGGGCATATAGAAAAAATAGAAAAGGCTAAAAAGGAGATGTCCAAGATAAGGGCAAAGCAAACACAACTCAAGAATGCTCTTGCACCTTCTCTAGATGTACTTAATCAGAACATTAACGAGATTGATGCCACTATGGAAACATATGATCAAGGTCTAAGTATAGACTTGGAAATGATGGAGAAGCTGCAATATGCCTTATGCGCCCATCTACAAACTTTTAATGCACTGATAGCATTTTGGAAATAAGAGATCCACAACTTGCAGATTGCTTATCCGGATGTACTTTCTTTGTAAGTACTTGTAGATACACTTTTTTGAGCACCTTTGTCATTAATGTAAAAGGGGGAGTATTGTATATAGAATATGGAGAATCATATATGATGTAAAGAAGAAATATAGTACAGAGTATAAGGGAGATATAAGTTAGAGAATTTTATATAAGGGTATAGTTAGTAACTTTTCCATATTCCTTTGTTGGCATTAATGAAAAAGGGGGAGATTGTTGGAAAGTTAAATATACTATTGTATATGACTAGATATAGTATTTTCGTTATGGTAGCAAAGTCATATAGATTTTTGGAGTCAGCACACATTATCATAAGGTCAGAATGTGGCTAAGTATAGAAGACTGGACAGTTAGCAGAACACCAGTAGATTAGAGCATCAGTGCAAGTGTGTATGACCAAGTTATGGTATGTGCCCTTGAAGTTAAGTTGGTAAATGAGTATTCATGCTAAGTCTAAGAGAGCATGATCAGATGAGATAGTTACATGACAAAGATACAGATAGTTGAAGTGGTATAGAGAGTGAACACTAGAACAAAAGAGTATGCAGCTGACTGTTAGTATTTTGATTACCAGTTATAATAATGTTTTGTAAATGATATGCACCTATTGTAATTAGGATGTAGACATGTAAACATCTTTTTTTGTAAATACTCTTGAGCCAATTCACTTGGAAGTGTTGTATGTAATAAGTTATAGGCTAACCTAGTTAATTATTTTGTTATCGCATATAAATATTAGATGTGCCTTTGTAATAAAGTATGTGTATGGATATGGAGATATAAGATAAGTAGAGAAAAGACATGTGAAGTGAAGATATAATGAGTTAAAATATTTACAAGGGGCTAAATAATTATTGCACAAAAGGAACTGATCAGACAAGAAGTGTCACAACACCAGTTCATACAATAGATATAGTGTGTATCTAAGATCAGAAGGTTGTAGCCTTCACCACTTGAGTAGTGAGCTCTAGGACAGTGTGTCCCCACCTCTAATAGGGTTATTGTAAAATAATCCTAATAGGGTCTGACCTTTGACTAGGGAACTTTACTAAAAGCATTGTAAATAATAAATTCTAATAGGGTTGCAGAGCTTCTAACAAGGATCATAAAACACTAGTGCAGTTTTTAGTGGGTGTTAATTCCCCCCAGTGTTTTTACCTATTTGGGTTTCCCTGTAACCATATTGGTGTTATCTATTGTGATTATTTATCTTGTTCATATTGATGTTTATTTCATTACTTAAGTAATCAAGTTAAGTTTCAAGAGTTAAGAAATTAATATGATATAAGTGAACACTGATTCACCCCCCCCCCCCCCCCCCCTCCTAGTGTTCCCATTCCTAACACTAACTGTATGTTTATCATTGATGAAAACATATAGAAAGAAGCATGTGTGGAATCTTGATGGAAAGAGATTTGATTATGTGTTTCTTAGATATGTTATCAGCATCATATCATAGATGCAGAGGTTGATTCTAAGTGTAGATAGTAATACAGTGGTATGTATCAGTGAGTATTCCTGACAAGTCCTAGGAAGAGTTATGTATGTGAATTATAGTATAGTTGTAATGAAGCCTTGAACATTTATATTTATGTTTTAGACATGTTTATGATGCTATGTTCATGGAGGTAGAGTCAGATGTGCAATAGAGGTTGAGTTATGAAGTCTCTAGTAGACAGTCACAAATTCTTGAGTTTATTTGGCAGAGCCGACAATGTTTTTATTATTGTAGTAGTTGTGCCTATCAATTTGATATGCATGCTTGGAATAGTGTTTGGAGAAGAGTTAAGAATGTTTGGTGAAGAGCGCATGATGTAATTCAACATGAGAAGAAAGTATCAGCTAATTTGGTGAAGCCAACAGTATGAAGCAACGCGTCTACTCATGTAGAGTTGCACGGTTCTGATTTGTGTTGCGTACTTAGTAGAGCCGAATGAGGTCTTATTGGAGAGTTGTATTATTTCTCTAATATGATTTAAAAATGTTTCTAACATGCTGAATTTATTATATAATTTAAAGGAATACATTTATAGGCAGTCATTTATGATTGATAAGTATGGAAAAGTGTTGAAAGATAAGAGGAGAGAAGGAGGTGCGAAGTGTTGAGCCATCAACAAAAGGTCTATGTGGAAACATAGAGAGTATATGATATTCATTGGAAATGATCAAGACAGAAGGTCTATGCATAGTTCACCAAGATCCAAATATAGTGTGTATTTGTTAAATAGAAGGTTATAGCCTTCACCCAATTGAGCAGTGTGCTCTTGGACGGTGTGTCCTCACCACTAATAGGGTTAATTGTAATTGACTCCTAATAGGGTCTGACCCTTGACTAGGTCACTGTACTTAATGCATTATAAATATCAAATCCGAATAGGGTTGTAAGATCTTCTAATAGGGATCATAATACTCTAGTGTAGTTTATAGTGGGTGCTAATTCCCACTGGGCTTTTTACCTATTTGGGTTTCCCTGTAACCAAAATTGTGGTGTTGTGTTAAGTGTTGTTATATTGTGTTTATGCTTAATGTTTTTTTTACTTAATTGGATAAAGAATTTAATCTTGTAGATAACTGATTCACTCTCCCCCTCTTAGTTATCACTTGGGACTATTCCTAACATTTGGTATCAGAGCCAAGTGCCTCAGAGAAAAATTTTAACAAGTTGAGGAAATATGAAGGTCAGTTACCATTAAAATAATTTTCATGTAATAAGATTGGTCACTTTGCATCTAAGTGTCCTACTAGAGTCAAGAATTTCAAAACTAACTACAAGCCCAAGTATACAAAAGAATGTTACTATGCTAGAGATGGAGTATCAGATGAAGAGTTAACAAAAGATTAAATTGGACTCATTTCTCTTGAAGACATGGAGAAAATGTTTGATGAAATGGACCTTGAAGATGAAAACAAAGCACAAGAGTTAGCATTGATTTCACAAGCTGACATCAAGACAGATTGGATCATTGACAGTGGTTGCTCACATCACATGACACAAGAAAAGGATAGATTTTTACATATGGATAGATACAAAGGTGGCATGGTTAGATTTTGAGACAACATTCCTTAACCTATCATAGGTAGTGGATCTATCACCTTGGATGGAAAGAAAAACACTGATGATGTTCTTTATGTTGATGGTTTGTAGCATAATCTACTAAGTTTTGGACAATTTCTTGACAAAAGATATCAATTAGAATTTAAAGACAACAAGTGGATCATTAATAACAAGGAAGGAGAAATGATTTCATCAGGTTAAAATACTAAAGGTAATGTTTTCCAGCTTAATCTTGAAGCAATTGTTTTTGTTTCTAAAGTAGATGATAGTTGGTTGGCACAAAAGACTATGTCACGTCAATTTTGACAACATAGTGAAGTAAGATATATAAAGGTAGTAAGAGACCTTCCTAGCATTACAAAACTAGTTGATACAATATGCAAAGAATTTGTGATGAGAAATCATGTGAGGAATTCATTCATAAGCAAGCATATTTTGACAAAGAACAAATTGGATCTAGTGCATACAAACCTATGTGGACCAACTCAAACAAGATCATACTATGGTGAAATGTACTTTATTTTTTTTGTTGATGATCATTCTAGAATGATGTAGGTTGCATTCTTAAAGGAAAAATCAGAAGCATTTGAGAAGTTCAAATTATTAAAATCTAAGGTTGAAAATGAGATAAAGAGATAGTTAAGTGCTCCTAGAACCCCTCAGCAAAATGGAATTGTAGAAAGAAGGAATAGGATCATACTTGATACAACGTGCAACATCATGATTGAAGGAAAGGTCACACACACCTACTGGAGAGATGCGGTCAATATTGAAGTCTATGCAATCAATAGAATTCAATTGAGGCCAGGCACAAAAAAGACACCTTATGAGCTATGGTTTGGGAATGTACCTATAGTAAAATACTTTAGAATCTTTGGAAGAAAGTGCTACATCAAGAGGGATGAAGCAATTCTCAAGTTTGATGCAAGAAGTAATGAAGGTATTTTTCTTGGTTACTCTACTAAAAGAAAAGCTTATAGATGTTTCAATTTAAGATTAAAGAAGATCATTGAAAGTGCTCATGTTAAGATTGATGAGAATTTTATGATTTAAGAAAGATATCATGATTATGAACCTATGATTGAATAAGAACCTAGACCTAACACTAAAGAAATAGATGTTGATGAAATGTTTGACAATATTGATGTATTATTCAATGACCCTGAAACAAGTGAAGAAGAATCAAAAAAGTTAGGTGAGAAAGTCACATCTAATGTTCCTAAATTCACATATAGATATCATTCAAAGGAAGAAATCATTGGAGATCAGAATAGTAAATTCATGACAAGGTCAAAAGAAAAGAGTTCCATAGAAAATGAAGAGGTATGTTTACTATCACAGATTGAACCATTAAGTGTTGAACATGCATGTAATGATTCAAATTGGCATGAAGCAATTGAAGAAGAGCTTGATTAGATAATTAAGAATGATACATGAGAATTGGTCCCTAGGCCTAGTGATAAGAATGTGATTGGAACCAAATGGATATTCATAAATAAGATCAATGAAGATGGAACATTGGTAAGAAAAAAAGAAAGACTTGTATGTAAAGGATATGCACAAAGAGAAGGAATTGATTATTCTGATACATTTTCCCCTCTAAGAAGATTGGAAGCCATAAAGATATTTCTAGCCTATGCTAAATTCAAAGACTTTAAAGTATACTAGATGGATATCAAATCAAAATTCCTAAATGGAGAGTTGAAGGAAGAAGTATACATAGAGTAACCTGAAGGATTCACCTTATCAGAAAGAAATGATATGGTATGTAGATTGAAGAAATCCCTCTATGGACTTAAGCAAGCCCCTAGCACATGGTATGAAAGACTTGATGGATACTTGACAAAGATTGGATTCAAGAAAGGAGCAACAGATTGTAATTTATTCATAAGAGAAACATCTGATGGATTGTTGTTGGTTGCCATATTTTTTGATGACATTATCTTTTGAGGTAATGACAAGCTTAGTGCTGAATTTGCTAAGGAGATGCAAAGAAAATTTGAGATGAGCATGATTAGACCTATCAAGTACTTTTTGGGCCTGAATGTGCAGTAGGCAGACAAAGGTATATTCATTAATAAATCTAAGTATGTGAAAGAGATATTGAAGAAGTTCAAGATGGATGATTGCAAGCCAATAAGTACCTCTATGATAATAGGATGAAATATTTCAAAAGAATATGATTCATCAATAATAGACATAACTTTGTATAAGTCTATGATTGTTAAACTATCCTAATTCAGAAAATATAGAACTTCTTGTGTATACAGATGCAGATTGGGTAGGATGTGTGGATGATAGGAAGAGTACCTTCAGAGGAGAAATATTTCTTGGAGATAGGCTTGTTACTTGGACAAGTAAGAGGAAACATTGTATTTCCTAGTCCATAGCAGAAGAAAAATATGTTGCAGTAGCATTAAATTGCTCTATAATTGTGTGGATCAAGAAGATGATAAAGGATTTTGGTATTTAGATTGATTATCCTATTATTATTCATTGTGATAACACTAGCACTATCAATATGTCAAAGAACCCTATGATGCATGCAAAGAAAAAACACATTGAAATAAAATATCACTTCCTAAGAGAGAAAATAGAAAAGAAAGAAGTAATGTTGGACTATGTGAGCACAAAAGATCAGCTAGTAGACATATTCACAAAGCCTTTACCTAAGGATACATTTGAGTATCTCAAGAAAAATATGGGAGTAATCACCTTCGTTGAATCTTATTAGAGATTGTAGGAGTGCATTAGTCCTCAGTGACTGATGAAAGGTTGACTACTCTACTTCAGGAGTAGTATTGGTGCTTAATTATTTGACACCCTTTTCCATTGATGTCAAAGGGGGAGTAAGTATATATTCATGTGATTTAGGAGCATCTCAGGTCCTTAGCAATCTTGTGTCACCAAAAACATATTTGAGTTTGTCTTTGTTGGTCGATTCTTTCTTTGACCAAGTTGGTTTGGTGTTGCTCGATTTCCTTTTTTTGCCAGTGTTGGTCATTTATCTATCTGGCGCTTGGTGAATTTCCCTGGCCCTTAGTTTCCTTTCTTACCAAGTTGCTTGTTTTGGATTTATTTGAGGATGACTTGTGCATTTAATTTGGGTCACTGATTTAATGTTGGTATCCATCACTAGGAAGTGTGTGGACTTAGCTATGGTTGTCCCTTCTGTTGATTGTGGATCTAAAGGATGACTTGGCTCGGTATCCTCTTCTATAAATGTAGTTGTTTGGTTAGAGTTTTACAAGTCAGGACAAAAGATAGAAGATAGAAAAATAGATATTGTTGCTAGATCCTTGCATGTCGGAGGACTTCTATACTTGATTGTAATATCTAGCCTAAACCAGGAAGGCCTTACAGCTTGGCATGTATGAATTAATTTGAAGATAATATAACATAGTATCTGCATTCTCTCTCTCTCACTGTTGTGTGTCATTACTTCCTCATTTTGTTCTACAAGGTGGATATGGTTAGGGTGTTCCTCTTGGCTCCTCTTCCCATCCTCCCTTGCATTAGGTGGTATCATAGTGAGGTGAGATCTGGATCTAGGTTTGGAAATCTAGATTTGAAGGTTCCTTCTTGTGAAGCCCTCGTTGAATTATTGTGGGGTAGCAGATTGTGATCTAACCTGCAATTACAAAGGTTTTTCAAGATGGTTCATGGGAGGCGAGATGTGGATCCAGGATTGGTAGACATGTTGAGACAACTTGTTGCTAGATTAGAAGTTGTTGAAATAGCCCAGAGAAGAGGAAGACATCTTGAAGATGTTAGTGATGATGAAATTGAGGTAGAAAAAGGTGATGTAGAACCTACACCTATGATGGATTAGGGTGATGAGAGATTCTTGAAGGCTTTGACAAGTCTAAAGTCTATGCCACACTTTAATCCTCCTAAGTATGGTGGAAAATTGGATTCTGATGAATTCATGGATTGGATCACTGAGATGGAAAACTAGTTTGAGTATGAAAATATACCTAAGGAAAAGAAGGTGAAAATTGCAAGCACAAAGTTGAAAAGTCATGCATCCTTATGGTGGGATCATCTGCAGCTAGACAAAAAGAGGAAAGGAAAAGAAAAAATTAAGGTATGGAGTAAAATAATGAATAAATTGAAAGGAAAGTTCTTACCTTGTGATTATCAGATTAACCTAGTTAGGTGAATGCAAAGTTTAAGGCTGAAAGATAGCTTGGTAAAGGAATATACTGAGGAATTCTATAGATTAGATATCAGATCTGGACATGCTAAAGATTTGTGGAAATAATTGCTAGATACGTGGATGGTTTGAGAGTTTCCATCCAAGAAGAAATTAGTTTGGTCAAATTAGAGAACATTGAAGAGGCTTATCAATTTGCATTGAAAGTTGAGGAGAAATTGAATAAGAGACATGAGAAAAGACAAAGAGGTAGAGGTGGTAGATTCCCTAGAGGAAGAGGTAGATCCCATGGTGAAAATAGTAGATCTAAACCTAAAAATACAACTCTGGATAAAGGCAAGACTGAGTGGAAAGGTAAAAGTTTATCTAGAGGTAGTAACTACTGAGGTGGTTATAATAGAGGTGGTTTCCAAGGAACTTGTTACAATTATGGAGAAGAAGGACATAGATTGAGTGTACACATGCAAGTAAGAAGGCTGGTAGCAGTAGAAATGCTTTGGTGCAAGAAAAGTCACCAAATGAACCTGAGAAGAAAAATAACTTGATGGTAAGGAGAAAAATTTAGAATGAAGGTAAAAAGGAAGATCCAGTAAGGAAAAGTTTTTTCAAGACTAGATGTAGAGTTTCTGACAAAGTTTGGAAGGTAATCATTGATAGTGGTAGCTCAAAGAATCTGGCATCTGAGGAGATGGTCACAAAGTTATAATTGAAAAGGTTAGAACATCTAAAGCCCTATCATATTTCATGGATCAAAGATGAGCATACACTCTTGGTAAGTGAACAATGTTATGTGAATTTGAAAATTGGAAAGTACTACGATAAGGTGTTATGTGATATCATGCCTATGGATTGTTGTCATATTTTGTTGGGTAGACCTTGGCAGTATGATAGACATACAATATATGATGGGAGATTGCATAAGTATACTATTTGGGCTGATGGGAGAAGACAAATCTTGTTACCTTTGATGGAAGAACCTGTTAGTAATGTTTGGACATCTGTGAAATTTTGCTTGATGGAAGGAAGAAATTTTGTTAAGGATTTAAAGAAGAATTATGTATGTTTTGTTGTGATTCCTAACAAACTGAGTAAGAGAACAAAGGATACTCTCCCTAAGGAGTTTGATAAGTTACTCACTGAGTATAGTAAAATTATTTCTAATAATGTACCTGATGGTTTTCCATCGAAGAGAAGTGTTGATCATTGCATGGATCTTATCCTCGGAGCTAGTTTACCAAATAAGGCACCTCGTCAGTTAACACCTACCGAGAATCAAGAATTAAACTAATAGATTTAAGAATTATAGCAAAAAGGTTTGATCAGAGAAAGTTTGAGTCCTTGTGTAGTACCTATGATATTGGCACCTAAGAAGAATGTATAATGGAGAATGTGTACTGATTCCAAAGTAATCAACAAGATAGCAGTGAAGTATAGGTTTCCTATATTGAGAATGGATGATATAATAGATAGTTTGACTGGAGAAAAGTATTTTACTAAAATTGATTTGAAAATTGGGTATCATCAGATTAGAATCAGAGAACATGATGAATGGAAGACTACTTTCAAGACAAAAGAAGGTTTGTATGAGTGGTTAGTTATGCCCTTTGGTTTGACTAATGCACTGAGTACTTTTATGATGTTGATGAATGAAGTTTTGAAGAAATTCTTGGGTAAGTTTGTGATTGTATATCTTGATGATATTCTGATATTTAGTAAGATCATAGAAGAATATTTGTTTCATGTTAGACGAGTTTTGTAGAGATTGAAAGAAGAAAAGTTGTTGATAAATCTAAAAAAGTGTTCATTCATAAAAGAGGAGATTGTGTATTTGGGATTTGTGATTTCAAATGATGGTTTGAAAATGGATCCTAAAAAGGTTGAAGCTATTTTTCATTGGCCTATACTTGAGAATGCTAGTGAGGTAAGATCATTTCATGGTTTGGCAAGTTTTTACCGAAAGTTCATTAGGAATTTTAGTTCAATTTATAATGATATGACTAAGACTATGAGAATAGACAAAAGAAAATTCAATTGGACACATGGAACTGATAAAAGTTTTGAGACTCTCAAGCAAAAGGTTGTTGAATTGCCTATTTTGGCATTTCCTAATTTCAATAAGGTATTTCAAGTGGACTGTGATGCAAGTGGAAGTGCAATTGGAGCTATGTTGAGTCAAGAAGGTAAACCTATTTCTTTATTTGGTGAAAAGTTGAATGATGAAAAAAGGAAATATTCTATGTATGATCAAGAATTCTATACTATTGTTCAAGCACCGAAGAAATGGAGACATGATTTGATGCTAATTTAATTTGTGTTGTATACCGATCATAAATCTTTACAGTATTTGGGTAGTCAAAATAAGTTGAATTAGAGACATATGAAATGGGTTGAGTATTTACAGAGTTATACATTTGTGATAAAGCATGAGTGGAGTCACTAACCAAGTTTATGATGCATTGAATAGAAGAAGATCTTTGATGACTGAGATGAAAATTGGAGTTCTAGGCTTTGATGACATGAGATATTCTTATGAATTTGATCCTGATTTTTCTGAGCCATGGAGAAAGTGTAGAGCACCTATTCAAGATCAAAAAAGTACTAAATGGGATGAATATTTTATGCAAGGAGGTATGTTGTTTAAAGGTATTTAGTTGTGTATACTGAGAGGAGCAATGAGAACTAATTTGATAAAGGAGAAATATAGTAGTGGTTTAGCTGGACATTTTGGTGTTGATAAGACATTGAATTTTCTTAAGGAGAAATAATTTTGGCCATAGTTGTATAAACATGTTAAAAAATTTGTGAAAAGTTGTGGAGTTTGTCAAGTTGCAAAAGGAGTTAGTCAGAATACTAGATTGTATACACTGATTTTTGTACCTGAGAAACCTTGGATTGACATCAGTATGGATTTTGTTCTTGGCTTATTGAAGACAGTAAGAGGTAATGATTCTATATTTGTTGTTGTGGATAGATTTTCTAAAATGGCACATTTTATACCTTGTAGAAAGACATCAGATGCAATACATGTAGCAGATATTTTCTTTAAGTAAATTTTCAGCATGGATTACTGAGGATTATTATCTCTGACAGTTATAGTAAATTTATTGGATACTTTTGGAAGACTCTTTGGAGAAAGTTTGGTACTGAGTTGAAATATAGTTCTACATTTCACCCACAAACTGATAGATAGAAAAAAATTTTGAATAGAAGTTTCGGTAATCTTTTGAGATGTTTAGTTGGAGACACACCAAGTAATTGGGATTCTATGTTGGCACAAGAAGATTTTGTATTCAATAATTCAATGAATAGGAGTACTGGGAAAACACCTTTTGAGATTGTAAATGGAATACAACCAAAAGGTATATCTGATTTGAGAGACATTGTTGCTGAAAGAAAGAGAAGTGTTGAAGGAGTAAATTTTTTTGTGTACATGAATTCATTGCATGAAGATGTGAAGCTTAAGTTGAAAAAGAGTAATAAAAAATACAAAGATAGAGCTGATAGATCAAGAAGACATAAGACTTTTGATGTTGGTGATGAAGTGATGGTTCATTTGAAGAAAGGAAGATTTCCTGTTGGAACATATGGGAAGCTGAAGATGAAGAAGTTTGGACCTTGCAAGATTTTGAGAAAATTTGATAGTGGAAATGTGTATGAGATTAAGTTACCTAATGACATGGATATATCACCTATTTTCAACATTAATAATTTATATGACTTTCATGAACCTAATGAAGACATGACAGTATCGATAGATTATCGTAAGAAGCAGAATGAAGAATTTGAAAAGATTTTGGAGAAAAGAATTGGTAGAAGTACAAGAGGAAAATAGTATTTGGAATATTTGGTTAAGTGGAAGAATAGACCAATTGAAGACAGTTCATGGATTTCATAGCCTAGGTTGGATGCAACTTGAATCATACCTATTTCATGATTCAGAGAATCATTTCAAATAACCCTAGGTTTATGATGCAGGAGCATCTCGGGTCCTTTGCAATCTTGTGTCACCAAAAACATATTTGAGTTTGTTTGTGTTGCTCAATTCCTACTTTGACTGAGTTGGTTCATTGTTTCTTGGTTTCTATTATTCACCGGTGTTGGTCGGTTATCTCTTTGGTGCTCATTGAATTTTGTTGGCGCTCGGTGATGCTTGTCTTGTGCTTGGTTTCCTTTCTTACCGAGTTGTTTATTTTGGATTTCTTTGAGGCTGACTTGTGAATTTAATTTGGGTTGCAAATTTAATGTTGGTATCTATCATTGGGAAGCATGTGGACCTAGATCTAGTTGTCCCTTTTGTTAATTGTGGATCTGAAGGCCAACTTGGCTCGATAGCCTCTTGTATAAATGTAGTTGTTTGGATAGAGTTTTAGGAAGTCAGAATAGAAGATAGAAGATAGAAAATTAGAGATTGTTGGTAGATCCTCGCATGTTGGAGGACTTCTATACTTGATTGTAATATCTGGCCTAAACTGGGAAGGCCTTATAGCCCGGCATTTATGAATAAATTTGAAGATAATATAACATAGTATCTGCATTTTCTCTCTCTCACTGTTGTGTGTCATTTCTTTTGCATGTTATTCTACAGGGTGGATCTGGTTTGGGTGTGCCTCTTGGCCCCTCTCCCCATCCTCCCTTGTGTCATCATGAAAAAGAAAATAGTAATTAATGCAAGAGTTGATATTTAGAGAATTCAGTATTAGATGAAGGATTCATCCTTAAGGAAGTTTTGATGAGGAAATGGAGAATGTTATAAAAGAATTGGAGCAAGGGGGAGTAAGTATTTAGCAAGAAGAAATACAATAGTAAGAGATGGAGGATTCATCCTTGGGGGAGTTTTGTTGAGGAAATGGAGAATATTATAAAATGATTGCACATTTGGGTTGGTGGTGTTTTCATTCTATATATTATCATCAATGCCAAAGGGGGAGATTATAGGAGATTTTCCAACAAGCAAGAACTTTAACTATATATTTATCATTGATGAAAACAAATGGAAAAAAACATGCATGGAAGCCTGATGGAAAGAGCTTTGAGTATATGTTTCCTAGATATGACTTTAGTATGATATCATAGATGTAGAGGTTGATTCTAAGTGAAGACAGTAATATAGTAGTCTATATCAGTGAGTATTCCTGATAGGTTCCAAGAAGAGTTCTGTATGTGAATTACAATATGGTTGTAATGAAGCCTTGCATGTTTATATTTATGTTGTAGATATGTGTATGATGCTATGTTCATGGAGGTAGAGTTAGATATGTAGTATAGGTTGAGTTATGATGTCTCTAGTTGATAGTCATAGTTTCCTTAGTTTATCTGGTAGAGCCGACATTATTTTTATTGTTATAGTAGTTGCACATATCAGCTTGATATGTGTGCATGGAATAGTGTTTGGAGAATAGTTAATAATGTTTGGTTAAGAGTGCATGATGTAATTCAACATGAGAAGAAAGTATCAGTTAATTTGATGAAGTTGACAATATGAAGTGAACCGTCTACTCATATGGATTTGTGCTGTCCTAATTTGTGTTGTGTGCATAGTAGAATCAACTGAGGTGTTATTAGAGAGTTGTATTATTTCTATAATATGATTTCAAGATGGTTCTAATAGGCTGACTTGATTATATCATTTAGAGGAAAATATTTATAGGCAGTCATTTGTGATTGCTAAGTATGGCAGAGTGTTGAAAGATAAGAGCAGAGCAGAAGGTGCGAAGTGTTGAGCCATTAGCAGAAGGTCTATGTGAAAAAGTAGAGAGTATATGCTATTCATTGGAACTGATCAAGAAATCATATCTATGTGTAGTTTACCAAGAACAAGATATAGTGTGTATCTATTAAACAAAAGGTTTTAGCCTTCACCCCTTTGAGCAGTGTACTCCCAGACAGTGTGTCCTCACCCCTAATAGGGTTAATTGTAAAAGACTCCTAATAGGGTTTGACCCTTGACTAGGTCACTGTACTTAATGCATTATAAAGATCAACTCCTAATAGGGTTGTAAGATCTACTAATAGGGATCATAATACTCTAGTGCAGTTTATAGTGGGTTCTAATTCCCATCAGAGTTTTTCCCTATTTGGGTTACCCCATAAAAAAAATTGTGGTGTTGTGTTGAGTCTTGTTATATTGTGTTTATGCTTAATGTTCTCTTGTACTTAATTGGATAAAGAATTGAATCTTTTAGATAACTGATTCACCCCCCACCTCTCAGTTATCTCTTGGGACTATTCCTAACACATTGATCTATATAGTGTATGATTTACCTCAGTTGATTCATCATCTTTTGTCAAATTACATCCTATCACCATCGGTGTACCTACTAGTTTTGAATCTTCAATGCCAAAAGTCTTTAAAAATTCCTTGATGTATTTTGATTGTGTGATAAAATCCCCATCATTCTATTGTATAATCTACAAACCTAGAAATAATTTAATCTCTCCAAACATTGACATTTCAAACTCATTTCTCATTTCATCAGCAAAATATTTTCAAATAATATCATGTCCTCCAAATATTATATCATCAACAAAAATTTCAGCAATCAAAATATTCTCATGAGATTCTCATTTCATATACAAATTTCTATTGTTACTTTTCATTACAAAGCCAATACTAATAAGATAAGCATGTAATCTTTCATACCATGCTCTCAGTGCTTGTTTCAGTCCATACAATGCTTTATGTAGTCTACATACCATGTTCTTCTTATTTGGATAAACAAAACCTTCAGATTGTTCTATATAGACCTCCTCCTCAAGAATTTCATTTAGAAATGCTGATTTCATATCCATTAGGTATACTTTGATTCCTTTTTATGTAGCATATGCAAGTAATATTTAGACTCCTTCAAGTTTTGCTACTGGTGTAAAAGTTTCACCATAGTCAATACCTTCTTCTTGTGCATATCCCTTGCATAGAAGTCTTGCTTTGTTTCTAGTTACTTCACCATTCTCTTTCAACTTCTTTTTGAAAATCCACTTAATACGAATTACTTTTTTATAACTCGGTCTCAGTACCAATGTCCATGTTTTATTTTTCTCTATCTACTCAATTTCTTCATTCATGGCCTTAATCCATTCCTCATTCTCAAGTGCATCTCTAACATTCTTAGGCTCAAATTCACAAACTAAGCATGTGTTCTGTCTTAACTTACTTCATGTCATCATGCCAGCTTTCTTGTCTCCAATAATTTGGTTCTTTGGATGGTGTCTTCTAATAGATCTTGTCAGTACTTCTCTTCTTTTCTCATCATTCAGTTCAGGTTCATTTCCTTCCTCGGTAGCTTCTTCTTGGTTCTTGGATTACATTTTCTAATTCTTGGTAGCAATTTCCTATCACTTGGTAGACTTATCTTGTTGCTTCGGTAAAAATTCTAGATGCTCAACATATGTAAACCTACCATATTCTTTTGGTTCCTTCCTACTTTCTTCATCATTCTTCTCAGCAAACTCATCAACTTTCACATTATAACTTTCAACCATTTTGTTAGTATCCTTGTTTATACATTTGTATGCTTTTCTCTTAGTAGAATATAATAGAAATATTCCTTCATCACCCTTAGAATCAAATTTACCATTTTTGTCACCTTTCAGAATGTAACACCTACTTCCAAAAAATTTGAAATAACTTTCATTCAATGTGTATCCAAACCATAGCTCATAAGGTGTCTTATTTGTGTCTTTCTTTAGTTGACCTCGGTTCAAGGTGTATACTGCAGTGCTAACAGCTTCTCTCCAGTACATTTGTGCAACATATTTCTCAATCATCAATGTTCTGGCACAATCAACTATAAATTGATTCCTTCTTTCTGCAATACCATTTTGTTGTGGTGTCCTCAGTGCAGAAACTTGTCTTTTAATTCCATGCTCATTATAGAAGTTAGTGATTTCATCAGAAATAAACTCACCTCCTCCATCAGATCTTAACCATTTTAAATATTTTCCAGTTTAATTTTCAACTTTATCTTTATACCACTTAAACAAAAGCTTTAGATTTCTCTTTCAAAAACATAACTATCATCAACCTAGAGTAGTCATAATAAAATAAAATGAAATATTTGTCACCATAATAACTCTAAGTTCTCAAAGTACCACATAAGTTAGTATGAACCAACTCCAAAATACCTTTAGAAGAATAGTCCTTTCTTTTAAAACTAGATTTAGTCATTTTCCTTGCTAACATTGATTGCACATAACATGGTCATGTTTAGTTAGACTCGGTAAACCTCTAACTCTTCTCTTCTTACTGATCTTAACCATGTTATCAAAATTCACATGACAATCTCTTATCCCACAACCACACATCTTTATTTCTATCCAACATACAATAATTTTCAGCATTGTCAAGATAGAATAGGTTACCTTTGGATCATTCACTAGTATCGACCAACTTTCTAGTTTCATCATAAATTTTCACCTTTCTACTTTTAAATGAAACTTAGTGACATGAATTATTCAATTTTGCTACACTCAATAGATTATAGTTAAGTCCTGCATTTTCACATCTAATCTTATCATTCAACAAGATAGATCATTTTCCTTTCACTAGACAAGGTGAATCATTTCCCATTTTAACAAATCCTCCATTGTAGTGTTCAAGGTATTCAAATTTATTCTCCTCACCAATCATATGATTTGTATAGCCACTATCAATAATCCATGTATCATTCTTGCTAAATTTAGATATAAGTGTTATTTCTACACACCATTCTTCTTCTTCTTAATCATCTTTCATTGCAATAAATACCTCTTTAATTTCATCATTAGTGTTGGTGTCAGTGTCATTGTCATCTTCTCCAAAAAATTATCATGCCTTCATTCCTTTGTCTTTTTAGTCTTGGTTGTCTCTTTTGTCATAATGTCAGTTTCTTCTATGTTCTCGATTACTTCTTTTGTCAAACTTTCCATCACCAGATTGGTCATTTTCTTTATCTTTATCTTTCCTATTAGGACATCTAGAAGCAATGTGGCTAATCTCTTTACAATTAAAACAAGCTAAAGGTAAATTTCCTTTATACCTTCCTTTATCTTTCTAAAGTCTCCTAGCCATAAGTGCTTCAAGCTCATCAAGATCATCTTCATTGCCATTGTCACTATCACTTTCATTTTTTATGGTATCCTTACTGCTAGACTTATCAATATTCATTGATGACATAAATACAGACTCAACAATTGGTAAAATACTATTGTCATAGTTATTCATCTCAAAATTATTCAGCTTACCAATTAGACTATCAAGTGTAAGATTACTACCAGGTGCATAGCTCATTTCATGAATAGCAGATATTCTAATAGCATATATAGGCATCAAGGTTATTAGTATTTTACTTACAATAGTGTCTTCAAAAATAATACCTCCTACTCCTTAGATAGCATTGACCACCTCTTTGATTCAGTTACAGTATTATGTGATATTTTCACCTTCTTTCATCTTCATATCATCAATCAAATTTACCTCTTAGGATTGTAGTTCTGGCCCTCATTACATTTACATCACCACCATAAACCAGTACAAGTTTGTCCCACATTTCTTTCTCTATAGTGCATTCTTTGACATCTTCAAATTCTGCATCAAATAGAGCAACAATAATCTTGATCATAGTTAAATTGTGTTCATGTCTGTCTCTTAGCTGATCAATTGTCAAAGGTCCAATAGTCAGTTGTATGTAGCCATTATTTAGGAGATAAAGAGTGAATTCCCCAATTCTAGATATGTGCAACTTCATCCCACTTTTCCATGTCATGAAGTTATCTTTGTTCATCTTAGGCACTTCCCTTTCATAAATCTTGTGATCTTTTGCTCAAATCCTTGAAACTTTCCTCCAAGCAACCAATATACTCTGATACCAATTGTTAGATAACTGAGAGGGGGGGTGAATCAGTTAAATCAGTTATTCTACAGTCCCAATCTCTCAGATGTACTTTTTCAAACTTATTCAACAAATCAAACAGCTCGGTAAGATAAAACAACTAACTTTTTGTTCATTTACTGAATACCAGTAATTATCCAAATTGTCTTTACTGATTAATCAAATATGCATCATGTAAATCATGAAAGAAAAAAAATAATAACAAATAACACAAAACACAATGATTTAATGTGGAAACCCTCCTAAGGGAAAAACCACCTAGGACCGGTAACCCAAAATATTTCACTCATCTGAAGTCATCTCGGTTAGGAGCCAACCATATTAAAGGTGACAATGCACACTGTCAGGTGCGACCTAATTAGAGGATTTATCACTAACAGATAACTTTTGACTAGAATTCACTATGCAATAAAAAAGATAACAATTAACATTCCTTAAATGTCATATGGAAATACAAAAAAAATTTAATTCCTCTCGATTAAGAGATTTTGTTGTAACAATGGTTAAATTGGTATAGCTATGATCTAATTCAAATAAAACTCAATTGGCAAGTATTCAGATCAATGCTAAGCTCATAAAAACTATTCTGATCAATAATCAATTCACTTCATCGTATCGTTTAACTTACTTCACTTTGTGTTTATATATCTCTGATGCTTGGTTATGCCTGTAGCTTGATTATGTCCATAACTAGTTTGATCATGAATGCATGAAAAATGTCTTCACACAAAATCTTCTGCAGTCTCTATTCATCTAGCATAATTCAACAATGAATCTCATGTCTCTTAAATAGACATGTAAACCATTTTCATATCAGATATTAGATTTTTATGGTTAATCATCTTCATCCATTTTTTTGCTTCAAGCTTCCTTGGTAGATGTGTCAATAACACATTTCAATCTCTTCCCTTCTATCATCTCTGAATTTTGTTAGTCGTGTATCTTATAAAAATTTTTATCTCTTACCTCAAAATCATAAGCAATTTCCAGCTCAGCAATTTTAGTCAGCTGTTATAATATTTAATGTTTTTATCCATACTCAGTTAATACTAAATGCATCAGTGCTAACTAACTTAGTTATTACTATCACTCGATATACACAAGACTGACTCGATGTAAAGAGAAATCTTCAATCACTGACCACATTAACTTATTTAATTATGATCTCTTCTTCATAATAGAATAATGTAACATGCTCAAGTCAACAATATAATGTCATAGACTTATTAATAAGTTACCCAATGCATACCTTATCCTTATTTGTCATATCCATCTTTTCCTTATGTAGATGTTTCATTTCTTCACCACTTCTTCTTTCTACAAATGTTTAGATGTTTGTAACTATCATGATAAGTATAGTAAAAATCTAGTTGACATCAATGACAACATATTAACTAATTTAATAATCTTAAATATCACTATAATAGCTCGGTGATCTCTAATCACCATTTCTTCAGTTCGTCAAGATATTCAATCTGTTGTAGTTCATCAATAGGAGGATGTGCAATATAAATGTTTCTTTAATTTCTTGTCACATAAGTTCAGTAAGGCATTTCAAGGACTTTTAGAGAAGTTATTATTTTATCCCATCAAGATGGTTTTGGAGAATGTTCCACACTTCTCCATATTTAATAATAATAAAAAGAAGCCATCTTAAATACTCACATGTCAATATTTTAGACTTCATCCTACAAGTCATATATCAACACCACATCATTTGATATACCACCCTAATGACTCTAACTACTCCATTAACATCTATATTGATAATGTGAACATGCATGAGAAGTCAAACCATGTGTGCTCTTTACATAGCTATCTCTCCCAAAGACTAATTATTAATAACTAGATCATATGTGAGAGCTAGGGAAACTAGAGGCATATGATTGAGTTTCTACAACATCATCTAGGTAAATAAGTTGAGAAAATTGCATGGTATGATAGATGATGGTGTTAGTAAATTTTGCAACTACTTAAAGATTGTATACCACAATATACTCCTTTAGGGTTACTAGGAATGTGACATGAAAAGTGGTTTTTTGAGCTAGTGGTGCTTTTTTTCGACAGTCTTCTATCCATTAGGGTCTAGGTCTATGCTAGGAGAAGTCTCGACCTCTACCTTTTTTTTTTATTAAGATAGTTAATCAAAATTTATGAGAATAACATCATGGTTCAAAGTCTGAAAAAGAGGCTACTACTCACAACCCCCATAACATATATAGTTACAAAATTGGGGGAGTGAAATTATAGATTATAGATCTACCTAGTAATAGAATACATGTTCATACGAATTTACAAAAAGAGAGGTGCAAAAACTCATAGATGCTAACTATTCCCAACCATCAGAGTGACTGGTTGTGTCCCTTGAAGGCCCTGTAAATTCATTTTGAGCACTTTGATCATTTTCTTGTTCAGAATTGATGTTTGAATCCCATCCCAACATCCTTTCCTACAAATTGGTGGTAGTAGCATTTTCCACTTTGGTTATGGGATCTACATGATAGTTTTGAAGAAGCTTGTTCAAGTCCTCCACCTCAGTGGGGACAAGGAAACTTTGATATTTAGTAACATACTGAGCTTCCTAAACTTTGTCTTTGTTTACTAGTATGTTTCTCTCCTATACCAGCTTCATGAAGTCACTCTTTGTGATATTAAGCACCAATGATACCTGTGACATAATATTAAAGTGGGTGAGTTTAAGATTAAACTCAGTAAGCTTCCTTTTCTCCATCTGAAAAACTTCTCTATTCCTATCCTTCCAAAGAGTCCATATAACTTCAATTGTCAAAGAAAACCATAAATTATTCAGTCTAGAATCAAACATATCAACATAACCAGCAAGGATTTCACTCTAAGAAATGACAACATTAATACTCCTCAAACAAGGTGAGCCAAGAAAATTAGCCCAGATCTTATGAGCATAAAGACATTCAAGGAATAAATGTTCAAAAGTTTCAACATAATTACAGAGACTACATAAGATAGGAGCAAGACTAACAGAGGAAAAAATAGGGTCAACAACAAGCTTTTTGATAAGAAGAAGCCACTTAAAACATATCTTTTTAGGTTCAGCTTTGCCTTTCCAAAAATAATCAAATAAAAACAACCAACTTGAAAAAGGGTTAATTTTTCCCCAACACTATGTCACCCATGTGATGAGAGAGGAGTCTTTCTTCAAGCTATGATATAATTGCTTAGTTGTGGTCTCTGGAAGTAGAGTCCCATCTATCCATTTACTCTTACTAAGAAAGGCTACTATGTTGATAATATCTCCTTTGATATTCTAATTAACTATTTTCTTAATAAGAGTATATGTTTTCTTTTGAGAATCGGGAATATTAAATTTAGACCTAATGAAATCCCATGACCCTAATTTCCCATCCTCCAAGATGTCCTAAACCATAGAGATCCCTTTCTAGCTCCATAGTTTTGTAGAACAACTCTAGGTGAGTGCTAGAGGTTTTGCATTATACCATAATCCCCACCAGATAGATCTATCTCCCACAACAAAATAAGTAGGGCCACCTACATCTCCCCTTTTTGGAATCAACTACCTCACCTAGATCCAAGCTTTCCAGAAAGTTTGAAATTTTTTAGAACCAAATATTTTCATTTTAAAATCCCCCAAAACTATATCACAAATAGGAACATTTTTCCATTATTTCCCTTTCTTTATGATTGACCTATCAATAATATTTCTAATCAAAATCTTCCATTGTTCATTACCCCATAGTGCTTTGAGGACCCACTTAGCTACAAGAACAAAGCCATGGGCTTTAATGTCTTTTAGCCCGAAACCTCCTTGACTTTTTTCTTGACAATACCATTCCCACTTTACGCAATGCCTTTTTTTATTACCTTTCTCATTAGACCATAGAAAATCCCTAAAGATTCTTTCAAGCATGTTTTCCTAAGAGTTTTCAAATAACTAGGTCAAGGCATAATAAATATGATGTGCTGAGAGGACTTTCTGAACAACTTTCAATCTCCCAGCAATGGACAATGATTGGGTCTACCATTTTATATGATTTCTATTGATCTTCTCATAAATCCAGTCCCACATGCTACCAAGATTGGGTTCTATAGAAAAGGGGATACCAAGGTATCTGACAATCTTATTGGGGCCAGCCCACTGCCATCCTTTATTACTTAACCATTCTGGTGGATCACTAGACCATCCCAAAATAGTAGATTTTCTTGGTGAAATTATTGATCTTGAGGCCTTACCAAAAACATTAATTCTCTCCATGGCATTATTAAAATTGTCTTCATAAAGTCCTAGAAACAAAGATGTGTCATCTGCAAACTATACATTTATTAATTCCTCACTATTGGGGATTGAAATGCCTTTTACCGGGGGTCCCAAGGATTGTTCCCTTAGAATATAAAACATAGCATCTACAACAATAACAAATAAAGAGGGGGCTATCAGGTATCCTTGTCTAATAGATCTCTAAAGACTAATAGGTTCAGAAAGGGATCCATTCACATCCACCATTGTGGATGTATCTTTGAATAATAGTTCTCTCCATTTACAATACATTACTAGAAATCCAAAAGCTTTTAGCATTCCCAATACAAAGTTCCATTCAATCCTATCATATGATTTTTCAAAATCAAGTAGCACCATTGCCACCTCTTGTCCATCTGATTTAGCCCAATGCATAGCCTCCCAACTAGTTACAAGGTTTTCCAATATATATCTCCCTTGAATGAAACTTGTTTGAGTAGGAGATATAAATCTATTTAGGATGGGGGCAATCCTTTTGGCAAGGACTTTGGCCAAAATTTTGTACGAGAGATTCAACAAAGTAATAGGTCTCCAATTCTTCACTAGAGTTTTATCCCCTGCTTTTGGAAGAAGTTTAATAACTCCTTTATTAATGGATAACCCTAAAGATACTTTTGAGAAATCCTCCTCATATACCTTCAGAAGTTCAAGTCCTACCCAAATTTTATTCCTTTTATAGAATTTTGTAGGGATTCCATCAAGCCCTGGAGATTTCCCATTGGTAAAGGATTCGATAGAAACCATTATCTCATCAAGAGAGATTGGTTTGTTGAGGTTGCATTGATCACTGTCTATAATTTTGCTAGGAACTAACTTGATACATGTTTTAATAGCTTCAATAATGTCACTAGACACTTCTGATAAAAACAAGTCATTGTAGAACCGGTGGAAAGCATATTTTATATCTTTTGGATTGTTAGTCGGTCTGTCCTCAAGTTGGATTTGATTAATCAACTCCCTTCTCTTCTTGGCTCTAATAATGTTGAAAAAGTATCCAAAACCTTTATCACCCTCCCTAATCCAATTCATTTTGTCTTTGATTCTTTGACCCTGAATCTTATATCTTTGAATGAATCTTAGATTGTGCTTAGTGTTAGCTGATTGAGCCTCTAGTATAGGATCATTGCCTTTTTTTTCAAGATCCTTTTCAACATTGTTAAACCTATTTTTCCAAAAGGATTCTTCTCTATTCCTATCCATAGCCAATTTCTTGCCAATCACTTGAAAAATACTCTTCCAAGCATCTACCAATAACTCCCATAACATAATAGCATCTACAGTGGGATTGCAAATCTTTGTCAATTTAGTGACCATTTCAATAGCATCTATATTCTCTGGATCTTCAAGGAGAAAAGTATTGAGTTTAAAGGTATTGGCTCTACTACAAACTCTATCAAGGCTAACACTGATACTTAGCTTGAAGCAGGATTGGATAGGTGAATGATCAGAAATGGAGGCAAGGCAAACCAAAACAGGAGCATGATTATAATATGAAATGAAAGGGAATGTAGAGGAGTCTCCATAGAACCTATCCAGTATACAATACACCCTTTTCTTGCCTTTTTGGTTATTACACAATGTCAACCAAATATTTGGGAACTTACCATCCAGGTTTTCCAATGGATCTAAGAGATTAAATTTTCTTTTGAATTCCTGCCAAAAGAATAACTCATTTCCTTTCTAGGAATGTGCCAACCCACCTACTTTATATGTTCTATGTTCCAGCATATTAAAGTCTCCTACAAAAAGATAGGGAATTTTTCACAAGTTTACACAACACCATTCCCAAATTCTTGCTCTCTCTATAATAATTAGCTACATAAATGTTGTAAATTATGACTATCTTATCATCAAATTTAACAGTAATCCAAATAACTCTTTGGCATGGTGAACACCCATGGTTTACAATATGACTTTCCCATTTAGGGTGTATGATGATGGAAACTCCTCCTTTACCTCTATCATGATTAGAATGGAAGCCAATGGCTCTATCCCACAAGAATCTTAGGGTATTATGTGCTTGAAAACCAACAACTTTAATCTCATGTAAGAAAATAACATCTTTATCCTTCAACTGATTACACCATCTCCTAACTGAATACTTCCTATTAGACATCTCCAAACCACAAACATTCCAGCTATGGATGTGCATCATCATGATTTATTTGGGAGGGGTTTTTTTTCTTTTGCACAATCTATTAAAATAATCAGGAAGTTTTTTCCTCCCTCTACTCCCATTAGATAGGGAGCTTCTATCAGCAGTCTTCCTCTTCTTCCCAACCACTTCTGTGAACTATCCTTCATTACCAGAGACTACAATCTGAAGGGATCCAGGGGGCAGTTGGTTCAATAGAAAGGGTCTGAATTCCTTTGCCATCCTATTTTAGCTTAGAGGCCCTCTCATTTATGGATATGATCACTAATTGCTAAGCATTCAAAAAGAGGGGGCTAGAACTATCAAGAGGGGTATCCCAGGATAACAAATTTGGAGGATGGGTACTTAGGGGAGGGGGATTAGTCTCCTCCACATAATCTTTAGCATGAACAACTACAAAATCATCATCAAAGAGGGGGTTTGAAAGGGTGATAAAAGTGTTATTAGAAAGAGGGTCTGGCATCTTGTTAAATTCACTCAAAGTGGGTAGGGCCTTCTTTGTGGGCATTGGGTCAACTGAACTGGGCTCTAAATTAGGTTTACTAGGTAATTTATTAGAGTTTTGGCCATTAGCAGGATTGTTACCTTTACTATTGTTAACTTCCTTACTATCCACATTATTAACTACATTAAAATTTTCTTTCTACAAATGCTCAAGGGTCGAGCATTCTTTTTTAGTGTGGCCATTGCATCTGCAATGGAAGTAGGCACTAAGATTGAGTAACAGGGAAACTTCCCAACAAAATAGTTCACCTTCAAACTCAAGAGAGATGTAGTCTGTGAAATCCACTCCTGGTGTTAGGGAAACTAGAACCCTTGCATTCATATGGGGGAGGGTGACTCAAGATTTCTCAATTTGCAGCACAATACCTAGAGGTTTCAAGATTTGAGAGACGAAAGGTCAGAATTCTACATGCAAATTTTTAATTTTGACCCAGTTAGGGGCTGACCTAACCATGACCTTTTCAAAGTTCCCTTTTGGAGACCATGGATAAACTCTAAACATGGAGAGACCAACATTCCAAAAACTTTTTTCCAATACTCTCTCCTACATACTATGGTTTTTAAGAAAAACAACAAAAAGCCCTTTCTATATCATTCTACAATAAGTCACATAAATCCCAAATTTTTTTCCCCAAACTACCACTAACCAATCATGAAAAAATTTATTAGCATGCATTGCTTCTTTATCTAAGCAAACAAAAAAAATAGCAATACTTTTCAATCTACTTTGTTCAGATTTAATAGCACTCACCATGTCTTCGTTAGGAGAGAGAGAGAGGGTTTTTAGACCCATAGAAGGAGGCCTACTATTTTCTCCTCTGTTTCCACCATTCTTATAATTTCCTCTAGTGGATTGTCCACCTCCATTGGTTGAGGCCCATCCTCCTCCCAATTCTCCCTGAACTGGTTCCACATTCCACCTATGGAAAACTCCATTAAATTCTGCACTGGCTAAGAAAATCAGAGAACTTTTTGCCACCACTTGTTTATAAGAAAGATTCTCCTTTGAAATAACACCCCTATCTCCTTTTGAATTATTAATATTACCCTTGGAACCACTTGCATTAGTTTCAACCATAATAACTTCCCCTTCCTCACCATTATGATTCAGCTCTCCTATCACACGAGCGACCCAAACCGGAGGCAAGCCAAACCCCAAACACACAGAGGGAACAAAGGGCACAAAACCCACATACCAAAACTAATGTGAAAAAAAGAAATAAAAAGTGTTATCAAGAAAAACCAAGAGATATGTATAAGGACACGAGAAAAATGAAAAGACACATGTGCATTACACAATGTGAAAAATAAGGCAAACATCAGCAACAATCATTTCTCAGAGTTGCAGAGAGATTTTTTTCATCTCTCCCTTTAATAAACTTTCTATATTTACAAAGCCCTCCACCTCTACCTTAGAATTCCCTCATATCAAAAATATTACAAATATCATTAAGGAAAAACTCACAATAAATTATTACAAGGAGGTTAGTTGAAGACCATCCACCACGTATCCTAAATACTAGACTTTATGCCTTCATGATTACACCAATGTATTGAAATCTCTATGTCACTAGTTCTAGGCTCATAAAAAAGAGCACATACCTATACTCTTCTCATCTCCTTATCTTTCATTGCATTATATATCAATCTATTTATATAGTAATGATGACCTGAATCCCTATATATTTGATGAGTAACTTTGTTAAAATATATCAACATTGATCCAAAGCCTATGGTAAGCGATACATAATGCTCATGTAATGAAGCCTTTAATCTAGAAACTAATTAATAATTTGTGACTTTGTTTTCATCTAAATAAACCAATAATTCATCTTGGGAGAATTTCCTTGGGTTTCTCAAAGGAATAAGAGAGTTAGGAATCCTACAATTTCCCTCAAGTTTTTATGAGAAATTTTTTATTCATGCACAATGTTTTGATGATCTAATATACAATTTTAAATAAACCAAAATAATTATTTAAATAATAAAAAAATATTAAATTAAAAAAATGCTTTAGAAATATAAAATTTACCTCTTTTATGTCATGAAATATTGATTTTGAGTTATAGACACAAAAAATGTGAATCGGTTTTTTCTTGAAACCCTAAAGTTTTGTTGTCTATTAGTGTCATACACTTAGTCATCTTTTCTAAGAAATGTTCATCGATCATCACTGTGACCAAGTCATCATATATAGGACAAGTCATGTATTGTACATTTACCAAGTAGTAGTCTCTACCGAGTAAAATTGTGGTCACCAAGTACTTCTATATTAGTCATCTTTTTTTTGACTTATGTAAAGAAGATAATGTTGAGCACAAGGGTATAAAGATCAATGAATGCCGAGTACGAGAGACATCCAATGCTGAGAAAGTTAGAATTGACATATGTTTTTGATATGGCACAAACACTTAGGTCAACTATTTTGGCCGACATTCATATTCATTTTATTGTTTGTTGAGGAGATCATGGAGGCAGTTATGTTTTTGGTTTGTAATAATTAATCTCTATGCAACTCCTAGAACCAATCAGAATTAGGAAAGGTTAAGCGGGAAAATAAGTCAATCTAGATTGTAGATCTCAAATCTTTGAGAGATTAAAATGTCTATATAAGATGTCATTGGGAACCCTAAACGTAGTATGGTGTAGAGAAGAGTATGAAGGAGATATAATAATTTAAGAGGAGAGAAGTGTATTGTTAGAGTTCAGTGACCGAGCATAACAAAGTAAAGTAGTGAAGAGAAAAACACATATATATTTGATAAAGGAGATCAAATATATACTGTAAGGAGAAGATCTATAATCAACATCATAGTGAAAAACAAAGGATCGGGTACTAAGACATTTTAACATGTGTATCAAAGTAAATCTCTTAACAAAGTATTTTTTACAGACCTTATTAAATCTTTTATCTGAGTGCTTACTTAGTTGTAAGTTTCAAATCCTTTCACAAGGTAGATTGTATAAGTCTGGAAGCTCTTAATAGGGTAGAATCCTCACAGGGTAGATCATATTTTTTGATCAAATTTGTAGCCCTAACAGGAAAAATTTATACTACAATAGTGAAGATTTGTGGGTATCATCCCCACCCTAGTTTTACCTTTCAAGGGTTTATGGGTAACCAAAATCTTTATGTTATGTTTATTTTCATGGATGAAGATTAGTATGTTAGATATGTTACTAAGTTAAGTTTTATGCTTATTCTTTACAAGTTTGTTAAATGTAAAAATGGTATGATTTAGTGATATCTGATTCACTCCCTAGTTCAAGTATCACACTTTCCCAATAGATTTCCAATAATTGGTATCAGAGCTCAATCTCCTAAAGAAGTCTAAAAAATTGTGAGATAAAGATCTTGAAGAATGGAGGTTTATAAGTTGGGAAAAATCATAGAGAATCATAAGATTTATGTTCAATTTTCATTACAAAAACTTGAAGCAACTAGAGGTGAATTGAAGAAATCATTGAGAAAAAGAAGAAAAATATATATTCAACAAAATGAAACACAATCTCAAGAAGAGAATACTACAAGACTATTTGATAATGGAAACTCTGCAGAAAGTGACAAAGCCATAAAAGAATTGCTGGAGAAAAACAATATACTAAGTGAGGACATCATAAATCTAAAAAGAGAACAAGATATACAATCTGTAAGACTCTTTGAAGTTGTAGAACAAAAGAAGAAAGCTGAAGAAGATAAGACAATGGATGAAGAAGACAAAAGACAAATATCAATAAGACTTGATGAGAGGACAAGTAACATGAAAAGACTAACAAACAATCAACTAGATATGGTAAATCAACTGCTACTAGTTAATCAAGAATTGGGTAGAAAACATGTCGAAATAAAAAATATAAGATTCTAAAAAAATCAACTAATGAATGAAATGAGATTAGAAAAGGAGATAAATGAAAGGACGAATAATCCTAATGAAGATGCAAGATAGTTTAAAAATTTGTTAAGGTCACCTAGAAAATCTAGTGATACATCTGAACTTGGACATAATGAGCACTTATCATCCACTGAGGAAGGAGAATCATCAAAGAGTGGAGAGCTAAGAAATGCTAAATCAAAGAACAACAAGCCCACATGCCATCACTATGGAAAGCTAGGACACACATCCAACATCTACAAAACAAAACACGGTAAGTCTAATCCTAAACAAAAATTCAATGGACATTGTTTTAACTATAAGAAACAAGGACATCAGGCACATGAATGAAGAACAAAGGTTAGTAATCCACCTACCTCACCTAGATTTTAAGTACACTATTTCAACTATCACAATTATGGACATGGAGCATTTGACTGTAGATCCAAAGCCAAGTGGTCATCCAATAAGAAGACTAAGTCACCTAAGAAGGGTAATACATACAATTGGGACTAAAACACTTGGTACGGTTGTCATTACTGTGGGAAATATGGTAACATTGGAGAGAATTATTTGAAAACACATTTTAGAGGTAAGTCCAAGAGTTGGATATGTTAGCACATGCAAAAAATTTCATGGCTCTAGCTCTTTTCCCTTGGTCTCTGTAGTTGTTTTTAGGTCTCTGGCATAAACCCTTAGTTCAAATTTTTGAAAAACTAGCCGTTGGTTTGAAAACCCTTTGTATTACCTTGGCCTTGTTCTAATTTCAAGTTAACTTTTTGGGTCACTTAAGGGTCCTAAATTGCATGTGCTTAATTATTCCCCCCTTTGTTGCGTAATCACGTGAATCTTTTTATTGTTATACGATCTTGCGACTAATGTTTTCGGGCACCTTTTAGTATTCACCAATTTGCCTAAGTTTCCTAGATTAATTTTTCCTAAGTTTGTAGGCTCAGCTGTGCTTTAATATTTCCTAAGTCATGCCCCTTAGTATTTCTTGGGCCCGGCCTTCTGACACCATCTTGATCCAACAGTTGTTGCTAAAGCGCAAGGGATTTGTCAAAGCCTTGCGATCTTACAATGATCGTTGATTCTCCTTTATGGTAGAGCTTCTCAAGAAGGTGGGTCCATTGACACGTATGCAAAAATGGTCATTCCTCATTGGCCGAAAGAAGTAATAAAGTGGCAGGGTTGTGTCAGAATAAAGGAAAAGTTGCATGTCCGCCTACTGGTTTTTGCAACATGGCAGCTCGTGATTCATTGAAATGGCCTATGCGGTAGGCTAGGGTCATGTTGTCAATCACTTGATGATCTGGTGGTTGTCACATGATTGCAAGGAATATTCTTCCCCTTCATGATCATGCGATAGCCGTCGATTTGGGATCTAACATTAGGTTGTCAATGGGACTTGGTTTCTGAATGCGTTAGAGGGTCCTGACATCTACAGAAGATCGACGATGAGCATAAGTTCTCATGGGTTTTGTCAAAGGCTTGAGATCTTATGCTAGCCATCAATCTTACTTTCCTTAGAAGTGATAAAGTGATGTGGGTCAACTACCATGTTGGCATAGTTGGCGTTCTCTCATTGGTCAGTGTGTTGCTGAGAAGGATCTTGTCAGTGGGGCCTGCAAAGAAGGTTTTTCAATCAACAATCAGTGCATGATCTTAAGGAATAATCCTACCCATTGAGATCATGTGTCATCTATTGATCTCGCATCTTACTTGGGCATGTCAGTGGGCTCTATGTTAGGGGTGATCGAGCAATTGCAGGGAGTCATGTTGTGACATGTGGAAGATTTTCAGGTGGGCCCGAGGTTATCAAGGGTCTTAGTGGTTCTGATAAAGTGTTTAGTAGCCCAAAAAAAATTCAAAGGGCTTGCTCATTCGCACAATAAATTGGTGATGCTCTAAATTGACTGGCGATCTAGCGAACAACCATTCATGTAATAGCTAAATGAATTGGCGGAAAGGTGAAACATTCGGTGAATAGGCGCTAGCCTTTAGTCAATGATTCGCTAAATATGGGGTCAAGGTTAAATGTTTTCCTTTTGTCACATAGCCGCTAGGAGTTAACCTGAGGGTGGCGATTCAGTTAGGACTTAAAGACCGCAAAAAGGAGAGATCTAAGGGTTGTGATATAAAGTTGGCCCAAATTAAAATATTGACCGCTGATATGTTGCAAGTGCCATGAATGTGACCGTTAAAGTTCAAATTCAAATTTTTTGAGGGTTTCTTAGTGATAGAAAGGACCAAAATTGAATGCTTTCATGGCTGGATTTGATTTGTTTGGTGGTGCTTGCTGTTGTAGTGTGGTCTAAGGTGTTCCATGATTGTTTGCAGGGATTTTTACTCTGTGGTTTTGTGCTCGAGGCATGTTGCAGGTCGCCAAATAGGTTGACATTTTTGACATTTTTTTTGTGATTCTCAATACCTTCTCAGTGAGATTTGTCATGATTGGAATCACTCCAAGATCTATCTTCTCCTGGTTGCCTGGGTTTCTTCCCCTAAAATAAATTTGTGACTATTTTTGGTGGGTTTAGTGGGTGAAACCCTAACCCTAGTCATCTGTAGCTTGTTGCAACCTATTTTGGGTTTCCAAGATGACTAGGGGGTATATATTATAGCTTTTTGATTTTGGAAGGGTTCCAAAACTTTCTTTTTGGTCCCTGGTTGTTGTTGATGGTATTATAATGAGCAAGGAGAGCCTAGATTTTGAGTCTATTCCTTTGGTATTTTGTTGTTTAGTAATGTATTGATTCTGAAAATTAATGGGAATACACTTGAATTCCTATCTCAAATCTTTGATTGTCTTCTTTTTCTGATTGTGGATTCATATATGTTAAGGTCACAAAGTGGATTAGCATATGGTAAACAAAGAGTACTGTGAGATCAGCTTGGAGTTCCTAACAAAGTTAGGATTAAAGCCTTTAGGGTGATTTTAGTGAGTTCATTGTTAGATTGGAATTTGATGATCATGTTTGGGAGTGAGGGGAGTAATAGACAAAGCACTTACTCTGAGCTCATGTGTATTTGAATTAAGGTTTTAGGTTGATATATGTTATTTAGTGACTCTTTGTCTTGGGATAAGGCACTGATCTGTTCTTTGGAGGCAGTCCATCATCATCAATCACACACACATTCAAATGATAAAATATTTTAATCAGTTAGTAGGGGGTATAGTTGTATAACATTTAGTGATTCCTTTCAAGAAGTGAATCAAGGGTACACCCACCTGAGCATCTTAGCTCAAAGTGTAGGGGGATCTCATTTTTGATCCTTGTTAATTGGCCCTCTTCCTTGTGGACTTTGGAGTGGTGATAGAGTCAAAGTTGTATTAAAGTTATCCATCAAAGTATAAATCTACAAGTTGAAGATCAAAGGGAACTACCAATAGGATGAATGGAAGCATGGTATGATATAAGTGTAATAAGATTGGTCACCTTAAGAAAGATTGTAGAGCATATATACCAAATAGCCATCAAAGAAAGAATGAAGATACTAGTGAGAAAATGAGAAATCCGATGAATAAGACATGGAAGAAGAAAGAAGAAGCAAGAAGTAGTGAAGCTAGTGTACCTAAGGTCACCCAATCTGAAGGATCAAGTGATCATAATACTTCAAACTAAGAAAAGAAGGTATGTATGGAACTGAATCTTATAATATTTTAACTTACATCAGTTCCAAATATTTGATTAGAAAAGTCCATATCTGCATAGATTAAGATACATTAGGACAAATTTGAGAAAAGAATTACATTTCACATTTGATGCCAAGCATCATTATTTTAGTCTATAGTGACCGAGTCACTAGTGTTTATTGAGTATTTATGATAGTCAAGATGTGATGTACATCGAGCTGTAACCAAATGGTTATATCGACTGAGCTTATGTTGATCGAGCTTAACATGAGATTGTCGAGATATCTGTATCTCACCTAGAAATCTTATGGATCATTAATGAGGCCCTAATCTAACCATTTAAAGTCTATAAAGTGAGAATTTACCATTTATTTCATTTCACCAGTGGTTTGTGGAACGTTCTAGAGCTATTCAAGATTGATTAACCAACGTGATTAGTACTAAGTATGATTTAAAGAGATTCTTCACAATGTATCATTGAAAAACATCTTTGGAAAACTTGTGGAAGGTACTGTTACCCCTTGAAAAATTTTCATGGCTCTAGCCCTTTTCTTCTAGTCTCTACAGTTGTTTTTAGGTCTCTGGCATTAACCCTTAGTTGAAATTTTTGAAAAACTAGCCGTTGCATAAAAAAAAAAACCCTTTGTAATGCCCTAGCCCTGTTCTATTTTAAAGTTACTTTTTCGGGCCACTTAAAAACCTTTAAGTGCATGTGCTTTATATTTTTGGATGGCCCCTATTTAAATTCTTCCTAAGTTTTTACACCCGATGGCCTTTAATTTTTCCTATAGTCCTCAACGCCTAATTTTTTCCCTAAAGCCTAAGTCCTTCACTTTAATTTTTCCTATGTTTCACCTTAAATTTTCTTGGGCCCGACTCTCTGACACCATTTCAATCTGATGGTTGTTGCTAAAGCACAAGGGTTTTGTCAGAGGCTTGTGATCTTACAATGGCCGTTAATTTTCCTTTGTGACATGGCATTTCAAACTATGGGTCCAAGGTGACATGTAGGTACAAGTGGCAGTCTATGATTGATCCATGTATTAACATGGTGGTAGTGTCAGTGGGACCTAACTTGTGGGCTTGTCAGAGGATCCTGACACTTGCAGTGAATCAACAACAGGCGTAAGTTCTTATGAGATGTGTCAGAGGCTTGCGATCATGCGCTAGCCGCTGATTCTCTTTTATAACGTAGCTTTTCTAAAGTGGGTGGGTCCACTAACAGAGCGTGCTAAAATGGTGACATCTTATTGGTTGGTGCGTTAGTGAGCTGGATGTGTTCTCAGGTGGGCCTGGTATCTCAGTCAGAAGATTCATGATCGATGACGGGCACATGATCTCATGGAATCTTCCAAGCCCTTCAGATCATGCACCATCCATCTGATCTTCTAGGCGGTATAATGTTCTTAGTGGGTCCAATGTCACGCATGCACATTTGGTGATCTCTTATTGGTCCACATAATTATGATTTGGCAATTATCAGTGGGACCTAGTATCTAGCATATCTTTGGGGTTCTGACAATGACAAAAGATCGACGGTTGGCATATAATCTGAAGGGTCTTTTCTAACACAAGCGAAGATGTGATGACCATCAATCTTCTTGAAGGCGGGCCTAGGTTTTGGTCTAAGGTTTGGTGATCCTGACAAATAAGGTTAGCGGCCTGATGAGTTTCAATGCTTTTCGCTCATTTGTGAAATGAGATGGCGGTACTTTAAATTGACTAGCAATTCAGCGAATGTGTATTCACATAACGCTAAACCATTTGGCAGATAGATAAAGTTCTTTACAAGCTGGGAAAAACCTTCAGTCGCCAGTTCGCTAAATAAAGACTAAGGTTAGCCTCTTTCTTTTGGTCACTAAGTTGCGGGGTTAAAGGTGGGTTAGTGTTTTCACTTCACGAACAAGGATTTCCTTTATCACCAGTTTGCTGAGAGTTAACCTAAGGATGGCAGTTGAGTTAGGGTCATAAAGCCCATGAAATAAAGGGATTGAACGATCAGGACTTAAAGTTGGCTCAGATTCAAATTTTGACCATTGATATGTTGCAGGCACCATGAATGTGATCGTTGCTATTTAAATTCAAATTTTGTGAGGATTTTAGCGATAGAAAGGACCAGTTTTAATTGTTTTTGAGGGTGGATTTGATTTTTTTGGTGGCACTTGTTGTTGCAGTGTGGTCCAGGGTGTCCCATGATCATTTGTAGGGGTTTGTATTGTGTTTTTTATGCTCGAGGCATGTTGCAGGTGGCCAAAAGGGTTGACAAATTTATAATTCCATGATTTGTAGTACTTTCCCAGAGATCTATCATAAGTGCAAATCTTTCTCAGGCATGGCCAACTGGTTTTCTTCCCCTGCATTAAATTTTTGACTATTTCAGTTGGTTTAGTGGGTGAAACCCTAACCCTAGTCATCTGTAGCTTGTTGCAACCTATTTTGGGTTTCCAAGATGACTGGGGAGCATATATTGTAGCATTTTTAATTTTGTAACGGTTCCAAAACTTTCTTTTTGGTCCCTGATTGTTGATGTTAATTTACTGAGTAGGGAGAGCTTGGATTTAGGGTTTGTCTCCTTGCATCTTATTGTTTGATAATGTATTGATCCTACAGATTTTAATGAGAATACATTTGGATTCCAATCTCATGTTTGTGTATGTCTTCTTATTTTGTTCTTGAGCTCATATATGTTAATTTCACAAAGTGGGTTATCATATGGTAAACAAAGAGTATTTTGAAATTATCTTTGAGCTCCTAACAAAGTTAGGATTAAAGTATTTTAGGTAGTTACAGTGAGTTCATGGCTAGATAAGGATTTGATGTCCTGATATGTGAGTGAGAAGGATAATAGGCAAAGCACTTATCCTAAATTCAGGTGTGTTTAAGTTAGGGTCTAGTTGATATATGTTATTAGGTGACTCTTTTCCCTTGGTTAAGGCATTGGTCCATTCTCCAGAGGTTGTCCATCATCAATCACACGCACATTTAAATGAAAAAATCTTTCAATCAATTAGTAAGGGGTATAGTTGTATATTATTTTGAGACTCCTTTGGAGAAGTGAGTCAAGGGTACACTTGCCTGAGCATTTAGGCTCAAAGTGTAGGAGGATCTCATTGGTGATCCTTGTTAATTGGCCCTCTTCCTTGTAGACTTTGGAGTGGTGATAGAGTCAAAGTTATATTAAAGTTATCCATCAAAGTATAAATCTACAAGTTGAAGATCATAGGGAACTCCCAACAGGTACTTTCCAAGTAAATCTTTTTCACTATTCAAACCCTTAAGCTAGAAGAAATGGCATCATCATCCACTGGAATGAAGAAGTAACGAAAAGAGGTTTTCAATGTTCAACTAGTAAGGAATGAGGCATGCAAGCCATAGAAGTTCTAGGAAGTTCCTGAAAGTGAAATTATGGGAGATTTGATTAGAGCCTTGTCATCAATTCCAAAGAAAGTCTTAATGATCAACGAAATCCATTCATGTTATATGTGCAAGATTGGGGAAATCGGTGATTATGAACTCATGAAAGCATACAAAAAACTATGAAGCAATAGGGTGTTGAATCTAGAACACTAGAAGGTTTCCCAGAAAGGGTTGGTTCATGCCCTTCATTTCCCATAGAATTTCAAAATGGAATGGATCAAGATTGTACTTAGTAGGGTACATGATATGAAACTATGGCTAGAGGACATAATAGTTCAAATTACTAAAGACATGATTTATTGGGTAACTGGATACCCTAAGCTTACTAGAAAGAAAAACATGCAGTGTTAAAGCAGAGAGGAAATTTAGGCAAACACCCAGGGAGTATGGAACAAGCATGGAATGACTATCTCCACCATCACAGATCCAGAGATTGAATTTGCAGTGAGATTAATTTCTCACAAATTCTATCAGTCAAGTCGGTTGGATAATGTCCCATTCATGGCAATGGACCAAGCTTAGAAGATAGTCAAGAAGGATCATACATACAACCTTGTCAAGCTCCAAATGCCACAACTTTCTAATAATATTACATCAATTTAGAAAGAAAAGAACTCAATGTGTAAGTTTGGATCCCTACTAGTTTGTTTATTTTTCTATATTCGAAAATGTTTTCCTACTGTTGGAGTAGATTGGGATAAAAGTAGGCCAGTTATAGTTTAGATTAATGATTTTATTAGCCAGATGGGTGATAAATTTGATAGTGTAATTGAGAATTACTTTGTTAAATTTAAAAAGAAGACGAGAAAGAGAAGAAGGAGCCTAGTATCATTGGTAGATAAGTAATGTGAAGATATATGTTTCCTAGTAGACACAGACTTTACATATGCTCAAGCTGTAGTACCAAGGGTGTCATGGTTAATGCCATTACCCTATGAAGTAAAAATTGATGAACCCACAACTGCAATTACAATGCTACTAGAAGAGGAAGTAGATAAGAAGGCCAAACATTTTGGTACTTATGAGGTAGCCAAGGCTAAAATATCCACAGGACTAAAATCTGCTACAATGGAAAGGAAGAGAAAGAATATAGTGAAGAACATTGAGAAGTTGATATGAGGAGAAGAGGTAGAGGCACCTATAGAGTTAACACAAGGACTAGGAGAAGATAAGTCAAATGAGGGTGACCCCACAGTAGTGGGTTACACTTTTTTAGAGATGCTGATTTTTTTTGAAATAAAACATTTTTAATAAAATATTATGATTTAAGCCTTTAGAGGTTCCTTTGAAGGATTTAATTACAAATGGTTAGCTCAAAGCCTCTTAGATTCAAAAGACATTGATATAACATCTATACGAGCCTCATTCATACCTATAATGAAGTCTCCTTCACACCTATTAAAATGCTGACAAAAAATCACTTCGAATTTATCTTTTGGAAAATCAAATCAATCCATTTGAAAAAACTATCTATGTAGTAAGGTACTACTGATAAAAATCTTTCCAATGCTTATAATGTTAATATATATTAATTTTATTATGACTTTGTATTTTTAGTTTTACTAAACATAGATATTTCACCCGTATGTCTACCTCTATGTTTGACGCTTATGGAAAAATAGTAAATGAGAGAAACAAAATTCTAAAAAATATCTATTCCCTAGGTATTGAAGTTATATTTCTATAAATTAAAAAAAAATGAAATTAGACAAAAACATGAAAGTTATAAGCTATGTAGTCAAGGTATATCAAAATTACGATTTATTCAACTTCAAACATTAATAAATATGAAATAATCATGATAATGTCATAAAACCAATTGCATGCCTTGCATATGGATGTTAAAAAACTAAATTTGAAAGAATCACATTGTTATCTATTTTAGAAAAAAGTTATGCTCTATGAAAACAATGTAACTCTTTGAAAATGACGTTTTCAGCAACATACCAGTATTCATGGGAGAAAAAAAAAACCATTCAAATCAATTCAAAAATAAAAATAAAAAATATATTTAGAATCTAGACAAAAAATCCTAAAAGACTCCCATCTTTTTATTTCAAATGGTTTAATGACAATATGCATCCGAATCTGATTTTTTTTTCAAACTGTAGAGTTCAGTGTCCATTCAGGAAAAAAAGTGTAACCCACTATTGTGGGTTCACCCATGAGTCTGATGAAAGTAAATAAGAGGAGAAAGTAGTAGTGAAGAAAGGAAAGAAGGTATCAATTGTCGAGCCTGTGAGGAAGCCAATTCAAAAACCTAAGCCTATCTCCTCACCTATCCTTAGGCCAAGAACAAGGGAAGTCTTGACTATTGAAGCTTTTTCACCACAAAATAAAACCCCTACATATGGGAAAAGAAAAACTATTCAACCTAAGGTAGTGACAAGCCGAATAAAGAAGAAACCAAGGAGGAAACTAGCTCTAGAGAAGGATTACAAGAAGACATATAGTGACGAGGAAATAAAGAAGAAGCTGCTAGCGCAAATGAAAACACTGACTATGGATGAAATATTCCATAACATCAAGAGCTATGATGGGCTAACAGGCTTCAAAAAAGTAAGTTTTGGGAAGATGAGCATAGAAGATAAGGAGAAAATAGAACAAGCAATGCTTGAGAGGATCTATATGTTAAAGATGACACCACTTCAGTTGGGAAATTTGATTCCTGGTGAGTTATATAAAAGGATAGCACATAAATGGGAATGTGCCCTTCAAATAGAAAAGAAAATCAAGGAGAGCACACTTGCTCAAGTCACACCTGACTTATCCCTTGCTTACATTCAAAAGTACATGGAGCAATATAGAAACAGATTTGTTCCCAAAATCTAAGCATACTCTATCCTTCAACACAAGGTTGAAGATGTAGTTCTACATAGCTTTGTAAGGCCCACCCATTTCCACCTTTTCCTCGACACTTCGATGTCTGAGGATTAAGGGGTTTTGTAGTATCTAGATGATTGGTAAATCCCTAAAAGAATTGTACCCCAGGATAGACCTATTTATTGTACCTTCATATCAGTACCTATCAATTAATTGTCGCTATGACAAAGGAGATATCTCTAGGTTATTAATTGTGTAAGTGAATCTTGGATGCAGTATGTTACCCTGCGGATCACAGATCCAGCAAGACTATTAAGGTTCCATTGAGTAATGCTTTGATGATGTATTATATGGCTATACCATAGTGATGTTTTGGCGATATTATTAGAACACTGAACATGGATTTGTTAGATCCTAGACTAATAGGATTATTCTGCATTTTATTTTCCTAGATTAGGAAATTTAATCATACTTGTGATAAGAATTTTATAGGACCCGACGGATATGGTTACCCCTTACCGATGTTGAACCATCAACCTATCTTAAATATCATGCTAAGGAAAATTGAGAATCTTTTGGATTAGGAGTACTATGGAGTTATGCAATCGAATTATGTAGATTGAATTGAATTGAAATAATGAATGTATTCTATATGTTTGCAAGCCTACATTTGGATTATGATCTATATGAGGGCACTGTACTTTATGTGACTTTGATTACGCAGTAGAAATAATAACTTGTGTGTATAAAATTATATGCATTTGAATTATGCACTATATGAAAGTGATTAGACGTATGCATTGAATTGTGAATTATGAGAAAGTGATTGTAAGAATGCAATTGAATTCTATGTTGCAAATGAATATCATGTTAGACATCTTCACTACATTGATGTTATGAGTAATTGATGATTACCTTATGAAGGTGTTAGATTATTGATGATCATGATTTCAATTGAATTACGAGATTAGTATGCATTAGAGATGCAATTGAATTATGCAATTGAAAGTGTATGGATTTGATTATTGTACCCTATATGATCATATGCAGTTGGATTGGGATTATTGTAGGGATGTTGTATTTGTATATTTAATTATATTGGTTTCTTCCTTGAATTACTGATGCTGCATTGAGGTGTTACAGGTGGAAGGACCATGAAAATATTTTTGGGGAAATCACATTGAATGTATGTGCTAACAGTAAAGCCAAGGCCCCGTCTATTGAAGAGACTAGGACCTCGTTGTGAAGTGTTTATTTTGTAACCGTAATGTGAATGTATGTGTAGGAATGTTAAGTGTTGTAATATTGTGGACATACCTTAATTGTGATGTTAATTATGTGAGTGTCACTTGACACTAGAGTTATATGTTAACTAAGGTATGTCATGTGGTTAGAGTGTGAGAGCTAGTTCTAGAAGCTTCTTTGGGGGGGAATTCAAAGTGCATCCACTTGTCATAGGACCCCAAAGTGAAGTCACATCTTAATTTTTCGTGCATACACTGAACCATGGTTTTTGGAGGGTTAAATGGGACCCTAGGGGGTGGTTTCATGCATTTTGAGGTAGCCCATTCCTTGTACCCATGGGTTAGGTGTATTTTTAGCATGGGAGAAGCCATACATTGACTTTTTGTCCCCTCCAATAGTGCTTATTTAACCTTGAACGAAATTGTAGCTTGTCTTATGGCCCCAGAAGTACTTTCAAGACCACTTTCCTTGTTTGAAGAAGTCCTTGGTCACCCACCTATAAAGACTGCCTTATGAGGAGAGGGGTGTGTAAGGTTCGGGTTATGTCAACCAATGAGAAGACTTGCTTTTTCCCCTAGGATTTTGGGAGTAGGTTTGCAGGTCTTTTAGTAGAATTTTGGGGAACATTTTTGGGGTTCACCCATTCTCTATCCTTAGAGATCACCAAAGTTAGTGGAGAAAAGAAGGCTTGGAATTGGGAAAAGGGCTCATCTCTCCTACATTTTGCATTTGGACTTGAGGTTGGATATGCTCTCACTCATGTTGTAGTAGATGTATGAGTTTGTGTTTTCTTTGGCTCTCCATGGTTGGTCATGGAGGAAGCTTTGTTTTTGTATCTTTTTTATGTATTAGCTTCCCATGGTTGGTCATGGTGAGAGAAAGCATTTCATGTGTTTTCCTTTGTAATTGAATTTGGGTTGTATACTCTTGGATTCACTCACCCTTGGGAGGGAAGAGCAATCAAGAGGGGGTGTGGGAAATGGAGGCAACTCCATGTGTAGAGTCTCCTCCATGTGTGGGGAAGGATGAAACTTGGGTTGAGTGATTTTCCCCAAGTTACCTTACATTTAGCCCATGAGGCATTGGGGGTATAGGAGGGAAAAATTGGTCCATGTGTGGCCTTGTTATGATATTGTGCTTATTTGGGTCCATGTGTGGCCTTGTTTTGATATTGAGTTACTTGGGTCCATGTGTGGCCTTGTTTTCATGCAATGGTTATCTCCATGGGTTGTCCACCCACACCCCACAAAAGGAATTCTTAGAATTTCTTAGTTTCACCCTTGAGGGAATTTGGGTTTGTAATTTATGTTATCTTGTGAGTGTTTGGTGTGTGAGTGTGTGTATCCCATGTTAGGGTCATTTGATGAACCCTCAAGCCTTGTTGTAAATCTTGGATCTCATGATGCCACCCTTGGGTATTGTGGTTGATGCTAGTGTCTATTTGAGTGTTTTCTTGAGAGTATAGTCCCTATTACTATTGACCATGAATGCAAAAATGAAATCTTTTAGAGGTGGGTATCGTTACTTACTTGGTGACCAAGGCATATCCCCAACTCTTTGACATGCATGTGGATTGTGGAAATTGGTTCCATGAAATCTTAATATAGTTCTCTGATTCTCTATTTCATTTGCATTTTGACTGTATATTTATATCTTTGTGATGATATTTATCCATCATTGAAAGAATAAAATAAGCTCCATATCCAACGCTACTGTGTGAAGTGAATCATTAATTTTCCTATCGATACAAGATGTGGAAAATCTTCCACTATCCAATTCTTCACAAGTTATGTCATGAATTTTCATCTGTAGATGAAGAAGACTCTTCATAGTCTTCGGAAGATAACACCAACAAATAGGGCTATGCTGCAAGGAATCTTCACAGTGATGACTCAGTGGCGGCCTTTCAAAGGAGCTTCCAAAAACAACAAGGTTCAGTGTATGCATGTGTTTCTACATTGGGCCTCGTGAGCTCATTATGTCTTCATAAAGTGTTGGTTATTTGTTGAGCATGTCATCCTACTAGGTATTAAGAATCATGAGTTGTGATTAAATCAATTTTTTCGTTTCAACCCGACGATGACACATGTCCCATGTACTATGTGACCTAATATTATTATTATTTTTTTTAGAAAATTATAATTAAATTTTCACTTCTAGTTGAAATATTTTAGATGAAATAATATGCACAAAATATTCTTAGCGGTGCATTAAGTGATTAGAAAGAGAACATATAATTGTTTTCCTATTGAACCATTATCCAGGATCAACACTTTAGTCATGAATGCTAAAGTAGGTGGGCAATGGATATAGGGAAAGTTGATCTAGTCAATACGCCCCACTTCGTATATTCCTCATAATGAAATTTCTCTTCTAAAAAAAATTAAAAAATAAACAACATCGATATGCAAAGTTATCAAAAACAAACTTACACAGTTTGTGAAGGGTTCACGCTACAACCAAAGGGTCCCATTGGACATGTTATAAAATTAATATTAAAATCTACTTATTCTAAAATAAGCGAATCTTAGATAAAACACTTAAAGTAATTTTCTTGTATTGTGATTAAGGAAGAAGAGATAAAATTATAGACTTTTGGATGAAAAGATGGATGATTGAAATTGATTTGTATGATCTTTAATTTACTCTATTTACAAATGTGCATGCACATGTTAGGAAGTTCAATAATTTGTATAGGAAAAAGAAAGTGGCCTGTAAGGATGACCCGTGAGAATAATTAATTAAATTTGCATAAAAATTAAATATGTGTGTATAGATTTTATGTGTGAAATATCTGAAAATATCATAACAATTACTTTCATATTTAATTAATTATGTGTCTATATATTTTATTTGTGGAATGCATGGGAATACTTAATCAATTATTTTACATAATCAATTAATCACATATGTACAAAGTTTAATTAATTGTAACACATTAACTTTAATTGTGAGTAAAGTTAGAGGATAAATATGAGAATTAATTAACTATGAGGGCATGTGAAATTGATAAAATTAATGATTTTAAAGGATTAATATATTAATTAAAAAACTTCTTTCTATCTTGATGTTTATACTGCCAAATTATTCTGTTATAGTTCTTGATGATAGTATTCTCGCTATATAAAGACAATTGTCTTTGATCACCAATATTAACCATATAAACCTTATACCAATATCGCTTTAAACAATATGTGTAAGATAAATATCAACTTGCAAAGTGTAGAGAGACTAGATATTGATTTGCAATTATATGGATCAAATAGGTCATAATATCTATTTTGGCCAAAATGATGTTTTTGGAAATTGCAACATAAATGCCAGTGTAAACAAGTATTGATCCGGTATTATAAGAGATCCTATTGATCTTAGATTTGATTACTTGTTAATGACTCAATGATATGGAAATATTGGGTAAGTAGTAAATATTATCACTATGTGATGATTGATCAAATATAGACTTAATATATATATTGTTGTTTCTGATCTTTGATTTTTTAGGCATATGCGATTATCTGCTACTAGTTGATTTGAGCCAACCTTGAATATTATCTCATCACTTGTCTGATGTAGTATCTAAAGTAGTTGCGATATATTGATGCCAGTAAATGAACATTAAATGGAACCATGACTATTGGGTTAGTAGTGCTTTGGAAACATCAATTCCACTGACACATGGCAATGGAACTTATACACATCAGATTTAGGCCTATCATAACGGTGCATGCAGCCCCTTGTAACAGGCTAGACAACGTAGGTATAGCCCAATAAATTCTTTAATGGCTCACGGGTTTTCATTTATAGTGCGTCAGTTCAGCTCTGACGTGAGGATGGATGGTAGAACAAGTAAAAGAATAGGGATACAGCTGGTGTGCAGGGGCAATTCTAGAGGGACCTTAGGTTGTCCTTTTGGGAGAGATGGTGGTAGATTATTGTCTGAAATATATAAATTTTGGGTTTTCCTTGTCGAAATATAGGTTGGAAGGAGAGCAGAAAACATGGCTACCATTGCTGTGAGTTCAGCCAGCGGCTTGCTGGCCATGCTTAGCGAACACCATCCTCTGTTAAAGTTATGTGTACTCACAAATCTCAACCGGCTGGTGGACAATTTTTGGCCAGAAATTTCTAAAGTGTTCCAACAATCAAAAAGGCAATCTGAACAGAAGAAAAAAAAAAAAAAAAACTCTAATTATGTTCCTTTATATTCACACTCCTATAGTAGGTGGGGAAGGAACGATGTTGCCGAGGGTGAGGGATGTGGATGGAGGTAGAGCAGATGAAGATGATGATGCTCGGTGTATTTCTTTGTGGAATTGGAGTGTGGCATCTCTACATGCTTTTCAACTCATTGGTTTTACTCAGAGACTTGTATTTGGTGCTCAGATAGTTGTATTCTTGTGGCATCCATTTGCTGAGGTTCCCCTTTTGTGCATTAGGTGATTTTAGCTTCCTCTTGAATCTTCCTGGCTCTGCTTTTCCAGCTCCCCTTTCTTGTCTCGTAAGCAAAGGCTTATTTTTGGTGTCGGCTGGTGAGGGCTCCCCCTATGCGTTTCCTACCTTGTTCTTTTGTGGAGCTTTTGTGTCTTTGAACAAAATGGATGCTGGCAGTTTTGAAAGGGCCGCTTTGGTCTATTATGGTTTTTGGTTAGTGGCATGGTTTGGGGTTGGCAGCGCCTTGTTTGGAGTAATGAGCTTTGCTATTTTTTTTTCTTGTTTCATGGGCTCATTTTTCTTGTTGGTTGTCCTCCAATAATGGTAGTGCTAGTTAGATGTATTAATGTTCTCCGCTGTGTGAAAGTGGGTAGAGGAAGGTAGCTTGTTAAAAAAAAAATGTGGCAATGCCCATTGCAGATTGCACAGAGAAAAAGAAGGAAGTAAACCCTTTCTTAAAATCTGTTGTGGGTGTGATTACAGAAATCCTGAGAATCTTCAACAGAAAAGACAACAGGTAATGCAATGGCTGGGACTCTAAAGGTCCACAATTGGGTGGCACAGGAAGGCCACCTTGTTGTTTTTGGAAGCTCCTTTGAAAGGCCGCCACTGAGTCATCACTGTGAAGATTCCTTGCAGCATAGCCCTGTTTGTTGGTGTTATCTTCCGAAGACTATGAAGAGTCTTCTTCATCTGCAGATGAAAATTCATGACATAACTTGTGAAGAATTGGATAGTGGAAGCATTTCCACGTCTTGTATCGATAGGAAAATTAATGATTCACTTCACACAGTAGCGTTGGATATGGAGCTTATTTTATTCTTTCAATGATGGATAAATATCATCACAAAGATATAAATATACAGTCAAAATGCAAATGAAATAGAGAATCAGAGAGCTATATTAAGATTTCATGGAACCAATTTCCACAATCCAGATGCGTGTCAAAGAGTTGGGGATATGCCTTGGTCACCAGGTAAGTAACGATACCCACCTCTAAAAGATTTCATTTTTGCATTCATGGTCAATAGTAATAGGGATTATACTCTCAAGAAAATGACAAGTTTAAGAGTTTTAATGTTTTCTTATCATGATCAATAGCAATTTTAAAAGACATTTGATTTATTGAACGAGTTTACATTAATAGAGTATTCAAACTTCGATTATAGATATATAGTTAATTGATTATATTTTAGAATGTCGAGTTAAAATATAGACTGGAATGAATTTATTATATCGTAGGTAGTTTGAAGTTAGCTAAAATTGATTCAGGGATTTGGTTAGAATATCTAAATTTATATTAAATAAATTAGTTGTTATAGTGGTCTTTAAGATTTGAATATGTCAGAAGAATTATTAGATAAATTATCATTAGTATTGGTGTCATTTATAAGTTATTCTATTTATCTTTCTAGAGAATTAATTAAATCTCGTTTTGAAAACTAGAGGATTAGTCTAATAAGATTTTGATTTAAGTAGACTTTGATGTTAATGTGAGAGGAATTATAAAGAGATATTTATAGTTTTTTTTAGTTTACTAGTTGGGATTAAATACTTATTTCATTAGGACTTTATCAAAATTATTATGGTAGAATTGAGAACATTGATTTAATTTAGAAGGATTAAATTAGGAATTGGTAGATTGAATGATTGACTTGCTTATTTCTATTCAGTAAAGGATAAGTATTTTTTTTAATGAGGAGATGTGTGCAAAGAGAACACATGTTAAGGGTGAAAATTGGACAACTAGAATAACAGGTAGTGGAGCTTTAATTATAGTTGAAAGTCTTAGTTATTTATAAACTAATAAGTTTCGTATAAAGTTGTTTGGAATTAGCTTGTGTTACCTTAAGAATTTATGTGTTAAAATTCATATAACGTTGCTAAGATTGGAGTAAGATGGTGATATTCAACATGATGCAATCTGACAAATAAGACAATTTAAGATAGATGCATAGTTGGGAAGTTTCTATTATATGCTTATTTGTAGTGTTGAAATTGCATGGAAATTTATTAATTTACTTGATTTTGGGATAAATGTGTTGTGAGTGTAGAATGACTTATGTTAAGTTATTGGATCTGGGTTGTATGCTCTTGGCTCACTCACCCATGGGAGGGAAGAGCAACCAAGAGGGGGTGTGGGGAATGGAGGCAACTTCATGTGCAGAGTCTCCTCCATGTGTGGGGAAGGATGAAATTTGGGTTGAGTGATTTTCCCCAAGTAACCTTGCATTTAGCCCATGAGGCATTGGGGGTATGAGGGAAAAATTGGTCCATGTGTGGCCTTGTTATGATATTGTGCTTATTTGGGTCCATGTGTGGCCTTGTTTTCATGCAATGGTTATCTCCATGGGTTGTCCACCCACACCTCACAAAAGGAATTCTTAGAATTTCTTAGTTTCACCTTTGAGGGAATTTGGGTTTTTAATTTATGTTATCTTGTGAGTGTTTGGTGTGTGAGTGTGTGTATCCCATGTTAGGGTCATTTGATGAACCCTTGAGCCTTGTTGTAAATCTTGGATCTCATGATGTCACCCTTGGCTATTGTGGTTGATGCTAGTGTCTATTTGAGTGTTTTCTTGCTTTTAAGAACTTGTAAGTTTAGTGGTTTGAGATCCAAGTACCGAACTACGAAGACTCTATGCATGACGTAGGCAAGGCCATCTGGAGATGAGCCCCCGAGTCTCTAGGTCTGGCCCTTAGGTCTTCTTTTACCTTTCTATATATGTAAACTTTCTTAGTTATAATTAATGGAAAGGATTGTTTTATGACCAAGTATATTGGATAGTAAATTTGAAGATGATGACTCAGAAATGCCACATTTATTGCACCTCATAATTGATGTTATGTAGTAGTAATGGTACATTCACAAAGGTAACTTAAAATCTGAATTTTATCCATTAAACATGTTGTATTAATGAAACATTTATGATTCTCTAAGATGTTGTATGATCTAGTTAATTAATGAGGAATCCCATTAGGTCTTCTTCTCCCCATGAAACCAAACTAGTTGTGTCAGGTGTCAAACTTGACAACAATGATGTTGAGGGTAGTGGAGTGATAGGAGTGCTATCCTCTACTTCTTGTTTTAATTTGATTAGCATTTCAATAGATGGCTTATCTGTTGACTCACTTCTTTTTACCTCTTCTTCTCCTTTTTCTTCTTCTGACTTTTCTTTCTCTTTCTTAGTTTCTTTTTCTGTTACCTTTTCTTCTTTTTCATCAGTTATATCCTCAATCAATATTTCTTATTGATTAGGAGGAGTGTTACCACATAGGTTCTCAGAATCTTGAGTGCTTACAAAGGCTTCTTCAAACTAGTCCAAATCCATGTCTGTGGCTGCCATAGTAACTTTTACATTTTCAATGTAAATTGAGTCATCATTGAGTGTCTATGTCATGGGCACAGACTTATCTACCTCTGTATGTGTTTCAACTACAGGCATTGAGTCCTAGGGACCTGTCATAGGTATATTAGTGGGCTCTGTCACCTTGACTTCCTTTGTGGGCACTTGAGCTATAGGAACAGTAGATGGGAACATGTGCCTATTCACGAAGACCTTCTTAAATGCTTTCTCTATTTCCTTAGCCACCAATTCATAGTTTTTGTCCATTATATGTAAAGTCCTTGACTTGGTTCTATGATGTGGCGTCACCAGATCTAATAATAACTTCTTCTCTTCTAACGAGCATACTAGGAGGGTTTCATCTTGGTTTCTAAATGCACTTTTATTCTGTCAAGTCCTATAGGATCCTTCTTATAATATATGTATGCATAGATGTCTTTGACATGCATAACACCTATAGGCGTGTGGGAGAATGCCCCTTCTAGGTCATCCAATGTGGATTTGAATGAGTGCCTCTTAAATACATATCTTTTCTTCTCCACAAAATCAAATACAATAGGAGTAGCCATCACCTACTTGTATATCCTTTCTTAATGGTTTCCAAGAACTTCTAAATCGGTGCGATGGATTAGGGCTTCTACAACTGATCAAACACACTCCTTCATTGGTGAATCAATTTTTAATCCTTCACAATCAACTGCTAGGGATTTTGTGCTCTTTAATCATGCTGAACTCACATTCAATGAGTGATCTACTAAATTTTGTGTACTTTAAAGTGAAAATTCCACCATTAATGCTTGTTGCGTAAACCAGACTTTCATTAAAAATCTCCAACTTTCATTCTGTTAACAATCAGCTAGTGCGCTCTTGCACATAGGTTTTTCTAGTCTCCAAAAGCTTAAGTCCAAAGGCACATACTCTATAGGTGAGTATACTGGCCATGCAAGGGTTTAGAGCTAAATTAGCTCCCTCTATGACCCTGAGGTCCATTCATCTAGATGTAGAGGGTGTGTCGACTGTGGATGCATCCAATACATTCTCATCAACCTTATCCTTCTTTTCCTCTGACCAAATCAAGCTCGCATCCTCTGAAGCTTTCACAAACTTGACTTCTCCTTCGATATCCAATATTATTTCTTCTAGCTTTTTAGGTCTTTCCTGATTCTGTGTTCTAGATCTATAGAACTTTGAGATGTGTCCATCTTTGTTACAAGAGTGACAAATGACTGGAGGCCTTATATTCCTCAGTGCATTGACATGGGTTACCATTTTACATTGTCTAGCTAAGTGACCATTATAGTTACATAACTGACATGTAACATTTTGAGAACTTCTTATATTTAGCTAATTCTGATTTCTCTAAGTATGCAGAGTCTTGTTCTTCTAACTTGTCTTACAATTCATAGCTCTATGACCAAATTTATTGCATGAATAATAGTAATCATTGAAAGGTCTTACCTCTATATAGTTCCTTGCTATATGTCCATTCTTGTTACATGCATAACAAGTTTGATCTACTGGCTTATGCTCATTCTTGGATGGTTCAACATGATCTTTAGTCTAACTTCTAGTTTCCTTAGCATCTAAGGTGTCTTCTAGAGTTTTCATTCTTGCTTGCATGTTGTCAATCTAATTTTGTGCTTCATTGTATCTAGTGTAGCTAGTATCTCCTTTAAGTATTCTTGCATACAACTAAGATTTCATTAAATTAGAACTAGAGCACAATTTATCAATGTGATGATTTGCCTCTTTTAATTCAGATTTCAAGCTTTCATTTTTGTTCCTTAGCTCCAAGATTTCCATGTTTTCTTACCTCAATTCTTCATTGAGTTGAAGGTTCTCTTTGATCTGTTCATCATAGACTTCCTGATTGTTAGTCATCTTATCATCTAATTCTTCAATCTTCTCTTTTAGGCATGAATTTTATTCATTCAGCTCCTTGATCATTATCCCTAAATCACTGGTAGAGCATTCTTTCAAATCTTTTCTTAGCCTTTTGATGACTACTTGAGCATCACTGACTTTTTTTTTAAGTTCTTCAATTTAATTTTTCAGATCTATGCAGGTCTTCAAGAGAAGCTTCAAGATTTCTTTTTAGATGTTTCATTTCTTCTTTGTCCATGATCTCCTCAAGTAGTTAAACTTATGTGCTAAGGACCAGAGCTCTGATACCAATTGTTAGGAATGGGAACACTGAGAGGGTGGGTGAATCAGTGTTCACTGTATTTTATCTTTTTACTTTATTCTTAAACTAAACTTGAATACTTAAATACTAAAATGAACATCAACATAAACATGAAATATGAAATCAACACATAACACCAATATGGTTACGGGGAAACCCAAATAGGTAAAAACCTCGGTGGGAATTGACACCCACTAATATTATGTACTAGTGTTTTATGATCCTTGTTAGAAGATCCTTAACACTGTTAGGAGTTGCTTTAAAATGTGTTTAGTATAGTGACCTTGTCAAGGGTCAGGTCCTGTTAGGAGTCTTTTACAATAAACCCTATTAGGGGTGTGGATGCACTGTCCTAGGGCTCACTGTTCAAGTGGTGAAGGCTACAACTTTTTGATCTCAAATACACACTATATCTAGTAGATGAACTATCACTGTGACACTACTTGTCTGATCAGTTTTGCAGATGTGCTAATGCTTTGACCTCTTGAAAATCTCTAATACATCTTATCAACTATTCACACACTTCTCCTCTTCTTATCTCAACTCTGTATTCACCTTGCTCTAATTACAATGGGCACATCTCATATTTATATGTGCATTCAAAATAATTAACTAGGTTAGCCCTTTAACCAATTACATACAACACTTCCAAATTAATTGGCTCAAGTGTGTTTACAAACAAACATAATTACATGTCAAAAAACTAATTCCAATAGGTGCATAGCCTTTACAACATAATAATATAACCACAAACCAAAATACGAACAATCGGCTACTTTCTATGTTCTTCTCTGGCATTCACTGTCTGTGCAACTTGAACTTTTTGTATCTTCCTCATACTAAATATTCTAATCATGCACTCTTAGACTTAGCATGAATATGATGTAACCAACTTAACTTCTAGGGTGCAAACCTTATTTTTTTTGTATTCATGTGCATTGATGCTTTGATCTTCAGAAACTCTGTATACTATCCAATCTTCAACACTTAGCCAATTTATGATCTTCTCATCAAGTGTGCTGACTCCAAAACACTATATGACTTTGTTTCCATAATGAAAAAACTATATAAAGTCATATACACCAGTTTAGTCAACTTGCTAACATAAACTTCTCCTCAATCTTCACATGTGCACTTTCAATAATCTTCTTCAATCTTAAGTTAAAACATCTATAAGATTTTTTTTTAGTAGAGTAACTGAGAAAAATACCTTGATCACTTCTTGCATCAAATTTGCCAATAGCTTCATCTCTCTAAGTGTAGCACTTTCTTCAAAAGATTTTGAAGTAGTTTACTATAGGTACATTCCCAAACCATAGCTCACAAGGTGTCTTGTCTCTGCTTAGACTCAATTGAATTCTATTGATAGTATTGACCGCATCTCTCCAATAGGTATGTGTGACCTTTCTTTCAATTATGATAGTGTGCATTGTGTCAAGTATGATCCTATTCCTTCTTTCTACAATTCCATTCTAGTGAAGGGGTTCCAGGTGCACGTAGCGGTCTCTTTATCCCATGTTCTTTGCAATATTCATAAAATCCATCAAAGGTGAATTCTCCTCCTCTATCTGATCTCAAACATTTTATTTTTAATCCAGACTCATTTGAAAGTTTAGCTTTGAATATTTTGAATTTCTCAAATGCTTATAATTTGTCTTTTAAGAATGCAACCCACATCCTTCTAGAATAATCATAAAAAAATAAAATAAAGTATGTTTCACCATAATATGATCTTGTTTGAGTTGATCCACATAGGTTTGTATGCACTAGATCCAATTTGATTTCTATCAAATTATGCTTTCTTCTGAATGAATTCCTCACATGCTTTCCCATCACACATTCCCTGCATATTGTATCAACCAGTTTTGTAATGCTAGGAAGGTCTCTTACTCCCTTTACATTGCTTATCTTTACTATGTTGTCAAAATTGATGTGATATAGTCTTTTGTGCCATAACCAACTGTCATCTACTTTAGCAACAAAACAACTTCCTTCTGAATTAAGCTGAAATACATTAACTTTTGTCTTTGAACCTAACGTAATCATTTCTCCTTCCTTCTTATTAATGATGGACTAGTTGTCTTTGATATCCAACTAATAGCCTTTGTCAAGAAACTATCCAACACTTAGTAGGTTATGCTGCAAACCATCAACAAAAAGAACATCATCAATGTTGTTATTTCCATCCAAGGTGATAGCTCCTCTACCTATGATAGGTTTTAGATTGTTTTCTCCAAATATAACCATGCCACCTTTGTACTTATCTAGATGTAAAAATCTATCTTTTTCTCCTATCATGTGATGTGAATAGCCACTATTAATGATCCAATCTATTATGATATTTGCTTGTGAAATCAATGCTAACTCTTGTGCTTTCTTTTCATCTTCAAGGTCCATTTCATCAAACATTTTCTCCATATCTTCATGAGAAATGCATCCAATTTCATCTTCTACTAACTCTTCATCTGATACTCCATCTCCAACATATTAACATTCTTTTGTTTACTTAGGCTTGTAATTAGTTTTAAACTTCTTGAGTCTTGTAGGACACTTAGATGCAACCAATCTTGTTACATGAAAATAATTTGAATGGTAACTAATCTTCATATTTTCCTTTTCCTTTTCTTTCTTTCTTAGCAATCATAGCAATGAAATCATCTAGTGCTTTCTATTCATTATCATGATCAAAATTACCAAAAGTGTTCAAGGATTTCTTACCATGGACTAAATCTTTGAAGGCTATCTCACTTTTAGGCTTTCTTACCATGGACTAAATCTTTGAAGGCTATCTCACTTTTAGGCTTAGTCTTCAAACTTGATATCTCAAATGCTAAAATCTTGATTATTAAGGTCTTTTTTTTAAGTCTTTTAAAAATTGCATAGTCTCATCTAGGATATTTATCTTTCTCTCATATTGATGTAGTCAAGGTTTGACAATCCAATGAAGGACTGTCCAACCTTGTAGCCAAACCAATACATAGCAAAAAGACACAATAACAACAACAACAAAAGATATGATAAAGAACACCAATGTTTATTCATAAATTTAGCAATTACATGCAATGTGTCAGGTTGTAAGGCCTTTCCGGTTACGGTCAATTAAAAAGCAAGTAATAGTCTACAAGATCTCGCAAGATCCAAATCCTTTCCACAAATTCACCACTCAGGTAGCCCAGGTCTGCAACATGACATGATACTGGTAGGGATCCTAGGACCAATCTAAGCTTGTACTCAAAACTTCCAAGCAATCTTCTTGGTGCCTAAGCTCACAAGAAACTAACTCTACTATCTGCTCTCATACACTAAACAACCACCCAATCATCTACTTAAATATTGATTTACAGCTACAAGTTAGCTTGATGAAATCATTAATGCCTATGAACAATTATTAAATACCAAAACTATAGTAGACTCTCACATAGCCTCACAAGAAATAGATTCTCTAAGATGGCCCCAAACGGTCATCAGATCTGAATAGAAGAATGAAAAACACCAGATCTAGGTCCCCACACATCCAACAGTAAATCCATAACTCGAGGAGCGCGACCCAAATCAACATAACTAGTCGGCCAAGTCGAACCAACCAAACCATCCAGTCAGTAAGAAAGAACACTTAGCAACAGAGGAAATAAACAAGTGCTAGTCAACTAACCATGCCAAGCATGACTGAGTGACACATTTATCGCCAAGCGCTAGAATAAATTGACACCTTCAGTTACCGAGTGTTCTTCAGAGACCGAGCACCCCAGCAACCACAAAAACTAAGCAACTAGTCTCTCAAACTGAGAAAGTACTCCACCAAACAAAGATTAAAACTAGCAATCTACCTTCAAAGACAAACATATTTTTAGTTGATACAGGATTGCCAAGAATCCTAGGATGCTCCTGCATCAGACACCTTAGGTAAGAAAAAATTTCTCATAAGGAAAACAAGAATGTTTGAAGGGAATCAGAACAGGTATGCCAAATCTATTCTTAACCCATATCTCTTCTTGTCCTTCATTCCAAGTAGTCTTCACTTCATTCATTTCTCCCTACAACAATTTTTCTTGCTTCCCAGTTCTCTTATCTTTTCTATCTGCAACTGATAACAACCAGCTCTGACCACTACCGATCACATCAGTGCATCGGTAAGGTTCATCCTCTCTGGACTCCTCAATCAAATCAGTATCATTTGCATGTATCTATGTCATAAATGGCACCATCTACTATACTATCTCTTCCAGAAATTCCATTTGCCTCTTAATCTTAACAAACTCTTTAGATATATCATTCTCCTTCTCTTTCAAACTAGGCTTTGTAGGAATAGGTTTATCAATCCTCTACTCGTGAGGTTTGTCACAAGGAAAACACCTAATAACTCCACATCCCTTAACCCCTATCTCCTATAAAGGTAACAACTTATGTCTAGATCCTTCATGCCTAACCACATAGGTGTTCACATGACCATCAAACAAAACATTTTTGTCAAATTGCCAAGGCCTACTGAGAAATAGATGACAAGCATCCATAGGCAATATATCACACAATATCTCATCATGATAAGATCCAATCTGAAAATTAACCAAGCATTGTTCTTCAATCCTAACCTTAGATACATCTTGTATCCAACTAATCTGATAAGGATTAGGATGCTTCTTTCTTTCCAAGTTCAACTTACTAACAATTTCTTCTGAAACAAAGTTCTCAGAACTACCACCATCAACTATGACATTACATACCTTATCCTTGTACTTACATCTAGTTCTGAACAAATTTCTTCTTTGAACTGGTTCTTGGACACATGCAGCCAACCTCCTAGTGATAAGGGTCTCACCTTTCTCTGCAACATTTACAATATCCTCTTAAGCAGTCAGTGCCTCTCTCTTCTTAGGACATCAAAAACTTTTATGACCCGCTTCACCACACTGATAAAAAGTACCAGTGAATTCATTTTTCCACCTTCCTCTCTATCCACTATTGAAATTCTTAGTGACTTGCCCGATGCTAGATCCCATATCAAGCTTAGGATTCTCTATCACATTACCTTCAACAACTATCTCACCAATCTTACCACCTCGGTTCCTATTGTTCTATCTTCCTGCAAACTTCTTATTCAGCTTCTCTAAAATCTTTAATTCCATCTGATAAGCATCTCCTATTGTTGTCAACCAAACAATAAGTAACTCTTCTTGAATACTAGGTCTCAAACCATATACATACCTAGCAACCTTCTCTTTATCAACTTTAGAATGACAAGTCATAATCAGGATTCTATAAAACTCCTCGATATACTCCTACATCAATTTGTTAGTCTGCTTCAAGGCTTGCATCTTCTTAAAAATTTCCAATTCATAATCCACTAGAATGAATCACTTCTTCAACTTGTCAACCATTCGATTCCATTTAGTGATCTTTTCTTTTCCTCTTCTACCTCTTTCCAGCTGAATTTTTGTCCACCAAATATTTGCATGACCCTTCAACTTAGTCTTTGAAAATCTAACCCTATCAGGATCTTCTATTTCTTCATACATAAAGTATTCATCCATCTCATTAATCCAATCAATCAACTCTTTTGGCCTAAGGCTTCCAGAAAATGTAGAAACTTCAATCTTGGGTCTTTTCCCAATTTTAGACATAGCTTTCAGGATTCTAGTTTCTTCAAGAGCTCTAGCTTCTTTGACAACTTCTTCAAAATGATCTTCTTCCTCAAATTCATCATCACTACCTTCCTCTCATGTAGTCTTCTTCTTTCTCAATTCCTCTTGCAGATCTTGCACTTGTTTCTGCAAATCCCTAAAATCATCAAGACTGAATTCTCCAGTAGCTTCTTCCTCTGAGATCTCATGATTTCTCCTCGGAGGCATCTTCAAATCAAGATCTAGATGTAAATATACAAGATCAATTCAGCGCCAATATGAACAAAATTTGCTCTGATACCACTTGATGCAATCAAGGTTGGGGAATCCAGTGAAGGACTGTCCGACCTTATAGCCAAACCAATACGCAGTGGAAATACACAACAACAACAAATCTGATAAAGAACAACAATCTTTATTCATAAATTCACCAATTACATGCAATGTTCCAGGCTGTAAGGCCTTCTTAGTTACGGCCAATTAAAAAGAAAGTAACAGTATACAAGATCTCACAGGATCCAAATCCTTTCCACAACTTCACCACTCAGCTAGCCCAGGTCTGCAACATGATAGGACACTGGTAGGGACCTTAGGACTGATCTAAGCTTGTACTCACAACCTCCAAGAAATCTTCTTGAATCCTAATCTTGCAAGTACTAAATCTTCTATCTTCTCTCTCATGCCCTAAACAACCACCCAATCATCTACTTAAATATTTATTTCCAGTCACAAGTCATCTTGATGAAATCATTAACTCCTACAAACAGTTATTAAATGCCAAAACTACAGTCAGCTCTCACATAGCCTCACAAGAAATAGATTCTCCAAGATGTCCCCAAATGGTCATCATATCTACATAGAAGAATGCAACACACTAGATCTATGTCCCAACACATCCAGTGGTCAATCCATAACTCGAGGAGTGTGACTCAAATCAATGAAACCAATCGGCCAAGCCAAACCAACCAAACAATACAGTTGGTAAGAAAGAACACCAAGCAACAGAGGAAATAATGGAGTGCCAGTCAACCGACCATGCTAAGTGTTAGTCCATTTTCTTGTCATAGAAAAATCCTATGAAAATGGCCTCTTCCCTGCAAATGTTTTTGTCAAAGTGTCCTGCCCTGTGTGCTTCATGTTGTCACCTTGCTCCAGTCCAGATCATGTCTCATAAATTGCAAAATCCAGAAAGTTATTCAAGTTCTAATGTCTGCAGGAAATAATTTTAAAATCTGCCACAGTGTCAAAAACCCATAGTGTTTTTGAAAATCCATGAGGTTTTTAGTCTGTGTGAAAACCCTCATTATTTTCAACCTTTGCCTTCCAGCTTTTGTGCACTTGTCTTTTGGTGCCGAAAACTTTGTGTGTTTTCGATCCTTCACTATTGTGAAAACTTTGGATGTTTTCGACCTCGCACTTATGCCCGGTTTGTTGGCATCCCCTAAATGCGCAAGTCTGACTGGATGGTGGGCCCGGGTCTGCAGGCTCTTCCTGATTGGTTGTCGCATGGCCACATGTCAGACTTTTCTGACATGTGATCATGCAACTGCTTACCACCGGTCCATGTGGGTCCCAGTTCTTCCCATTGCCCGGTGTGGTTAAAGTTCAGACAAGATCTATGGTTGTCACTTGTTCGCATGGAAAAGTTGCATGAAGTTTATCTCTCACAAAGTTGCGACTGATTGCCACCTGTCTTGTGGAACTGGGTCTTCAATGGGCTTTGAAACGATTGGCTATCGCATGATCGCATGTCAGAGTTTTCTGACATGCGACCATGTGACTGGTTACCTTTTTGTGCTGAGGCCCATTGGTGATGCAGTCTGGTGGTCCCGTTGGTAGTGATGTGGCAGCTTGGGGTTGGCTGTCTCATGATCGCATGTCAGAGTTTTTTGACATGCGATCATGCGACCGGTTAACACGTGTCCCTGGGGCTCGGTGGTAGGTGGTGATGGGGCATCTTCTGGATGCTGAGGTGGTAGTGTTCTATTGGATGTAGTGTAGAGATGTGGCAGTCTAATGGCCTTGTCACATGATCGCATGGGCCATTTCCATGGCTTGCGATCATGTGACAAACCCCTTACTGTTAACTTCATGCAGTGGCGGTTATGCTGGCGGTTAAAGTTTGCGGGTTGTCACATGTTCGCATAGCCCATCTCTGTGCTATGCAATCATGTGATAGGGTGCCATGTGTGCTAGGGCCCGTTTGTAGTTGTTTGGTGGTCCCGTTGGCAGGTAGTGTTGTGGCAGTTCTTCAGTAGGCCGGAGAGTTTCAGAGGGGAGGATGGCATGGCAGATCTAGTGGTTGGCACATGATCTCATGGGAGGTGTTAGACCCATGCGATCATGCGCCCACCATTTGATTTCAAAGGCTTGTAAAGGTGTGTCCAGTGTTAGTGACTGGGCATGAATCACGAATGGTGTGATGATGTGTGGCATCAAGGGGACCCAAGTGGGGTCTGAAGTTTGGTAGAGTGGATAAAAATCTGGTGGTGCCAACAAAATTCAATGTGTTCACACATTCACGCATAAAAAAGGTGATTTGCTAGTTTGTTTGGCGATTTGGTGAACGGTAGTCGGGAAGTCGCTAAATTATTTAGCAAAGGAGCGAAGTGTTTCACGAATTGGCGAAGGTTCTTTGTTGCCAATTCGCTAAGTTTGACTGGGACCATTTTAAAGGAAAGTCATAAGGCCCACGAAGGGAGATTGATCAGACGACTACATTTTAAAGTTGGTAAAGGTTTAAATTTTGGTTGTCGTTTCTCTGCAGGTGCCAAAGAAATAACTGTTGAGATTCAAATTTGAATTTCTAAGAGTTTCCAGTGACAAAGGGTACCATTTTTATGGAATTCATTGCAAAAATGACCCTATTTGGTGAGAAGCGATTGGTTTCCATTTGCAATGTGGTCCAGGATGTCTAGTGCTCATTTGCAGAGCATGTACGTTGCAGTTGTGGCTCAAGGCATGTTGCAGGGTGTCCTTTTGAGCCTGGTTTTTTGATCCTTTGTAATTGCAGAGAAGACTTTCATAATTAAGGATCAGTTTAGGATTTCCTCTTTCTTAGATTGGATGTGTTTCCCGCCCCTGAATTAAATTCATGATTGTTTCTGGTTGGTTGAGGTGGGTGAAACTTTAGCCCTAGCTGTCTGTAGCTTGTTGCAACCTGTTTTGGGTTTCCAAGGCAGCTAGTGGTATAAACTGTCAAAATTTTAACTTTGTAAGGGTTGCAGCTTAGAGTTCCTTTCTAGTTCCATGAAAGGTTGTGTCCTGTAGATTTCTCCTTCTCTCTACATATAGAGTGTTCTTCTTTCCTTCCTAGTTCTGAGAACATAATGCATATTGTAAGTGATTTGTCTTATGTGTGAGAAGTTAATATATTCTTACTATTACCAAGCTATCTCCATTTGAATTCTGAACTCATTAGTCATGCATCAAGGATGTTTAGTTTTTCTACCTTGCATTTCCTAAGAGCTTGTGGGTGGAGTTGTCTTTGCAGAGTTAACTGGTTCAGGGTTAGTATTCATGTATGTATGAGCTGAAATATCAAGGATAGGTCATGCTTGCCTTCTAGTGGATGTTGGTTAATGTATTTTCTATTTATAGGTCTCTTCTAAGGGGAGGGTCAAAATCATTTGATGGGTAATAACATATTTAAATACATAGGTGGGAACTAAGTTAAGGTTTGGTCATGGTGTGTGATTGATGTCAAGCATTGACACATTGAATATATGTTATTTCTTATTTCATAGCTGTCATCTGCAATAGGGTATTTGACTCTATGGCCCATTGGGTAAGGCACTGGTCTATGAGAGATTTAGGGCATCTCAGGGGTCCTTTCAATCCATTCAAATCATTTCCATTCAGTCCCACCCTTTCTCTTTCATGTTGTTAGTGTAGGTCTCTGGTTTTCATACTCACTCCATGCAAGTAGGGCTATTGCATGAGATATTAGTTTTAATTGAGGTACAAGATACCCATAAAGGTTTGAAAATCATTCCACAGTCAGTTACCTGTAGGCCTGTAGTGTGATACAAATTGTATGAATGTGCAGATGAGGTACCCGCCTAAGTGATGTGGAGCTCAAAGTGTAGAAGGATCTCTTTTTTATCCTTGTCAGTTGGCCCTTTTTCCTGTTAGATTTGTAGTGTTGAGTGAATGTGAAACTAGCCTTGTCAATCCTAATGCCAAGCTGACCTTTGAGAAAAAGAAACACCAACAAGATGGCGACTCTGTTGGGGATTGTCTAGAATAGAGTCAGAACTAAAAATCAAGCATTTGCAAAATTTTCTCACCTAGTTGTGAGTGGCGGCTCTGAAATCTTTGTTTGATTAGTGCACTCCCTGATAAACAGTGTATAAATCTTAGTTAAGTTTTGGTTGACTGAAAGAAGAAACACAAAGACAAGTGAAACATTTTTCCTCTTCAAGGAGGTGGCGACTCTAAAAGAAAAGACCTTGATGGAGCTGCATGGTGAGCTCTAGATCTGCCTTGCTTTCCAGTCAACAGGTTTCAAGCTACAAAATTTTAAGGTATTTTTTTGTTGAAAATGTTTCCCTATCAAGTGTGTAGCATTGCTGTAAAGGGATAAGTGGTGGGCAGTTCCTTATGGAGGAATATAGCCCCTTTTATTTTGATGGCATTGAAGGTGCTCCTAATGAGTTCTCTACTGAGGATGGGAAGTGCTTGCCAAGATTCATGGCTGGTGGATCTATTTCTACAAGCCAACATGTTGATGTTGTCATGGGTATTTTTGGAGGTATGGATGTTGAACATGAAGATATTGCCATGAGATTATTTGTGCACACATTTTCTGATGGTCTAAGGAAGTGGTTCTTGTCCTTGCCCTCATGTTCAATCCCTTCTTGGGATGTGTTGAGAGCTAAGTTTGTTGAGCATTTTGATAAAGTTGCTACTCTCAAGAAGGAATTAGCGAGGTTGAAAATGGTGAACTGGTAGTTAGCAAAGGATATAAGATTGCTAAGACTGGTGGCTCCTGATGATGTTCATGAGGAGGCCAGTGTTTCTGATGTTGATTCTCACTATGCAGAGAGTGTTGACTATGAAGCTGATTCTAAGATCAGTGCATATGAGGATGTTGAAGATGAATCTGAGGATGGCAATATTCCCTTTTTATCTACAAATTTTTCTTCTTGTCAACATGAGAGGGCAGTCTTCTTGTCTTGGTTTGATGATTTTTTGTGTGAGGCAAGAATATGATTATGATGCAGATGATGATTCCTGCATTGAGTTTTTCACACAAGATGATCTTGGGCCAGAAATGTGTATCCTTATTCCTCACAAGGATGATATTTGCATCACTAGGGGTGAGGCTGAGGAAAATGATATCAAGGCCCAAAGTCCATTGAGCAGTGAAAGGATTTCATCACTCTTGGCTGAAGAATTTCAGAGGTATGCCCCTACTTTGGATTTTAATTTTCAGCTCCCCTATGATGTATCCTTTGACACTAATAATGAGGCCAGTGTTCAAAGTGATAGTGATGATCCTTTTTAATCAGAGATCCCCTCATGTAATGACCCTATAGAAGAAGAGGTAGAAGGATATGATAGTGTGTTTTCCTATCATCAAGATTGCAGTGATGAACAAGTCTATTGTTCAAGTCCTTTCCCTTCTCTTGCAAAGTATGATACTGAGTGTGATAGTGTTGACGATCTAGTCTTCAATAGTTGGGACATAAATTCTTTTGGTGAAAATGATGATATAGTTTTCCCCTGTCACAGAAGCTTTAAAGAAGATCTTCACTTGGTTCATGATCCAATTCATGAAGACATCATTGAAGAACCAAGTTGCTTAGTGGCTGAAGTAATGTATGAAGGTAAATTAGAGGATCTAATTCCTTCTCAGCTAGGTAATTTTATGGTAATGCATGACAGTCAATATGTTCCATTTTTTGATGCATTACAAGATCAAAATTTTGTTTCCAGCCATCAAAAAGAAGTAGATGATGTTCTCTACTTCTTGGAATATGAATATAAGTGTGAATACGGTAGTCATGACTGGAAAAGCATGGGTAGTGATTAGTACATTTTTATTTTTCAACCCATGATTATTCACATATGTTTGCAGTAGAATGGTGAAGAAATTTTCAGACTTGGGGTCACATATGTGGATGAAAACTAGATTTTTGATGCAGGAGGGTCTCTGATTTTCTTTTGGTGGCCTGGGGCCATCAAGTAAATTTGTAAAGTTCTAATCTTGTAAATTTTGTAATTTTTCTTCCCTCTCTATTGTGTGTTTCCTTTCCTTGTTCGGTTGCCAGTTTTTGAGTTCCCTATTTTTGTCTAGTGGGTGGTCTGCTCTCCCAGAAATCCTAAATTCTCGCATGGGCACAACTTACCCATCATCCCCAACTTGAGCCACTGTTAGTCCATTTTCTTGTCATAGTAAAATCCTATGAAAATGGTCTCTTCCCTGCAAATGTTTTTGTAAAAGTGTCCTGCCCTGTGTACTTCATGTTGTCACCTTGCTCCAGTCCAGATCATGTCTCATAAATTGCAAAATCGAGAAAGTTATTCAAATTTTAAGGTCTGCAGGAAATAATTTTAAAATCTACCACAGTGTCGAAAACCCACAGTGTTTTTGAAAATTCATGATGTTTTCAGTCTACGTGAAAACCCTCGTTGTTTTTTACCTTTGCCTTCCAGCTTTTGTGCACTTGTCTTTTGGTGCCAAAAATTTTGTGTATTTTTTATCCTTCGCTATTGTGAAAACTTTGGATGTTTTCGAACTCACACTTCTACCCAGTTTGTTGGCATTCCCTAAATGCCCAAGTCCAACTGGATGGTGGGCCCGAGTCTGCAAGCTCTTCATAATTAGTTGTCGCATGGCCACATGTCAGACTTTTCTAACATGCGATCATGCGACCGCTTGCCACTGGTCCGTGTGGGTCCCAGTTCTTCCCATTGCCTGGTGTGGTTAAAGTTCCGACAAGATATGTGACTATCACTTGTTCACATGGAAAAGTTGCACGAAGTTTATCTCTCACGAAGTTGTGATCGATTGCCACCTGTCTTGTGGACCCAGGTCTTCAATGGGCTTTGAAACGATTGGCTGCCACATGATCACATGTCAGAGTTTTCTTACATGCGACCATGCGACCGGTTACCTTTTTGTGCTGAGGCGCATTGGTGATGTAGTCTGGTGGTCCTGTTGGTAGTGATGTGGTAGCTTGGGGTTGGCTATCACATGATCACATGTTAGAGTTTTCTGACATGCGATCATGCGATCAGTTGACACGTGTCCCTAGGGCTCGGTGGCAGGTGGTGATGGGGCGTCTTCCAGATGTTAAGGTGGTAGTGTTCTATTAGATGCGGCGTAGAGATGTGGCGGTCTAATGGCCTTGTCACATGATCGCATGGGCCATTTTCATGGCTTGCGATCATGCGACAAACCCCTTGGTGTTAACTTCATGCAGTGGTGGTTATGTTGGTGGTTAAGGTTCATGGGTTGTCGCATGTTTTCCTAGCCCATCTCTGTGCTATGAGATCATGCAACAGGGTGTCACGTGTGCTGGGGCCCATTTGTAGTTATTTGGTGGTCCCGTTGGCAGGTGGTGTTGTGGCAGTTCTTCAGTAGGCCCGAGAGTTTCAAAGGGGAGGATGGCATGGTAGATCTAGTGGTTGGTGCATGATCTCATGAGAGGTGTTAGACACATGCGACCATGCGCCCGCCGTTTGATTTCAAAGGCTTGTAAAGGTGGGTCCAGTGTTAGTGACTGGGCGTGAATCATGAATGGCATGATGACATGTGGCATCAAGCGGACCTAGGTGGGGTCTGAGGTTTGGTGGAGTGGATAAAGATCTAGCGGTGCTAACAAAATTCAATGTGTTCACACGTTCGCACATAAAAAAGGTGATTCGCTAGTTTGTTTGGTGATTTGGTGAACAGTAGTCGAGAAGTCGCTAAATTATTTAGCGAAGCAACGAAGTGTTTCATGAATTAGCGAAGCTTCTTTGTCGCCAATTCACTAAGTCTGACTGGGACCACTTTTAAGAAAATTCATAAGGCCCGTGAAGGGAGATTGATCGGATGGCTACATTTTAAAGTTGGTGAAGGTTTAAATTTTGGTCATCGTTTCTCTGCAGGTGCCAAAGAAATAACTGTTGAGATTCAAATTTGAATTTCTGAGAGTTTCTAGCAACAGAGGGTACCATTTTTATGAAATTCAATGCAGAAACGACCCTGTTTGGTGAGAAGTGATTGGTTGCCATTTGCAGTGTGGTCCAGGATGTCTAGTGCTCATTTGTAGAGCATGTACATTGCAGTTATGGCTCAAGGCATGTTGCAGGGTGTCCTTTTGAGCTTGGTTTTGTGATCCTTTGTACTTGTAGAGTAGACTTTCATAATTAAGGATCAGTTCAGGATTTCCTCTTTCCTGGATTGGATGTGTTTCCTGCCCCTGAATTAAATTCGTGATTGTTTATGGTTGGTTGAGGTGGGTGAAACTTTAGCCCTAGCTGTCCATAGCTTGTTGCAACCTGTTTTGGGTTTCCAAGGCACCTAGTGGTATAAACTGTCGAAATTTTGACTTTGTAAGGGTTCCAGCTTAGAGTTCCTTTCTGGTTACATGAAAGGTTCTATCCTACAGATTTCTCCTTCTCTCTGCATATAGAGTGTTCTTCTTTCCTTGCTAGTTCTAAGAACATAATGCATATTGTAAGTGATTTGTCTTATGTGTGAGAAGTTAATATATTCTTACTGTTACCAAGCTATCTCCATTTGAATTTTGAACTCATTAGTCATGCATCAAGGATGTTTGGTTTTTGTACCTTGCATTGCCTAAGAGCTTGTGGGTGGAGTTGTCTTCGCAGAGATAACTGGTTCAAGGTTAGTATTCATGTATGTATGAGCTGAAATATCAAGGATAGGTCATGCTTGTCTTCCAGTGGATGCTGGTTAATGTATTGTCTATTCATAGGTCTCTTCTAAGGGGAGGGTCAAATTCTTTTGATGGGTAATAACATATTTGAATACATAGGTGGGAACTAAGTTGAGGTTTGGTCATGGTGTGTGATTGATGTCAGGCATTAACACATTGAATATATGTTATTTATTATTTCATAGCTGTCATCTGCAATAGGGTATTTGACTCTGTGGCCCATTGGGTAAGGAACTAGTCTGAGAGATTTAGGGCATCTCAGGGGTCCTTTCAATCCATCCAAATCATTTCCATTCAGTCCCACCCTTTCCCTTTCATGTTGTTAATGTAGGTCTCTGGTTTTCATACTCACTCCATGCAAGTAGGGCTATTGCATGAGATATTGGTTTCAATTGAGGTACAGGATACCCATAAGGTTTTGAAAATCATTCCATAGTCAGTTACCTGTAGGCCTGTAGTGTGACACAAATTGTATGAATGTGTAGATGAGGTACCCACCTAAGTGATGTGGAGCTCAAAGTGTAGAAGGGTCTCTTTTTTATCCTTGTTAGTTGGCCCTTTTTCCTATCAGATTTGGAGTGTTGAGTGAATGTGACACTAGCCCTGTTAATCCTAATGCCAAGCTGACCTTTGGGAAAAAGAAACACCAACACTAAGCATGACCAAGAAACGTAGTTATCACCGAGCACCAAAAGAAAACAACACCTTCAGTTATCAAGCGTTCTTCAGAGACCGAGCACCCCGGTAACCATAGAAACTGAGAAACCAATCTCTCAAACTGAGAAAGTACTCCACCAAACAAAGATCAAAACTAGCAATCTACCTTCAAAGACAAAAATATTTTTGGTTGATACAGGATTTCCAAGAATCCTAGGATACTCCTACATCACATATTCTTGTCAATTTAGTCATCAACTTATCCATTATGTCTTCTTTCAAAAATTCTCTAACATTTTTTCTGATTCCTGCAACTGCTTCATTAATCCTTTGATTGTAGGCTATGATGTTCTCTTCAGGTGGCATCTCCAATGTATTGTACTTTTTCTTCCATTTCCTTCTGTGCACATTCTTGGGTTGGACATCTCCTTCAAACATGTCTTACAGATACTTCCATATATTGTAGGATTTATCTACTTTCTTGATCTCTGAAAAATCACTATCAGACAAGGCACTAATAAGGGCTTCTTTGGAAATAGCATTTTAAGTGAACATTTCCTTATGGTTAAGAGTTTCATCTTCCTTTGCAAGATCTGACAAAGAGAGAATCTAAACTTCTTTAGTAGCTACTTCAAAAATCTCAAAGGCAATGTACTGAAAATGTGTCATCATTTTGTTCTTTCAATCTAGATAGTTCTCTCCATCAAACTTAGGACTTTATTTTCTAAATAATTTTATCTAATCAACCTAAAGCTATTAAAAAAAATTTCTGAGGCACTTGGCTCTGATACCAATTGTTACGAATAGTCCTAAGAGATAACTCAGCAGGGTGGGGGGGGGTGGGTGAATTAGTTACCTACAAGATTCAATTCTTTATCCAATTAAGTACAGAAGAGCATTAAGCATAAACACAATATGAGAACACTTAACACAACACCATAATTTTGGTTATGGGGAAACCCAAATAGGTAAAAACCCCAGTGGGAATTAGCACCCTCTATAAATTGCACTAGTGTATAATAATCCCTGTTAGAAGATCTTACAAGCGTATTAGGAGTTGATCTTTACAAATCATTAAGTATAGTGAATTGGTCAAAGGTCAAACCCTATTAGGATTCTTTTATAATTAACCCTATTAAGGGTGAGGACACACTATTTGGGATCACACTACTCAAAAGGGTGAAGGATGCAACCTTATGTTTAACAAATACACACTATATCTGGATCTTGGTGAACTGCAAGTTAGACTTGCTATCTAGATCAGTTCAAATGAATAGAATACACTTCCTTCTTAGTCACATATACCTTCTACTTATGGCTCAATACTTCACACTTTCTTCTCTACTCTTATCTTTCAACTATCTGCAATACTTAGTGATCACAACTGACTGACTATAAGTATCTTTCTCCAAATGATATAATGAAGTTAGCCTATTATAACTTTCTTGAAATCATATGGGAGAAACAATATAACTCTCCAAAAACATCTGCAATAGCTATACTAAGCATGCAACACAAAGTAGGACCGTGCAACTCCATATGAGTAAATGCATTGCTTCACACAGTCAGCTTCACTAAATTAACAGATACTTTCTCCTCATGCTGAAATACATTATGCACTCTTAACCAAACATTCTTAACTCTTCTCCAAACACTAATCCAAGCATGTATATCCAAATGATAAGTGCAACTGCTACAACAATAAAAACAATGTCAGCTCCATTAGATAAACTCAGGAAACTGTAACTATCAATTGGAAACATCATAACTCAACTTGTACTACACAACTAACTCTTCTTCCGTGAACATATCTTCACTAACATGTCTACAACATAAATATAAATGTGCAAGGCTCTATTACAACCATACTGCAAATCACATACTAAACTCTTCCTGGGACCTGTCAGGAACACTTACTGATACAAACAATTGTGTTACTATCTTTACTCAGAATCAACCTCTGCGTCTATGATATTGTTCTGACAACATATCTAAGAAACATCTACTCAAGGCTCTCTCCATCAGGCTTCCACACATGCTACTTACCATATGTTGTCATCAATGACAAACATATAGTCACCACTGGCTTGCTGGTAAATATCCAACACAGGACACATCAATAATTACACCAGAGCCTACATCTGCTGAGGAGTTAAGCAAAGAGGAAGAAAACCAATTTGCATTAGTTGTGGTGAGCCTACATATAGAGAAAGAGAAAGAGGAAAAGAAAGAGGAAAGAGAAAAGAAAAATAAACATGAAGAGGAAAAGGAAAAGAAATAGGAAGAGGAAAAGGAAAAGAAATAGAATGAGAAAGTTGAAGACATATAAGAGCCTAAGGAAAAGTAGGCAATAAAAGATCTCACACAAATGCCAAGTGAAAAAAAATTTAAGAGGAAAGGACAAAAGAAGGAGAAATATCCTTCTACTTAGGTGACACTTGAAGAAGTTATTGTGATTCTGAAATGGGACACAAATAACTTGACCTATGGGTAGATATAAATTCCACAAGATTTACTAGAGAAGAAGAGAAAACAAGACGAGATGAGAAGGGAACATTAGCAAAAGAAAGTACTTCATGAAATTAGAGGTATATTCATAGATGCTTTTGATATGGCTGATGTGAATGACTCTTACCCTATTCTGTAACAACTTGTTGAAATTGTGAACAAAGTGAGTGATGATGATAGTGAAGAAAATGACAAGTTATTGCATTGGTCAGAAAGACAATTTGAGACCAAGGTTCTTAATAAGGTCTCTACTGATATTGCAGTGAAACAGATAGAACTTTTTACCTTAGTAACATAATTAGAAGAAGTTGTACAAAATGCTTATTCTTTGTAAAAAAAGGTTATGAAATATAGAGGAATTCACAAAGGACAACACAGACTTGATTAATAAACTATAGTTAGATATTAAGTCTACAGGTCATTCATTGGGCATGGATGGAAGTTCCAGCTCTATCTATTTCACAAGACTTCTACATACTCAAGGGTGATTAGCTGAGTTGGTAGATAATGATGGAAAGATAAGAGCTACACTACTCTCCATTTAAACTATGTTGACACCTCATTTAGAGGCTATGCAAAAAGAAATATTCATGGCAAAGGAACTAGTTTAGAAAGATCCTCACCTTTCTATTGCCAAGAGCCTAGTTGAGCTAGTTGTCGAGCTAGAAGTGAAGTTTGTAGTTGTGAAGTCTTTAAAATCCAATTTAACATCCAATTGGTAACATGCATTGAATATGGTTATAGAGCTTCACAAACCCTTTTTGGATAAGTATATCAAGATCCCTACATCCCAAGAACCATAAGTGACAAAAAAAGGGGGGATATAGGAATGACATAACAAAGGGAAAGAACATAAAATCAAATATATGTCAAAGATTTAGAAAGCATAATCAACATTCAGAAATTAGAATGGTATGGCATACTAGTTTTGTAAATTTATATATATTTAAGTGTATGTCAAATAAGGAAATTTTAGTATATATGTGAAGTTTTTAAAATTGAGTTAAGTCTTAGGAGGAGCATTCAAGTCAAAAGTTTTGTTTAGTACAAAGTACTCTTGTAAATGTATTGAAAATGTCATGATGAAGTGTTTCTGCCACTAATTTCAAAGGAGGAGATTGTTGAAACCCTAAAGTTTTGTTGTCTATTAGTGTCTTACACTTAGTCATTTTCTAGGCAATGCTGGTCAGTCATCACTACGACTAAGTCATCATATATAGGCCAACTCATGTATTGTACATTTACCAAGCAATAGTCTCTATCAAGAAAAAATATGGCTAGCAAGTATTTCTATATTAGCTGAGTTAACTTTTGTTGAGTTATGTAAAGAAGACCATGCCAAGCACTAGGGTATAAAGATCAATAAATGTTGAGTACCAGAGACATTTAATGCCAATCAAGTAAGAATTGACATATGTGTTTGATATGGCACAAACACTTAGGTAAACCATTTTGGCCAACATTCATATTTGTTTTATTATTTATTGAGGAAATCATGCAGGTGATTATGTTTTTGGTTTGTAATTATTCATCCCTATGCAACTCCTAGAACCAATCAGAATTAGGCAAGGTTAAGCGGGAAAATAAGTTAATCCAAATCGTAGATCCCAAATTTTTGAGAGTGTAAAATGTCTATATAAGATGTGGTTGGAAACCAAAAACTTAGTATGGTGTAGAGAAGAGTATGAAGGAGATATCATACTTTCAGAGAAGAGAAGTGTATTGTTAGAGTTTAGTGACCGAGAAGAATAGAGTAAAGAAGTGAAGAGTAGAACAAAGATATATTTGATAAAGGAGATCAAATCTATACAATAAGGAGAAGATCTATAATCAACATCATAGTGAAAACCAAAGGATTAGGTACTAAGATATTTTAACAGGTGTATTAGAGTAAATCTCTTAACAAAGTGGTTTTTACAGACCTTATTAAATCTTTTAGCCAAGTGCTTACTTAGTTGTAAGTTTTAAATCCTTTTGCAAGGTAGATTTTATAAGTCTAGAAGCTCTTAACAAGGAAGACCCTTTTGGAAATTTGGCTGATTAGTATAACATATTAATCTCATTATGGAAACATATAATCACCATGTTGATCGCATAATAGAAGAAATCAGCTGGGTATGAGCACAAGTGAAAATTGTCTAAGTACAACAATATTTACCAGCCTAACTAGAGATAGTTTTTGTTAGCAATGTTCACAGAAGTAGGTTCAGTGCATACACACTTGAACATGGATAATTATATGTATATCAAAGCTAAATGTGAGAGTGCAAGTCTGTATGACATGTAAGGAAGGAGATATTAGAAGATTACAAAGACGGTGTTGAAGCAGAACTGAACAGAGAAAGAAGATAGAATGAGAATATTAAGTTAAGGGATTATTTTGTTTATCAAAATAATGACTTAACCATATAAGGGACGACATCCTAGATGTTAACCCTTAGGCAACATGAATTAATTTTATATTTTGGAAAGAGTCTATTTTTAGTAAAGTCGATCGAAAGTTATTATTCTTAATAACTTGTATATATGTAAGAAGCATGTAATGCGAAGATGTAACAAGTCTTGTAATGTTGTAATGTTATGATGCGAAGTTGTATATTGTAAGAAGAAAAGAAAGGAAAATCTTTGTATGAAAGAAAAGAGCCTAGAAAGCTAAATCAAAATAGGAAAGCTATTCGACAACAACAAAAGGTTATGTACTTTACCTTTGTATTAAGATATCATTGTATATTGCATGTTTGGGCAGTGTGCTCATCTTGCATAGATCCTATTTTTGTAATACCAACTGCTAACAGGGTTGAGGCTTCTAACAAGGCCTAGAGTCCTTTAATCAGGATAGAGACACTATATGTATGTAATAGACTCCTAGTAGGGTCAACATCGTTAACCAGATACTTTTGATTAGTGGATTAGTTGTGGGTATCATCCCCACCAGGGTTTTCCCTTGGCCAGGGTTTCCTCAAGAACAAACATGGTGTTATATGCTCATTTTATTTATTTTTATACTTGTTATTTATTTTACTTTGTTATGCAAGCTTCAAGTTAATTTGTTATATCCATAATTGGGCAAAAGTAAAAGTTTGTGAAATACTGATTCACCCCCCCTCTCTGTATTCCCTATTTATAATAGACCCCTCACAGGGTAGATCATATTTTGTGATCAAATTTGTAGCCCTAACAGGAAAACTTTATACTGTAGTAGTGAAGATTTGTGGATGTTATCCCCTCCATAGTTTTACCTTTAAAGGGTTTTTGGGTAACCAAAATATTTGTGTTATGTTTATTTACATGGATGAAGATTAGTATGTTAGATATGTTACTAAGTTAATTTTTATGCTTATGCTCTACAATTTTGTTTAATGTTAAAATGGTATGAATTAATTATATCTGATTCACCCCCCACCCTCTCAGTATCACACTTTCCCAATAGATTTCCTATAGTTTTGCATGCTATAGAGATAGGAAAAGATATAAAGGCTAAAAAAGATCAATCGGGAGTGCAATTTTTTTTAAATACATCATAGAGATAGGTACAAGTTTCATTGATTATTTAAAACCCAAGAATATTTTTATTATAAGTTAAATAGGTACATTTTTTTAAAAGTTAAAGTGATGTAAAGGTTAATGCTTAGATTTTTTGATTTGTAACACATGTGATTTTTTAATTTTTAGAAACCATGTATGCATTACCTAGATTTTTTCATTTTTTTATTGAATAAAAACTTTTTTGTTAACCATCATGGTGTACATAACCACTTGTTCTAAGAAAGATAAGCCTAAACACAGTACTCACTTGTACTCCAATTGATAATTTCAATACTATTCATGTGGACCATTATAAATTATTTAGAATTAATGAAAAATTTATATGTGAGGTTATTGTTCTAAATATGAAGTCATGAATCTTAAGGTCCATGATGGTTTCATTTTTCCCCCATTGGTTACATTTTCCTTCAAATTAATGTTGGACCTAAAATATTATAAGGAAGTCTTATTACTATCCCTATCTTGGACCAATTAGGCGAAGTTATGGTGTCCGTGACTCATGTCTATCAAGGCAGCCCCTTCCATAGTAAATAAGTGTTTGAAGTTCCTCTTTTAAGGATAAGTGAAAAATATTTCATATTGTATTTTATCCCTTACAGATGTGGAAAGATTAAACTTGACTACTTTTAATATAATTTAACTTTGTGAAGATAAGCTATCACTATCCTACAAAAATCTCAATGCCAAATGAATAGTTATTTATGTGCAAATCCTTGTTAAGATAATTTAAATATAGAGAAGATTAATTCTAGAGAAGATTAATTCTCAAATATGTGAACACCTATTAGGATGACATCAATTAAGATGATTTTTACAATGAAAAGTTGACTACTAGAGGTTCAGTACCAAAGGGACTACTACCCAAAGAAAGAAGAATTATTATTAGAGGACTCGCTACCTATACAAAGAAGGATAAAAGAGAATAGATCCACCATTGATGCAAATTTCCAAAATGACTAAATGAGCTACATATGCATTTATCTCAATTATTTTCATATCCTACACATGAAATTCCACACACTACTCTACACTACACTTCACATTTCTCTATATATACATGTAGATAAACCCTAGTTCATACATCCCTATTACATACGTATAAACTTTCACAAAATTACACAATAATACACACTACTGGTATAATACATTGTATAATTGTATGCAATTGCAACATAATTGATATACAACTAACTATCATCTTATTCAACTACCTTATCTTATATGTATAAATTACGTTCATGATATTGAATAAAAACATAAAGTTAAGCCTCATCTTCATATGGTATCAAAGAAATGCTCCCAAGTCTGTAATCTATGATGGAAGGAAAAATGTAGAATATTTTTATTTTTTATTAGATTCCATTAGTTTTAGAAATCATTAGTGCTTGTATACATAAGAAGCCCATATTATTGTAGCACAGGGAGAACCCACAATAGTGGGTTACACTTTTTTGCCTAAATGGACATTGAACTCTACAGTTTGAAAAAAAAAATCAGATTCAGACGCTTATTGTCGTTAAACTGTTTGAAATCAGAAGATGAAGTAAATTAGAGTCTTTTAGGATTTTCTATCTAGATTCTAAATATATTTTTATTTTTTATTTTTTATTTGATTTGAATTGTTTTTCTTTCTCCCACGAAAATTGGTATGTTGTTGAAAACATCATTTTCAAAGAGTTACATTATTTTCATAGAGCATAACTTTTTTTCTAAAATAGATATCAATGTGATTCTTTCAAAATTAGTTTTGTAACATCCATACAAAGGGTATGCAACTGTTTTGATGACATTATCATGATTATTTCATATTTTATTAACATTTAAAGTTGACTAAACCATAATTTTGGCATACCTTGACTACATAGCTTATAACTTGTCATGTATTTGTCCAATTTCATTTTATTTATTTTTTAATGGAAAGAGACCTTAAATACTCGGGGCATGGATATTTTTCAGATTTTTTTTTCTCTCATTTACTATTTTTTCATAAGTGTCAAACATAGAAGTACACACACGATGAAATATCTATGTTTAGTAAAACTAAAAATACAAAGTCATAATAAACTTAATATATATTAACATTAAAATCATTGGAAAAAAATTTCTCGCTAGTACCATACTACATAGATAGGTTTTTCAAATTAATTCATTTGATCTCCCAAAAGATAAAGTCAAAGTGATTTTTTGTCAGCATTTTAATAGGTGCGTAGGAGACTCCATTGCAGGTATGAATGAGGAGTATAGAGGTTATATCAATGTTTTTTTTTTATCTAAGAGACTTTGAGCTAACTATTTGTAATTAATTCCTTCAAATGGAACCTCTCAAGGCTTAAATAATCATATTTTATTAAAAATGTGTGATTGCAGCAAAAATCAGCATGTCTAAAAAAGTGTAGCCCACTATTGTGGGGTCACCCCACAACATTGTGAGTTATACTATTACATGTAGAGAGGGAATTAAAAGTTTTCAAGGCTATGATGAAGATAATATATATGACTAGATTATGATCAAATTAGTGTTATTGGACAGGTATAGAACCTAGCTTATTTATTGGTAAACAACAACCAGATTGGGGGGAACATTCCAACTGGTGATATATTTTGATAGTGGACATTTATTGTATAGCTTGTATAGGAAATAGTATGATTTTGGCATTGACAAGAGAATGAGAGTCATGTGAAATAGAAAGGATCTCAAAACTATCAATAGTGGCTTGTTCTGTCGGTAGCCTTACATGGAACTGTGCTAGTCAAAGTATATAAATGTGGTCCATCATTGTTTCCTATTGTAGAAATAAATACTTTCTTAATACATGCTAGTTTCTGGATTTGATTGTGTGCATTTTTTTTAGCATCAACATTTTAGATCACACTCCATGATCCATCATTAGGATGAGAGAGTGTAGGAATGGAAAGAAAAATTGGATCACACTCTGTAATTTTTCTTTCCATTCCTACACTCTCTCATCCTTATGATGGATCACTTAGTATGATCCAAAACATTGATGCTAAAACAAATACACACAATCGAATCTAGAAACTAGCATGTATAAAAAATGGATTATGGAAATCTGATATTGTTAATAAATAATATCTTTTCTATGGCCCCAAGTATGGAAATGGCTCCAATATTCTTACGAAATGATACATCTGATGATTTATTTTATCTAAAGATTTGTTGATGGATGTAATAGGTTCGTGTAAATCTCAATAGAATTAGAGAGTTTTACAAGTAAAGGAGATAATTTGAAAAGGCTTGGATTCATTGATTTTTTTGTAAAGATATTAATGTGAGTGTTGATCTTCATTCCTATTTTCTAGAATAAAGATTTCATTAAATACATATTTTGGTTTAAATTTACATACTTGGAGAATAAAAATTCATATGCAACTAATAAATAAGAATTTATTAGGGATAGTAAGAGGGCAATGAAAACCACCTACAGATGAAAATAAATTGTTGTATTGGAGTAGTAGAGATGGAAACGCCAAGGTGATAATTGGTCTTTCTCTTGGAGACTCTAAAATCCATCATATAAATTTAGATATATCTTATGCAGATATTTGAGATAATCTAAACAAGATATTTGGAGTAAAATTAGTTAATGTAAAGATTTCTCTAAAGATTTTTTTTTTTAGTTCGAAATAGAAGATGGAATCACTATGTCAAATCATATAATTAATTTTATAAATCTCATTAGGTAGCTAGGAGAGGTTAATTCTCTAGTAGATGATGATGATACTAAGCCCATCTTGTTAAAAAAAATTCCCTCAAAATATAATAATATTATTTAAATTACACTTAGTTAAACCATTAAACACAAACTCTAGAAGATATGATTTTAATACTTCTAGTAGAAGAAAAAAGACATTAATAACAAATGGTCAAATTAAAATAAAAGAGACATTAATTTTTTTACTATAAGAAAAAAAGGCCTATTAATATGATTTAGAACAACAGAGAGGGGGGGTGAATCAATTGTTCTCAGGTCCAGATGTATAAAACAAACTTTAAAACTCTTCTACAAATCTGATCCAATAACCAATAGCTACTCGATCATTACTGATTGCATAGCAGAAATATATAATAGTGCAGTCCACTTATCCAATAGTATCTAACTTTTAAAACACATAAATGTTCAAACCAAAACATTCACACAAGTATCAACACCAGGATTTATAGAGGAAACCCAATTTGGGAAAAACCACTTTGTAACATGTTGCTATTATGTTCACTCTTCTGAAGTGAGCTCGATGAAAAGCCAACCTTTGCAAATATTAGATCCAATTCCATACATGTATGCTAGCTTACTAACTATGAACCTTTACCATCACCATCACTGATCTTCTTGGAGCTCTCTTCAAGAAATCACAACACTTCTCCTTCAGCTTTCTCTTCTTGTATAGTCAATAACATCAACAATACTTCTAGCATCCTCTCTTATGTTAACCTCAAGCTTAGATTCCCTTAATACTTCCTCAATTAGGCCAATACATCTTTTTCTGCTTAATCTCCTTCGTAGAGCTTAGGGTTAGGTCAAATTCATCAAATCCTTCCTACTTTATGTTCTTCGGCTATCCTTCTAGAAATATCTCAAATCTTTTAATAGATTTACAATAAAATATTTTATACTACATTGAATGCTTTCATACAATCAATAAATAAAGTCAACACATTTTACATAATCCAAGAATTCAACGATGTCGGCTGGAAATCTAAATTCTTCCTCAAATGTAAATTACTGATGCTTGGTCAATATAGTGTTCAACTCCTCGATCTTCATTAGAAAGTTCAGTCACCTCAAAAATTGTTTCCTTGGCTAATACTGTCTTCCTCGCCAATTAACTGATGTTTGGTCAACACTGAATTTACTCAGCATATACTAGCTCGATTGACACTAACATCACTCGGCTTAAACTAGATTTCTTCACTTTTTCTCAGTTAAGCCTACCAGTTTAGTCTTCATTCTTACTTAGATAAACAATACATTATCTTATCATTGTGCCACATAATCAAGTGCTCATTGAAGTATCTAGATAACTCAACCTTTCCTTAGGTGCTATTGTTACCAACCTTTTCTTTCCCCTTCACAACAATCGAATAGATATATTACTTTCTTAAATAGCAACAGTCTTACCGATTAAGGTTTGACATCAATGACAATACAACAATTGCTTCAATTGCAGTTTCCAACAATCTCCCTCTTTGGCATTGATGGCAACACCATATGAATATCACAAGAATTACCAACCAATCCAAAACTTATCTATCCATCATAAATATTTATAATATCCTTAGCTTCATTCTGATATAGAATCAATTAGCCATGCTTGTATGACCATCTACTGAATCTTTCCCTCTTACTTGATCTCCATGAAAATTTCATTCTATGTATTCATCTGTGATCATCTCCCTCTTTGACAAAAATGTTAAAGCAACAACTAAAACATACATCCTGCAGATGTAGATATCATCTTTTCAATTCAATAACAATATTTCTCCCTTTGTCATCTTTTCTTATGTCTGATTCTTAGCTTTTCTATACTTTTCACAACTTTAGGACTCTCCTAAAGTGTGACCTGTCTCTGCATCAACTTGTTAGATGCTCTTTGCAAGACATTTGATGTAGTGCTCCTAGCTTAACTAGGCAGCCTTAGTTAGAGGAAGGACCCCTAATTGACCTCTCAGATATTCATGAGCTTCTTTGGGTAAAGCTTTCATGAATATGTCTGCTATTTGTTCCTTTGTATTCACATATTCCATTCAGACCTCTTTATCTTGTACTAGTTCTCTCAAGTAATGATACTTGATTGCAATGTGTTTGGTCTTTGTGTGCATCACTGGATTCTTAGAGATGTTGATAGAACTTGTGTTGTCACAGAAAATGACAACTAGTTCAATGATTTATTCTTTCATGCCCACCAACAATTGCTTTATCCATATCAAGTTTGAACAGTTCACAGTTGAAGCCACATATTTGGCCTCAATAGTAGATTGGGAAATGCAATTTTATTTCTTTCTTGTCCAGGAAACTAATCTTTGTCCAAGAAAGAAAGCTCCACCACTAGTACTCTTTGTGTCATCCACATTTCCTACCCAATCAACATCTGTATACACTCTTAGTTCAAACTTTTCATGGTTGTTCTAGTACAATCCATAGTCAGCAATCCCTTTCAAATATCTCATTATTCTTTTGACAACCATCATGTGAGTTTCCCTGGGATTGGTAGAGAATCTTGCCACTATCCCAATAGCTAAAGCAATATCTGGTCTGTTGTGTACAACATAATATAGCTTTCCAATCATAGACCTATACAAAGTTTGATTTACTTTTGCAGCATCACCATTTTTAGACAATTTTTTTCTAGTAACCATGCAAGTACTTATTAGCCTTGAATCTTCCATACCAAAGGTTTTCAATATCTCATCAACATATTTAGACTGGGTGATGAAAATTCCTTTCTCCATCTGATATACTTGTAAACCAACAAAAAATTTGATCTCCCCAAACATACTCATTTCAAATTCAGTTTGCATTTCCTTTAAAAATTTCTTACACAAGGCATCTTGTCCACCAAATATAATATCATCTACAAAGATCTTAGCTAACAAGATTCATTTACCTTCTTCATCTTTCATGTACAAATTGTTTGTGTCATTTATCCTTGAGAATCCAATATGTATTAGGTAGTTGTGCAGTCTCTCACACCATGCTCTGGGAGCTTGCTTTAGTCCATATAGTGCTTTATTCAGTTTGCAAACCATTTGTCTTTTGTTTGGATCAACAAATCCTTTTAGCTATTTAATATACACTTCTTCTTCTAATATACCATTTAAAAATGCAGACTTAACATCTATTTGGTATACCTTGAAACCTTTATAGGTAGCATATGCAAGTAGGGTTCTTACTCCTTCCAATCTAGCTATAGGGGCAAATTTCTCCCCATAATCTATTCCTTCTTCTTGTCCATAGCCTTTGCATACCAACCTAGCTTTGTTTCTTGTGATTTGACCATGCTCATTCAACTTATTTTGAAATACCCACTTTGTCCCAATGACATTTTTATTTTCTGGTCTCGGCACCATAGTCCAGGTATCATACTTCTCTATCTGGTCTATCTTTTCATTCATTTCTTGTAGCCAATCTTCATTTTCTAATGCCTCCTTTGTTGCCTTAGGCTTGAATTCACATAGTAAACATGTTGGATCTCTTGTCTTGCTTCTGGTTAGAACTCCAATATCTTTCTCTCCAATAATTTTTTCAAGCTTGTGATGTCTCCTTACATATTGTGCTAGAATAGGTTCTGCTCTCCTTTCATTTTTATCTTCAAGTTCATCAACAAGATTGTCAAATTCAGCTTCTGAATGCTTGGCAACCTCTCCCTGATACTCGACAGCTTCTTCCTGTCACTCGATACATTCTTCTTCTCTCTCATCATTATTTTCCTAATGCTCAGCATTGCTTACCTGAGACTCGGCATCAAGTACAAGTCTGTCACTTTCCTCTCCTTCCTCCATATACACAAAAGATCTGTAATCTTTTGGTTCTCTTTTACTGTCAACTTCATTTTTCTCTACACACTCATCAACTTTGACATTCACACTTTCCACAATTTTATTAGTGTTAGAGTTTAAACACTTATAAGCTTTACTTTTTTTGGAATAGCCTAGGAATATACCCTCATCACTTTTAGCATCAAATTTTCCATTTCTATTGTCCTTTAGTATGTAGCATTTACTTCCAAAAATTCTAAAGTACTTTACATTAGGTGCATACCCATGCCATAACTTATAAGGTGTCAAATTTGTACCTTTTTTGATCTGTACTCGGTTAAGAGTATAAATAGTTGTACTTACAACTTCTTTCCAATACTTTTGTGCAACATTTTTTTCAATGATTAATGTCCTTGCACAATCCAAGATAGATCTATTCCTTCTCTTTGCTATACCATTTTGTGGAGGAGTTCTACGTGCAGACATCTATCTTTTGATCCCTCTATCATTGCAAAACATATTAAATTCATTGGATACAAATTCTCCACCTTGGTCAGATCTTAGAAACTTCAGGTTCCTACCTATCTCCTTTTCAACCTTAGCCAAATACCACTTAAAAAATTAAAAAGCATCAGATTTTTTCTTTAAGATCTTTACATGCATCATTCTGGTATAATCATCAACAAATAGGATAAAATATCTAGCACCACAATAGCTTTGTACACCCATTGGTCCACAAAGTTTAGTATGAACCAAATCTAAGGTATTCTCAAAAGTAAAAGTTTTTTCTCTTGAAACTAGACTTTGTCATCTTACCCAATTGACATTCTTTGCACATTACATTCTCAGGTTTCTTCAATCTAGGTAGACCTCTCACTTTCTTTTTCTTACTAATTTCTACCAGATTATCAACGTTAACATGACATAGTCGCTTATGCCATAACCAAATATCATCAAGTTGTGCAATCATACATGTTTCTTCAGATAGGTCTAGATAGAACAAATTACCTATTGTTTGTTCTCCACTTCCAATCAGTTCACTAGTGGCATCAAATATTTTGGCCTTCCTATGATGAAATTCCACTTGGTAGCCAGTGCTATTAAGTTGTGCAACACTCAATAGATTATAGTTAAGACCCTCAACCCAATAAGCATTTTCACAAGTGATCTTATCATTCAGCTTAATCAATCCTTTCTCTCTAACAGGACATGGTGCATCATTACCAAATCTCACACTCCTACCTTTATAATGATCTAAGGTATCAAACTTAATCTTGTCACTAGTCATGTGATGTGAACAACCACTATTAATAATCCATTTATCATTTTTGTTCACATAAGATATCAATGCAGTTTTCTCATTCTCATCAGATTCATCTTTCATTGCAACATAGACAATCTCAATTTTAAAACCATCACTATTAGTGCTAGTCTCTTCTTCGGCAATATAGCAAGATTTCTTACCTTTTCCTTTGCAGTCCTTGTATCTTCAATAACCTCTATCTTCTCTTTTGTCTTTATGATTATTGTCTCTTTCTTCATCCTTATCATCCCTATCAGGACATCTAGAAGCTATATGACCAACTTCGGTACATGAAAAACATATAATATGGAGTTTTCCTTTGTACTTTCCTTTTCCCCTTTTCAGTCTTCTAGCCATAAGAGCTTCTAGATCCTCAAGTTCTTCATCAAATGTGTCACTATCACTATCACTTTCACTTTCACTTTCACTTTCACTGATGCATCTATATTTTTTCCTTCTTTGACTTACTCAGAACCATTTGTGACTTAAAAACATTCAACATTACCAATAGTTAAGTTATCATAGTTAGAAAGTTCAAAAGTAGTAAGCTTACCAACCAAACTTTCCAAAGTAAGAGCATTGTTAGGGTTACATCTAGATTCTTGAATTGCTAAAATTTTGGTGGCATAGATAGGACATAGAGTTCTCAATAATTTTCCAATTACAGTTTCATCATCAATAGTTCCATTTTCTCCTCTAATAGAATTTACAACTTATTTTATTCTACCATAATATTGTGCAATATTCTCACCTTCTTGCATTCTCATTTCATCAAATTTACCTCTTAGGCTCTTGGCTTTTTCTCTCAATACATTTATGTCACTGCCATAGATGTTTGCAAGGGTGTCCCACATTTTCTTTCCATTATTGCAGTTTTTGATGTGTTCAAATTATGGATAACTTAGGACAAACATAATCTCCAACATTGCTTGGTTGTGCTCTTGTTTAGCTTTCATTTCCTTGACATTTAGAGGTGCAATAGGTGTGACATAATCATGCTCAATGTAATATTTTATAGAATCACCAATACCGGCTAGATGCAGCTTCATCAAGCTTTTCCATGAAGGGAAGTTCTCCTTATTCAGCTTCGGTACCTCCTTCTTATACATCCTAATCATTTTCTTCAATTACCTTTAAATGTTTTCTTTGTAAGGACCAACAACTATGATACTAATTGTTAATATGATTTAGAACAATAGAGAGGGGGGGTGAATTAGTTGTTCTTAGGTCCAAATGTATAAAACAAACTTTAAAACTCTTCTACAAATCAGATCCAATAACCAACAACTACTCAGTCATTACTGATTGCATAACATAAACATATAATAGTGCAGTCCACTTATCCAATAGTATCTAACTTGTAAAACATAGAAATGTTCAAACCAAAACATTCACACAAGTATCAACAACAAGATTTATGGTGGAAACCCAATTTGGGAAAAACCACTTTGTAACATGTTACTATTATGTTCACTCTTTTGAAGTGAGCTCATTGAAAAGCCAACCTTTGCAAATATCAGATCCAATTCCATACACATATTTTGTCTCACTGACTATGAACCTTTACCATCACCATCACTGATCTGCTCGGAACTCTCTTCAAGCAATCAGAACACTTCTCCTTCAACCTTCTCTGCTTGTACAGTTAATAACATCAACAATACTTCCAACATCCTCTCTTCTGTTAACCTCAAGCTTATGTTCCCTTAATACTTCCTCAATTAGGTCAATACATCTTTTGCCACTTAATGTCCTTCGTAGATCTTAGGGTTAAGCCAGATTCATCAAATCCTTTCTACTTTATGTTCTTTGGCTATCCTTCTAAAAATATCTCAAATCTCTTAATAGATTTACAATAAAACATTTGATAGTGCATTGAATGCTTTTATACAATCAATAAATAAAGTTAGCATGTTTTACATAATCCAAGAATTCAATGATGTCAGCTGGAAATCTGAATTCTTCCTCAAATGTAAATTACTAACGCTCGGTCAATACAACATTCAACTCCTCGGTCTTCATTAGAAAGCTCAATCACCTCAAAAATTATTTCCTCAACTAATACTATCTTCCTCGACAATTAATTGATGTTCGGTCAACACTAAATTTACTCGGCATATACTAGCTCGATTGACACTAACATCACTTGGCTTAAACTAGATTTCTTCACTTTTTCTCGGTTAAGCCTACCAGTTTAGTCTTCATTCTTGCTTAGATAAATAATACATTAACTTATCATTGTGCCACATAATCAAGTACTCATTGAAGTATCAAGATAACTCAACCTTTCCTTAGGTGCTATTTTTACCAACCTTGCCTTTCCCCTTCACAAGAATCAAATATATAGTACTTTCTTAAATAGCAATAGTCTTACCAGTTAAGGTTTGACATCAATGATAATACAACAATTGCTTCAATTGCAGTTTCCAACAAGGCCACGCAACAAGGGTTTGTAGAACCATAGCTAGTGATTCTCTTAAGGGAAAATTGAAAGAACAATATGATGAAGGAAATATTTCTTTCATTGAAGATGAGGGCACATTAGATGATGAAGAAGTCATTATTAATGATTCTCATTCTCCTATTAATTATAATTGTGTTCTTTTAACCTTCACATTTGGAGGTTGGTGGCATCAGATGATGGAGGTACTTCCACCATCTCAAGTTATCTTCTAACTTTCAGCTAGTGTTCTAAGTGAGAAAATTATTTTTCTTTTTGGTGCTAATAAAATTGAAAAACTCATGTCTTGTAAAGATTCATCTTGAAGACAGATTTGGGATTTGGTTTTTCACTCAAAATGTATTTCTTTCCTAATGAGCTTTAGAGTATATTATTGACAATTAGACCATTTTTTGGTCACTATATAATGATAGAGATCGATCATATCTCTTAGGGATCATTTTTTAATAATTTAAGAATCTTTGATTTGAGAGTTTAGGATTGAGAGATTAAGAAGATAGCTTAAATCTACACCTTTCCAAGGGTCAAGAGACAACTTGATAGAGCCTCTCTTGGTTCTATATTTTCTACATTAGAAGAAAATTATCTCAAAATATGTATTCAAATCAAGTGATCATCATGTTTTGTTATGTAAGCCTCAAGAGGGTTCCCTAGGGCAAGGTGAATTTGATGTTTTTAGGATCAATGTATTAAGGGGTGGAATGTTGGTGTAATACATGATATAACTTTATGTAGTTATACCATAACTGATATATACTTAACTAGATCATCTTATTTAACTAACTCACCTTCTATGTATAAATTATATTCATGATATTGAGTAAAAACATCAAGTTAAACCTCATATTCACACATGCTGCATAATTTCCTCAATTTTCCATCATTTATCTATAACATCCTTTCATTTTTAAAATATTCTATTGTGAACTAAGAAAGTAACCAAAAGAAATTTGAATTAGGTCAGAACAAATAATTCTCATGGTACAAAGGGATGAGAAATAGGCCAGAACACACCTATCTAGGACCAAAAAAATATTGTACACATTACATTTTATCTTTGATTAAATGGGACAATTAATTAAAGTTTAAATACCTAAGGTTCACCAAACCAAGAGTAAGAACATCAAACATTCAAACCAAGTCTCGAAAACTAAAAATATTATGCGATCTGAACTAAATGAAGCTAAGAAATTAAAAACTTAATTAAAAAATCACAACATAAAAAATGATCATGTAGAGAAATGTAAAGCATACATTTCACATAAAAAATATTGTCAATCATAGTAATACTCGTATGAATACCAATTCCAATGTAGTGAAATCTTAAGCATAAAACTTGAATCTAGTGACTTGAAACACTATCCATTTATATATCAAAACCTCAACAATATATTTGCAATACAAAATATATGAAAATAAATATTCTTAGCATCATTTCATATGAAATAGTCACTAATGATAGTAATAGCATGTTAACATCAATGAAAACTATACTATCTCATCAACTAATTGAACTCACTGAATCAAAAAAATTGTTCTCCTTAATCCTCCAACACTAATAAGTGTGGCCATGGACACCATATTAAAAAAATAAAATAAAAAATTAAAGATATCAAATTTCCACAATCCATATAGATTATTAAATGAATTTCTAGGTAGATTTGGTAAGATTTTTTTTTCATCAAAATTTTGGATCACACTTAATGATATATCATAAGGATGACATAACAGAGCATAAGAAGATAATTTTTTTTTAGATAAGTAGGCCAAGTAATAGATTAAAAAGGATAGAGTTACGAGTGACTATAAAACAAGGGACACAAGACTAGTACTGGTGCAGGAGCAACTTAAGGTCTTGGTAAAATCTTTAAGATTTTTGGCTTGTCAGTGGTTCTAGCCAACAACCAAGGTAATAAGGACTAAGGATAAAGTCCCATGTTTTTTGTGGAGTGAGTGTGTAAATAGGAGTTGTTGGAGTCATGGCTTTGTTGTGATCAAATAGGGTATATGCTTAAGTCCTAGGAAAGTTAAAGGTGGTCAAACTGTAACCAAGACTCCAAAATGGAGTAAAATTTATATATTTAACATTTTAAGGTGTTTTATGACCTTTTTGAGTGATTTGAGTTGAGGTGTGCATGTGAGGATAAGAGAAAGTCAAAATGGACAAAAAGATGTAAAGTTGCTCATGACAACTTTGCAAAGTTGTCATGACAAAATTTCCTAAAATGTAGGAAGAAGCCTTAAATGTGTTCAAGTCTCAACCTTAGGGTCTAAGCATGAGGAGACAACCTATTTGAGGTCAAAAAAACCCTAATCTAAAGGTTAGGCCTCATATTGTACAGATTGAGTATTGGGAAGGAGCATAAGCTTGTGACTATGACTATAACAGAGGCTTCATCCAAAAATTTAATGGATTGAATTAATGTACTCATAATTTAATTCTTGTTTTTTAATTACTATGTTTGGTATTAGTTTGGTAGTTTAATACTTTCCTTGATAATTTTGTAAATTCTTGAGTTTCACTGGTTCGTTGTCTTGTTCAGAACCAGTCATGTAAAAATGAGTCCCACTTGAGTTACCATGGTTGAAAACCTATAACCACTTGGAATACATTAAGGGACTATGGAAGTAGTGTAAATATGTATTTTAGTGTTTGTATGTGCATGGGAGCTAATTTTTGAAACAAGCTCTAGGCGAGTTTAGTTGAATTATGGCTAGGAGCTTGACCAGTGCAGTGGCAAGAAGGCTTGCTAGATGGATTGGCTTGAGAAAATCAAGGGTTGGAGAATGTAATGGCATGTGTCCTTGATACATGAGTGAAAGGAGAAGAGTGGAGGATTTGATTTGAGCACACATTGAAAGAAAACAACCTTGAATGGTTCACATGCCCTAGAAACCCTTAGAAATAGGGGTTTAATAGAAGTCCTATGTATGGACAGCTTAAAGACCTTAAACCTAGAAAATCCTCAAGAATAGGATCATCTTATGAAGAATCCATAATTAGTTCAGTTGGATATTAAGGAAAGTTTGGAAGGAAAGCAAGAAATGAATTTCTAGGAGGCCTAATTAGGACTAAAAGGCTACAAGGCCTAAAACTAAGAATCGATGAACCTAATGGAGAAAATGTGCAAGAATCCTAACAAATGGATCAAGAATGGTAGGAACTAAAAGGAGCACCATGATAATAGCCTTTTCCATTTCTAGGAGAAGTTTGGTAGCATGACAAGAGTGAACCTATGGGTCCATAGTGAGAGTCGGGAAGCTAAGGTGAGAATTTGAAATTGTTGGAGAAATCTAAAGGGAGTAGAGGAGCCATAGTAGTGACCTCTAGGTAGGGTAGAGTGGAGTACCATAGGAAGACCCAAAAAAAGGTCTTGAGAAGAGAAAGAGTGCTCTTGTGAGTTAGATATCCCCATCAAGGACAAAGAACATTTAACTAGAGAGACAAAAAAATAGAAGTTAAGATAAAATAAGGATAATAATAAATAAACAAGAAATATGATAGAGACTAAAAAATGGAAAGGGAAGAAACAATAAAAGAAAAAAGTGGTACCCAAATAAACCACTTCATCAAGGATTTTTCACCCTATACAAGGATCAAAATGATTTGAGAGAAAGGTTTGATAAGGGTCTAGTTGGAAAGAATGATTCTCTCGGTATTATTAATTGTTTAAAGGGAATCTTCCCTCTCATCTAGAAAATTAAATCCATCATCAAAGATTATTTCAATTTACTTAGGGACTTTATTGATTATATGACATAGTGCCAAGTAGGGACTGATCCCCAAAGGAGATGCCTAACCTCGTATCTTAAAGTACACATTAAATAATAGCACATAATAAATAGAGAATGCATAATCCATGATGATCTACCACTAATTGAATATGTTGATGAACTGAAGGAATAGTGATTGAATATGTTGTCATTGATGTCAACTTGTTTTGACAATACTTATCATGATAGTTACAAACATCTGAACATTTGTAGAAGGAAGAAAAGATGAAGAAATGAGATATATACATAAGGAAAAGATGGATATGACAAATAACGACAAGGTAAACATTGGGTAACTTATTGATGAGTCTATGGATTTATATTGTTGACATGATAATGTTACATTAATCTATTATGAAGAAGAGATTTTATTTGAACAAGTTAATGTGGTTGATAATTGAAGACTTATGTATACACAGAGCCTGTGCAGTGTACACAGAGTGACATTAATAACTGAGTTAGTTATCACCAGCTCATTTCAGTATTCACCAAGTATGGATGAAAACATTAAATTCTAAGAACATTTGACTAAAATTGATGAGACTGAAGTTGTTATGATTTCGAGGTAAAGGATGAAGTTATTTATAAGATCCACTGATGACATAATTCAGAGATAATCTAAAGGATGACCTTCAAACATGTTATCGACACATCTACCGAGGAAGGTTTAAGTGGAAAAATGGATGAATGATATTAAGAGGCAAAATCTGATGGCTTATATGAGGCAACCTATTTAAGGTCAAACCCTAATCTAAAGGTTAGGCCTCATATTGTAGAGATTGAGTATTTGGAAGGAGCATAAGCTTGTGACTAAGATTGTAACAGAGCCTTCATCCAAAACATTAATGGATTGAATTAATGTATTGAGCATTTACTTTGTGTTTTGTAATTACTTTGTCTAGTATTAGTTTGGTATTTTAATACTTTCATTGGTCATTTTGTAAATTCTTGATTTTCACTAGTTCATTGCCTTGTTCAGAACCAGTCATGTAAAAATGAGTCCCACTTGAGTTCCCATGGTTGAAAACCTATGGAAACTTGGAATAAAGTAAGGGAATATGTAAGTAGTGTAAATATGTATATTAGGGTTTGTGTGTGCAGGGGAGCTAATTTTCCAAATAAGCCCTAGGCAATTTGAGTGGAATTCTGGCTAGGAGCTTAACCAATGAAGTGGCAAGAAGGCTTTCTAGAAGGATTGGCTTGAGCCAATAAAGGGTTGGAGAATGTAATAGCATGTGTCCTTGATACATGAGTGAAAGGAGAAGAGTGGAGGAGTTTAATTAAGCATCTATTAAAATAAAATAACCTTGACTGGTTCACATGCCCTAGAAACCCTTGAAAATAGGGGTTTAATAGAAGTCCTATGTACGGACAACTTGAAGACCTTAAACCTAGAAAATCCTTGAGCCTAGGGTGGTCTTATGAAGAATCCATAATTATTTTAGTGGTTTGTTAATGAAATTTTGGAGGGAAAGCAAGACATCACTTTCTAGGAGGCCTAATTGGGGCTAAAAGGCTACAAGGCCTAAAACAAAGAAACTATGAACCCCATGGAGAAAATGTGAAAGAATTCTAAAAAATGTATCAAGAATGGTAGGAATTTAAATGAGGACTAAAATAATACCCTTTCTCATTGCTAGGATAATTTTGGGAATATAGTGACAAGAGTGAACCTATGGGTGCACAATGAGAGTTGGGAAGTTAAGGTGAGAATTTGAAATTGTTGGAGAGATATAAAGGGAGTAGAGGAGCCATAGTAGTGACCTATAGGTAGGGCAGAGTCGAGTACCCTATGAAGACCAAAGAAAATGTCTTGAGAAGAGAAAGAGTGGTCTAGTGAGTTAGATCTCCCCATCAAAATGGTATTAGAGTCATTGAAAGTCTTGGGAAGTGGATAGTGTATGACAAAAATAAGTGAATCCATTGGAGACAACACCACGGTGACTAATGAATAATTGGATAGAGAGTGGTTGAGAAAAAGGAAAGAAATAGGATCCTTGAGGAGACTGTAGAAGCTCTAAAGGATAAAATTGATGAAGTTGTAGAGGGAGCTAGTGAGATGAAAGAAAAATTGGAAGTTGAAGATGATAAAGGAAAAGAAGTGGATGAGGAAGATTACATTCCAAAACTAGACCCACCAATGTAGGAGGAACCATTCCTTAAGGCCATTAAGGCATTGAGAGGAAAAGCACTTGAGGGGATACCCATGTTCACTGGAAAGATGGACTTAGAGTTAGTCATGGAGTGGATTGAAGGGATAGAGAATCAGTTTGAGTGTGAAGGTGTCAAAGGGGTACAAAAGCTGAAGGTTTCCAAATCAAGACTCAGGTGACCAGCTCTAAAATGGTGGAAGTTCCTTCAAGAAGAAGGGGAAAGGGAGGGGAAAAGACCACTAACTAATTGGAGGGCTATGGTAACCAAGATTAAAGACAACTATCTACTAGAGGATCATGAGATCCAAATACACAAGAAGAGACAGAGTCTCAGACAAAAAGAAATGGATATTCCCTCTTACACTGAGGATTTTCAAAAACTTTGCCTAAGATCCAAAATCCAAGAGGAAAAAAGAATCTGAGTGGCTAGATTTTTGGGTGGCTTAAGATGGAGAATCCAAGAGGAGATCATTTTGTGTACTCCTATTACTATCCATAAGTGCTTTCAATTGGCACTTAAAGTAGAATAAAAGAAAAAAAAGAAACAAGACTCTACTTCAAGGAGTAGGGGAAGAGGAAGAGATTCCAGAGGTGGACATAGAGGGGGTTCTAGTGGAAGAAGCAATGAATCCAAAAATCAAGGATACTCCAAACTCATTGAACAAACTAGTGAATCAAGAAATAGGGGAAGTTATGGCAAAGGGATAAGTTCTTACAGTGGTGGAAGATGAAGGATACAGTGGTGGAAGATGAAGGACCAGTGGTGTTGGAAGAAGCTCACATTTTTCTTCAATGAAATACTACAATTGTTGACAATTGGGTCACCCTGCTTACCGATCTCCAGATAAACAATCATTTTCACATGGAAAGAAGAAGATCACATATGTACAAGAAGACTAAGATTGTCCTAAAAACCTTGAGGTGAGCCTAGATTTAGAGAAGGGGGAAAGCCTAATGCTTAGGAGGATTTTGATCAAATAACCTAAGAAGGATGAACACAAACAAAGGAGAACACTCTTTAGAGTCAAGTGAAAAATGAAAGGCTAAGTGTGTAGAGTCATAATAGATTGAGGGTCTACTGATAATTTGATCTCAAAGGAGGCAGTACAAATGTTGAAGCTAACCAAATTACCCTATGCTTCTCCCTACAAAGTCACTTGGTTGAACAAGGGGTAGACCATACTAGTTAATGAGCATGTATGGGTTGATTTTACTAGAAGGAAGTATCAAGATAGGATACTTTATGATGTACTCCCAATGGATGCATGCCATATATTTCTTGGAAGGTCATGGAAGTATGATAGGGAAGCAGTCCACCATAGCAAGGAGAATAAGTACTCATTCAAGAAGAATTGAGTCACTTATAGGATGTACAATCTTTAATAGAGGAAGACATAATGGAGAAGATAGACTCAAATACACTCCTAATGAGTGGAAAATAATTCTTGCATGACATCAAACAAGTGGAAGGAGAATTCTATGTAGTCTTGGTGAAGCCAAAGGAGGAGGAAATACCTAAGCAAGCCCCTATGCCTACAGAAGTGAAGCAATTATTAGAATAGTCCCAATATATTATAAGTGGAGGAATTCCATCCACATTGCCACCAAAGAGAGAAATCAGTCATAAGATTGACTTTGTGCTAGGGGAATCATTGCCTAACAAGGCTGCCTACAAGATGACACCAGAACAAAATAAGGAGATAGAAAAGAAAGTTCAAGAGCTTTTGGATCAAGGATTGATTAGGAAGGGTATAGGCCCTTGTGTTGTACCAATTGTTCAAGAACCCAAGAAGGAAGGCACATGGATGATGTGAAATAACTCAAGAGTAATCAACCAAATAACCATTAGGTATAGGTTCTCTATCCCTAGGATAGAAGACCTAATGTATTCTATAGGGGGTTCTAAATTGTATTCCAAGATAGAACTTAAGAGTGGGTACTATCAAATCAGAATGAAAGAGGGGGATGAGTAGAAATATTCCTTCAAAACCACATAAGGTCTCTATAAGTGGCGTGTAATACCATTTGGCCTAAAAAATTTACCTAGAACCTTCATGAGGGTTATGAATGAGGTGTTAAAGGACTATATAGGAGTTTTTGTAGTGATGTACCTAGATGAAATTTTAGTATTTAGCAAGAAAAAAAACACATGAAGCACATAGAACTTGTATTGAAGAAGCTCCAAGAAGAGAACCTCACCATCAATCTTGATAAGAGTAAATTTATGAAGAAAGAACTAATCTATCTAGGGTTTTTAGTATCCCAAGGTGACTTGACGATGGATACAAGTAAGGTTGAAGCCATATTGAGTTAGCCTACTCCTAGGATAGGGACTGAAGTAAGAAGCTTCCATGGGTTAGCAAAATTTTATAGGAAATTTGTGAGAAGGTTTAGTGAGATATGTGCACCCATTCTAGACACTATAAAAGGGGGAGTCAAGACCAAGTTCATATGGACCAAGGAAGAAAATGGCGCATTTCAAAGATAGAAGAAAGAAGTGGCTACACAACCCATACTAGTTCTTTGAAGCTTTGAAAAAAATTTCATCGTAGAGTTTGGTACTAGCAATGTGGTAGTGGGTGCAGTCCTAAGCCAACAAGGCATGCCAGTAGCTTTCTTTAGTGAAAGGATAAATGTGAAAAAGTCTAGATATTCCTCTAATTATTTGGAGCTTTATGCTTTAGTTCAGGCTCTTAAGAAGTGGAGGCACTACCTATTTCCTAAGGAGGTTTTTGTCTACCCCAATAGCCAAGCTCTAAGTTACATCAACACCCAAGAAAAGCTCAGTTTGAGGCATATAAAGTGGATAGAATTTCTATAGTCCTACACCTTCACAATCAAGAATAAGAAGGGAGTCAACAACAAGGTGGCATATGCCCTTAGAAGGAGGTTACTCACTGTCCAACAGATACAATTGTAGAGCATAGGATTTGAATGATTCAAAGACCTACATGAAGGGGATGCAAATCTCTCAAAGATATACAAGGTATGCACTAATTTTTGTAATCATTTCCATAGTGAGCATGCTGACTATACATTGCAGAATGGCCTATTTTTTAGAGGGAAACAACTATGTGCTCCAAGGGGCTCCACGAGGGAGAACCCCTTCCAAGAGAAGCACAATGGAAGTTTGACTGGGCACTTTGGGTTAAATAAGACCCTAGACCTGGTAGAGAGGTTTTACTATTGGCCTAAGATACAAAAAGATATAAGGAAGTATGTTGATCAATGTGGAGTGTGTCAGAAGTAAAAAGGGACATCATTAAATTCAAGCCTCTTTCAACCATTTCCCATCTAAAATAAACCTTGGGAGTGCATAAGTATGGACTTCATAGTGGGGTTATCTAGGACTCCAACTAGTTTAGATAGTGTTTTTGTGCTAGTAGATAGATTTAGAAAAATGAGTCATTTTATTCCTTGTAAATCATCTCAAGATGCCATTCATATTTCTCACCTTTTTTATAAGGAAATAGTAAGGATACATGGGTTTCCAATAAGTATAGTTGCAAAAAGAGATGTGAAATTTATGGGGCATTTTTGGAAAACCCTTTGGAAAAGACTACGAACTAATTTGGCCCATAGCTCTACCTTTCATCCTTAAATAGATGGATAGAAAGAGGTCATTAATAGGGTCCTTGGAAACTTGATAAAATTTTTGACTAAGGAGTATGGACAGGGATGGGAATAATTCATTCCTCAAGTAGAGTTTTCCTATAATGATAGTGCAAACATGACTACTGGTAAGAGTCCATTTTAAGTGGTGTATGGGTTACATCCAAGGGGTATAATCAAACTTAAAGATATAAAAGACCATGAAAGAATCAGTGGACATGCATATGATTTTTCCTATTCAATGAGGGAGGTCCATGAGAAAGTCAAAAAGACACTAATGGAAGCAAATGAAAAACTTAAAGCTAAGAAGGATGAGTGGAGAAGAGACCTACAGTTTGAGGTGGGAGACTTAGTCATGGTATTCTTGAACAATGCTAGGCTATAGAAGGGCATCCAAAGAAAGTTACAAATGAAGGTAATAGGGCCATGAAAGGGGTTGGCTAAATATTCAGTGAATGCATATATAATATAGACTTGACCAAAGAGATCCATCTGACCTATCTTCAATGTGAAGGATTTGGTGAAGTATAAAGGACCAAAGTTAGATGAAGACAAGTATAGTACAAACAGGACTAAGGATGTGGTATAACTAAAGACACCTATTTAGATCAAGCCACAAGCAGAGAGCATTCTAGATACTAGAGTGAAGAAAAAGACAAGGAACCTAATCTACATGGAACATCTAGTGAAATGGCAACATGAAACTGATTCAAAGGCTACTTGGATAGCAGAAGGAGACTTCAAGAAGCATGGCATTAGTATGGAGTTCATCACACCTAAGGTACCCTGATTTCCTTGTGACAAGGGGAGAATGGTGTAGGAGAACCTTAAGGTCTTAGTAAGATCTTTAACATTTTTTGCATGTAGGTGGTTCTAGTTGACCACCAAGGTAATAAGGATTAATACAAAAGTCCCATGTTTGTTGTGGAGTGAGTGTGTAAATAGGAGTTTTTGGAGTCATGTCTTTGTTTTGATCAAATAGGTTATAGGCTTAAGTCCTAGGAAAGTCAAATATGGTCAAACTATGACCAAGACTCCAAAATGGAGTGGCACTTATATATTTAATATTTTTAGGTGTTTTATGACCTTTTGGAGTTATTGGAGTTGAGGTGTGCATGTGAAGATAAGATAAAGTCAAAATGGACAAAAAGATGTAAAGTTGCTCATGACAGCTTTGCAACTTTGCAAAGTTGTCATGACAACATCAACTAAAATTTAGGAAGAAGCCTTAAATGTGTTCATGTCCTGACCTTATATTCTAAGCATGATGAGACAACCTATTTGAGGTAAAAAAAACCCTAATCTAAAGGTTATGCCTCTTATTGTACAAATTGAGTATTGGAAGGGAGCATAAGCTTGTGATTGTGACTCTAACAGAGCCTTCATCCAAAAATTTAATGGATTGAATTAATGTAATAAAAATTTTACTCTTTCTTTGTAATTACTCTTTCTAGTATTAGTTTGGTAGTTTAATACTTTCATTGGTAATTTTGTAAATTCTTGAGTTTCATTGGTTCATTGTCTTGTTCAGAACGAGTCATGTAAAAAATGAGTCCCACTTGAGTTCTCATGATTGAAAAACTATGGCCACTTGGAATAAAGTGAGGGACTATGTAAGTAGTATAAATATGTATTTTAGAGTCTATGTGTGGACGGGAGATATTTTTTGAAACAAGCCCTAGGTGAGTTTAGTTAAATTCTGGCTAGGAGCTTGACCAATGCAACAACAAGAAGGCTTGCCAGATGGATTGGATTAAGCCAATCAAGGGTTGGAGCATGTAAGGTAATGGGTCCTTGATATATGAGTGAAAGGAGAAGAATGGAGGAGTTGAATTGAGCATCCATTGAAAGAAAAGAATCCTTATCGGTTCACATGCCCTAAAAACCCTTGAAAATAGGGGTTTAATAGAAGTCCTACGTACAGAGAGTTTGAAGAACTTAAACCTAGAAAATTATCAAGCTTAGGGTGGTCTTATGAAGAATCCATAATTAGTTCAATTGGTTGTTAAGGAAATTTTGGAAGGAAAGCAGGAAATCAGTTTCTAGGAGGCCTAATTGGGGCTAAAAGGCTACAAGGCCTAAAACTAAGAATCGATCAACCCGATGGAGAAAATGTGCAATAATCCTAACAAATGGATAAAGAATGGTAGGAATTGAAAGAAGGACCATGCTAATACCCTTTTCCCTTACTAGGAGAAGTTTGTGAGTATGACAAGAGTGAACCTATGGGTGCACAGTGAGAGTTGGGAAGTTAAGGTGAGAATTGGAAATTGTTGGAGAAATCTAAAGGGAGTAGAGGAGCCATAGTAGTGACCTCTAGGTAGGGTAGAGTGGAGTAACCTATGAATACCAAAGAAAAGGTCTTGAGAAGAGAAAGAGTGCTTTTTGAGTTAGATATCCCCATCAAGGACAAAGAAAATTCAACTAGAGAGATAAAAAAAATAGAAGTTAAGATAAAATAAGGATAATAATAAATAAACAAGAAATATGATAGAGACTAAAAAATGGAAAGGGAAGAAATAATAAAAGAAAAAAGTGGTACCCAAACAAACCACTTCGTCAAGGCTTTTTCACCCTATACAAGGATCAAAATGATTTGAGAGAAAGGTTTGACAAGGGTCTAGTTGGAAAGAATGATTCTCTCAATATTATTAATTGTTTAAAGAGAATCTCCCCTCTTATCTAGAAAATTAAACCCATCATCAAAGATTATTTCAATTTACTTAGGGACTTTGTTGATTATATGACACAGTGCCAAGTAGGGACTGGTCCCCAAAGGATATCCCTAACCTCATATCTAAAAGTACACATGAAATAATAACACATAATAAAGAGAGAATGCATAATCCATGATGATCTACCACAGATTTAATATCTTGATGAACTAAAGGAAAAGTGATTAGAGATCACCGAGATACTAAAGTGATATGTAAGATGATTAAATTAGTCAATATGTTTTTATTGATGTCAAATTGTTTTGACAATACTTATAATGATAGTTACAAACATCTAAACATTTGTAGAAGGAAGAAAAGATGAAGAAATGTGATATCTACATAAGGAAAAGATAGATATGAAAAATAACAATAAGGTAAACATTGGGTAACTTATTGATGAGTCTATGGCTTTATATTGTTGACTTGAGCATGTTACATTAATCTATTATGAATAAGAGATTTGATTTGAACAAGTTAATGTGGTCAGTAATTGAAGACTTATGTATACACTGATCATCTGCAGTGTATACAAAGTGACAATAATAACCGAGTTAGTTATCACTGGTGCATTTCAATATTAACTGAGTATGGGTGAAAACATTAAATTATAAGAACAACCGACTGAAATTGATGAGCTGGAACTTGTTATGATTTCGAGGTAAAGGATGGAGTTAGTTATAAGATCCACGACTAACATAATTTAGAGATGATCTAAAGGATGAGATTGAAATGTGTTTTGGATACATCTACCGAGGAAGGTTTAAGCAAAAAAATGGAGGAAGGAGATTAAGAGGCAAAATCCAATGGCTGATATGAAAATGGTTTACTCATCTATTTAAGAGACATAAGTTTCATTGTTGAAACATTCCAAAAAAATAAAACTGCAAAGATTTTGTGTGAAGATTGTATTCATGCATTCCTAATCATATTGGTTATAGACAGATCTGAGAAAGACTACAGACATTACTGAGCATCAGAGAACTATTTACCGAGTAAAGTAAGTTGAGAAATAATAAGGAAGTGAATTTATTATTGATCAGATGATTTTTATGAGCATAGAATAGATCTAAATATTTGCAATTGAGTTGTATTTGAATTAGATCAGAATTGTATCAGTTTAACCATTGATTCAGAAAATCTCTTAACCTAGTGGACCTAATAGTCTTTTATACTTTCCTATGACATTCAAGGAATATAAATCGTTATCTTGTTGACCCCATAGTGAAGGCTAGTTGAGAGTTAACTATCAGTGATAAATCCTCTAACCACATCATACCTAATAGTGTGCATTATAACCTTTGATAGGATTGGCTCCTAACCGAGCTCACTTTAGAAGAGTGAATTATTTTGGGTTACCGGTCCAAGGTGGTTTTTCCCTTAGCAAGGTTTCCACATTAAATCATTGTGTTATGTGTTACTTGTTATGATTGTTTTATTATCATACTTTATATACTCCATAGTTGATTTAATCGGTAATCAAAATTTGGATAATTACTGGTATTCTGTAAAGTGAATAGACAGATTGATATTTTATGTTACAGAGCTGCATAAATTGTTGAAATATTTTTGCAAAGTAAATATGGGAGTTTGGGACTGTAGGATAACTGATTTAACTAATTCACCCCCCTTCTCAGTTATTCTAACAATTGGTATCAAAGTAGTATTGGTTATGTTGATGCATGTTTTATAACTTTCCAAACAATATATCAAAATATCAAAATATCTTATCCTCTCTTGAACAAAGTATCGTGTATGCTAAGATTGCAAGAAGATCATACAGTAACTTCCAAGGTTCCTTGACTTTTGGATAATCTCAGTGTTGATATGATTTGATGATGATCACAAGGGGCCTTACATTTTCAATCATTTATGTCATGATGAATATGGGTACTATCAAAATATTTTCAATTAAGTACTATTTTTTGGGTTTTCACCAAATATGCAGAAATGAAAGGGGGTTTAGTCTTTAGAGATCCTAATCTACTCCTAAGGGTAATGATAGAGAAGGAAATTATGTCGATGGATGATTTCCTTAATTACCAAGTCCCGCTTCACCAAGTCAAGCTAATAATACACATCGACTAGTGCAATCTTTAAAGGTTTGTATGAATGATTGAATTTAGGCACATGGATAGGAGGTTCAGGCTAACTTTGCATGATGATTTAGAATCACTAAAATGTCAAAAGTATGAACCAAAAGAACTCATCTAATTGATATAATTATGAAACCAAGCAAGCATTAAGACACATCAAATTATCACCATACTTCAATGAAAATTCTATTGTCTCAATAGCTCATAAGGAACAATCTCAAACTTTTTTCCCTTACAAATGAGAAGAAGAGGCCTTTATATAGGACCTCAAAAACAATGAAAGGTTGAGATCAAAATAATAACTGATGGCCCATATTTTTCCATCTAACCTAATTAGGGTTAGGGCAGAAAAAAGGAATGTAAATTAATGAAAAAAGGAATCCACTACCATAAGGGATAATAAATGCCCACTATGTATGCACACTTAGACGGAAGGTGGGGTGTAATAAATGACCATTATGTGCTCCCCACTATGCATTAAATGAGCCTATTGTCCTATCTTTGACCTCTTTATTTGAATGTGTGGAATCTATCTAGCACTATTTCCAATTCTTCCATGCTAACTTTGGGTGTCGATTCTTGCTTGAATTCCAAGGTGACCATTTCTTGCTAGCACTTCTTCAAACTATCATCCCAATTTGGTACCAAGTCCTAAGATGAATGCATATTATTTGAGAATATAGAAAGGTTCCCATAAACATCCTTCATGAAAAAGATGATCTGAAAGGACTCCTCCAACTTTCTTTTTAGATTTCCTAGAGTTATCTCTTCTTCAGAGAGCCTTTGTGATAAAAGTGAGGCAACATTGTTGGACAACTGAATGAGACAGGTGGTGTTGGTCACCTAGGTAGGGCTATTTGGTACCTAGTGTCCCTATTCTAAATTTTTGGCTTGCAGTGGCATTAGCCAATCCACTAGTGTAGGGAAAAGACTACTTAGTCACTCAAATGTTTTGGTTAGTGTTTGGTTGTGTCTTTGTTTTTCCTAAGTCCTAGGTGTGTTTTATTGAGTCAGGTTGAATTAGAGTTGGCTAACTTTTCTAAGTTGTCAAGCATGGGACAATATTGCTAAAAGTTGCAAAATGGCCTTTTTAATGTTTTAGAGGATTTTAATGGTCTTAAGGACCCTATTTTGATCATGGTTAAGTTCCCAAGAGGTGTTAGCATGTGGTTTTCCAATCCACCAAAAGTTTCTATGACAACTTTGAAAGTTGTCTTGACAACTTTAAAAGTTGTCATGACAACTTTGAAAGTTGTCTTGACAACTTTAAAAGTTGTCATGACAACATTTCTTTTATACTTAGAAATTGGCTCTAGAAGATGAATAGCCCAACCCTTGGGACCAAACACCTAGGTAGGGGTATTGAATGTTCTAAAACCCTAAATGTTAGCATTGGGAAGTGTGTAGTATGGAGGCCAAGTATTGGCACAAGTTTTGACTATGTAAACTTTTTGACATCGAATGAATTTGTGCATGACATAGCTCTAAAATGGATTGAAAGACCAACTGTAGTTGTTGCAAGTGATTGTTTAAGATGTATTTTTATTCTTAGGATAGTTGATTCATCATTTCTTTCAGCTTTAACATTATTTTTTGTTTTTTTCTCTCTTTCCTATCTCATGTTGGTCGAGATAGTGTGTTGTCTAATGGAGTGCTAGATCACTCTCTAACCATACAATCTATATGGATCCTTGGGATCTATGAATAGACTCCTTGTAACATAAGATGTTGAAAGGAGAGGCCCTAAAAAGTTTAGGAAGAAATTTTGAGGTGATGCCCTAGGCAAGCCGCAAGAGCATGGTTAGGGGTCACAGTGCAATGGAGAGCAAAATAGAGTGATTGAAATCACTCATAGCTTCAATAAAACATTGTGGAGAGGAGGCTATATGTATAACTAAGCATATCCAATTCTTAGGAGCTTCAAAGGAAGGTTGACATAAGGAGGATCACCAAACCCTCACTGGTCCAGACAATGAGCTTGAAAACCCTAAAAAAAAGTGCTATTTCTAGCAGACCCTATATGAACAAAGTGGAGAGGGGAGACCTAGAAAATATTAAAGCCCTTCCAAAAGGGTACTCAAATCCATGATCTATTTGGTACCTTGTTTGAAGAAGTTGGAATTTATTAGGGGAAATATGTCAATTAGGCCTATTTAACCTTGTAGCCTTTTTTAGGCCAGTCAACAACTTAAGCCTATTAGCTATAGGACTTATTTTGAAGAAGATGGGGTTGAATGTGGTTTAGAAACATTTTGAACATGGAACAACCCTCCTCTCCAATTAAGGATGAAAGTAGACTTGGTTCCTATTTCACTAGGGATGGTAGAGTTAGAAGGAAGTAAAGGAATTTCACAAGGAAGTGAGTTAGTATCAAACCTTGATGTCACAGGATGAATAGGAAAGGAGAGAGTTTGTAACTCTTTGGGAGGGGTCTAGGATAGTGTCCTAAAGGCTATGAGGTTAGCCTTGTTTGATCCTAGGAGAATCTAGGATAAAGTTGAGTAAGGCATGTGATAGATCAGATTGGTATCAGAGCTAGTTAAAGGTTTGGAGGATAGTGCATGTCTTTATCTACTAGTGAATCAGTGGGGGAGAACACAATGGATACAAATGCAAAGCTAGCTAGAGAAGTAGAAGAGAAAAAGGAGAGGAATAGACTCCTTGAAGATGCTATGGGTGAGATGAGGATTAAACTACAAGAAGTGGTTGATCAGAGAGCTCAAGAACTAAATATTAGTGTTGAAACTAGTGATAGGGGTAAGAAGACTATTGATGTAGATGACATAATACTTGAACTAGACCCCTTAACCAATGACGAACCATTCTTAAAGGCCATTAAAGCTTTGAATGAAAAGGATTTTGAAGGACTACCACTTTTTAGTGGGAAAATGGACATTGAAATAGTCATGGAATGGATTGAGGGAATGGAAAACCATTTTGAATGTGAGGGTGTGACAAAAGCCAAAAAGATCAAGGTTGTCAAGTCTAGATTAAGAGGAGAAGCCTTGACATGGTGGAAATACCTACAAGATGAGAGGGTCAGCATGGGTAAGTTACCTATAGCAAATTGGAAAGCCATGGTGAATAAGGTAAAGGAATATTACTTACCAGAGGACTATGAAGTCCAACTTCATAAAAAAGATAGAGATTGAAGCAAAAGGACCTAGATGTGGCCTCTTATATAGAGGAGTTTCAAAAGCTATGCCTTTAGTCCAAGATCCAAGAAGAGGAATCCATTAAAGTGGCCAAATATCTAAGTGGTCTCAAATGGAACATTCAGGAGGAGATAAGTTTGTGGATTCCTACCACTATCCAAATATGTCATCAGTTGGCTATCAAAGTTGAAGAAAGAAATAAGAAGAAGGAAGATTCCAATAAGAGGGGTAGAGGTAGAGGTAGAGACCAAGTGAATCACTGAGGTGGTTACCAAGGCAGGGGTAATGAGTAGAGGAACCAAGGAGAATCCAAGTTGACTGAGCATGGTGGTGAGACCCATCCAAGGGGGGTCATTCTAGAGGTAGAGGTACACAATGAGGCCCTAGTAGAGGGAGAGATGGAGGAATGGGTAACTCCTACTTTGCAAGCATTAAGTGTTATAACTATGGCCAATTGGGTTACCTAGCTTATAGATTCTCTGATAAGCCTTCTACATCAAATAATGGGAAGAGAGTTTCCTATGCCCATGAAGATACATCAAGTGTCAAAACACCTGAGGTGGACCATATTGAATAAAAAATAGGAGAAAATCTAATGTTCAAAAGGGTATTTTTAAGACAGTCGGTTAAGGATGAACCCAAGCATAGGAGAGGCTTGTTTAGGATGAGGTGTAAAATTCTTGGCAAGGTTTGCAAGGTGATTGTGGATTTAGGTTCCACTAACAATATCATAGCAGAGGACACTTTGAAAAAGTTGAAACTAGAAAAGATCCCTCATGTCAATCCATACAAGGTGACATGGCTAAATAAAGGACAAAGTGTATTGATGAATGAGAAGGCTTGGGTGGAGTTCTCTATTTCAGGGTATAAAGACAAGCTACATTGTGATTTGTTGCAAATGGATGCATGCCACTTGCTATTAGGAAGGCCTTGGAAATTTGATAGGAGTACAGTATATGATGGCAAGGAGAACTCCATATCCTTCAAGAAGGATAACAAAACTTTCAAGATTCAATCCTTGTTAGAAGAGGATGAAAGTCAGTCCAAGACTCCAAGCATATTAATGAGTGGTAAGAAGGAGTTCATCAAAGCTCTCAAGGACAAGGAGAGTGATTAGTATGCTATTCTACTCAAGCCCAAGGAGGGGGACAAAACAAAAACTGAGCCATTACCATCAGCTAATCAAGAGTTGTTAACAAAGTATAGAGATATAGTTAGTGATGGTACCCCAGAAACCTTACCTCCTAGGAGAGTGATAATTCATCAAATAGACTTTGTACCAGGTGCATCATTTCCCAATTAGGAAGCTTACAAGCTCACTCTAGGAAAAAACTTGGAGGTGGCTAGACAAGTGCAAGAGCTATTAGACCAGGGGTTGATTAGAAAAAGCATAAGCCCTTGTGTATTCACAATTTTTTTAGCATCTAAGAAGGGGGGAAAGTGGAGGCTATGTATAGACTCAAGAGACATAAATATGATTACAATCTGGTATAGGTTATCTATGCCTAGAATTGAAGATTTAATGGATTGTCTTGGAGGAGAAATATACTTAACCAAATTGGACCTCAAAAGTGGATACCATCAGATTATAATCAAGGATGGAGATGAGTGGAAGACAATCTTTATGACCACTGATGGGTTGTATGAGTGGAGAGTTATGCCATTTAGCATCTCAAATGCACCTAACACATTCATGAGGCTCATGAATGAAGTGCTTAAAGATTTTACATGGGTATTTGTGGTAATGTATCTAGATGATATAATCACATTTAGTAAGGCAATAGCAAAGCATTTAAAACATGTGGAGATGGTCCTGAAAAGATTGCAAGAGGAGAAGCTATCCATTACTCTTAAAAAATGTGAATTTTTAAAATAAGAGCTTGTTTATTTGGGATTTGTAGTATCCTATGGATCATTGAAAATGGCTCCAAGTAAGGTGGAAGTTATCTTGAGATGACCTACATTGACCACAAAAACAAAGGTGAGGAGCTTTCATGAGTTGGCTCAATTTTACAAGAAGTTTATAAGGCAAGTTAGTGGTATTTGTGCACCAATGGTGGATACCATTAAAAGAGGTCTCAAGACCAAGTTGAAATGGACTCTTGCAGCATATCAAGCATTCAAAAGGCTAAAGAAACAAGTAGCAACATAACCTATCCTTAGGCTACCTAATTTTGACAAACTATTCACTATAGAGTGTGGTGCTAGTGGATTGCCAGTAAGGGGTGTGTTGAGCCAAGAAGGTAGACCAGTAGCCTTGTTTAGTGAGAAACTACATGAAGCTAAGAAGAAATAAGATTCTTATGATTTGGAGCTATAGGCTTTAGTGAAATCTTTGATAAAATGGAGGCACTACTTTCTGCCAAAGGAGTTTGTGGTGTTTACTAACAATCAGGCCCTTAGTTACATAAACGCACAAGTTAAGTTGAGAAATACACACCTAAAGTGGATGGAGTATCTTCAAGCATTCGCTTTCACAATCAAGCATAAGAAGGGGTAGTTAAAAAAGGTTGCAGATGCACTTAGTAGGAGGCTACTAACCATCTAAGAAGTGCAACTAAGTAGCATTGGAATAGAGAGTTTCAAAGACCTCTATAAGGATGATGAAGACTTTGGTGAAGCCTACAAGGTATGCTCTGATTTTTAGAATCATTTTCATAGTAAGTTTTCTTATTTTACCTTGCAAATTAGTTTTTTATTTAGGGGAAATCAGTTGTGTGTTCCCAAGGGATCCATGAGGGAAAACCTCATATAGGAGAAGCATAATGGTAGCTTGAGTGGTCATTTTGGGGTGAACAAAAGCATAGATCTTGTGCAAAGATTCTATCATTGGCCCAAGTTGGTTAGAGATGTCACCAAGTATGTGGAGCTATGTGTAGTGTGCATGAAGGCAAAATGAGGATCTAGTAATGCAGGTTTGTACCAACCTCTACCAGTGCCAAATAGACCATGGGAGTGTGTGAGTATGGATTTCATTGTGGGCTTGCCAAAGAAAAAGCATGTTCATGACAACATTTATGTTTTAGTAGATAGATTTAACAAGATGGGACATTTTATACCTTGCAAGACTATACATGATGCTAGCAACATTTCTCATTTGTTCCTACCCCTAATTATTGTTTAAGCTAGGGATGTTAAGTTCATGAGCCATTTTTGGAAAACATTATGGAGTAGATTGGGTACCAATCTCTCATTTGGATCAGATTACCACCCTTAGATTGATGGCCAAATTGAGGTGGTTAACAAAGTTTGAGGCAACCTGTTGAGGTTTCTAACTAAAGAATATGGGAAAACATGGGATGCGGTTCTTCCTCAAGCTGAGTATGCATACAATGACATTATGAATAGGACTACTGGTAAGAGTCCCTTTGAAATTGTTTATGAGATGCACCCAAGGGGTGTATGTGAGCTTAGAGACCTTGGAACCATGGAGTATAGGAGTGGTCATGTTGAAGACTTCACTCAAATAATGAAGGAGATCCAAGAACAAGTTAGGAAGAACATCCTAGACTCAACTCAAAAGTTGAAGGCCAAGATTGATGAGAAAAGAAAGAATATTCAGTTTGAAGTAGGTGAAAGTGTTATGGTTCATATAAATAAATCAAGGTTGCATAAGGGTGTGTCTAAAAAGTTGTAGATGAAGAGCATAGGCCCTTGCAAATTCTTAGCCAAATATGGGGTTAATACCTATAAAATAGATCTGCCAAGTGGACTAAATGTCTCCTTGGTCTTTAATATCTTTGATTTGATCAAGTATAAGGGTCCTCTAACTGAGTTGGATGCCAATAGTATAGAAATACATGCTGATGTTTAAGATCATGCCCTACCTCCCAAGGAGCAGCTAGAAGCAGCCAAGGTCTTGGACTCAAGAGTCAAGAAGACTACTAGGCATAAGGTGTACATGGAACACCTCATTCAATGGAAGAACAAAATTGAATCTAAGGCTACCTAGGTGGAGGCTGAAAACTTCAAGAAGCTAGGCATCTCAAAGGATCTCCTAGTCGCAGGAGTGACATGAGCTTTTTGTTTGTGGGGGAGTATGGTGTAGGGAACCTAGGTAGGGCTATTTGGTACCTAGTGTCCCTATTCTAAATTTTTGGCTTGTATTGGCCTTAGCCAAGCCAATAGAGTTAGGACAAGACTAGTTAGTCACTGAAATGTTGTGGTTAGTGTTTGGTCTTGTCTTGGTTTTTCCTAGGTCCTAGGTGTGTCTTCTTGAGTTAGGTTGAATCAGAGTTGGCTAACTTTTCTAATTTGCCAAGCATGGGACAGTATTGCTAAAAGTTGTAAAATGGCCTTTTTAATGTTTTAAAGGATTTGAAGGGTCTTAAGGACCCTAGTTTGATTAGAGTTAAGTTCCCAAGAGGTGTGAGCAAGTGGTTTACCAATCCACCAAAAGTTTCTATGACAACTTTGAAAGTTGTCATGACCACTTTAAAAGTTGTCATGACAACATTTCTTTTATACTTAGAAATTGGCTCTAGAAGATGAATAGCCCAAACCTTGGGCCCAAAAACATAGGTAGGGGTATTTAATTTTCTAAAACCCTAAATATGAACATTGGGAAGTGTGTAGTACAAAGGCCAAGCACTGACATGAGTTTTGATTGTGTAAACCTTTTGACAGTGAATGAATTTGTACATGACAGAGATCTAAAATGGATTGAAAGACCAACTATAGTTGTTGAAAGTGATTTTTGAAGATGTATTTTGATTCTTAGGATAGTTGATTCATCATTTCTTTTAACCTTAGCATTAGTTTTTATTTGTTTCTTTCTCTGGCCTATCTCAGGTTGGTCTAGACAGTGTGTTGAATAATGGAGTGCTAGATCACTCTCCTAGCGCACAATCTATACAGATCCTTGGGATCTATGACTAGACTCCTTATAACATAGGATATTAAAAGGAGGGGCCCTAAAAATTTCATGATGCAATTTTGAGGTGATGCCCTGGGCAAGCCACAAGAGCATGGTTAGGGGTCACAGTGCATTGCAGAGAAAAATAGAGTGATTGAAAGAACTCATAGCTTTAATCAAACATTGTGGAGAGGAGGCCAGATGTATTACCAAGCATCTCCAATGCTGAGGAGCTTTGGAGAAAGGTTGAGATAAGGAGGATCACCAAACTCACACTGGTCCAGACAGTGAGCTTGAAAACCCTAAAAAATAGACCTATTTCTAGGAGACCATGTACAGATAGAGTGGAGAGGGGAGACCTAGAAAATATTAAAGCCCTTCCCAAAGGGTACTCAAATCCATGATCATTTTTGTACCTTGTTTGAATAAGTTGGAAGTTATTAGGGGAAATAGGTCAATTAGGCCTATTTAACCTTGTAGCCTTTTTTAGGCCAGTCAGCAACTTAATCATATTAGCGATAGGACTTATTTTTAAGAAGATGTGGCTAAATGTGGTTTGGAACCATTTTTCACATGGAACAACCCTCCTCTCCAATTGAGGATGAAAGAAGACTTAATTCCTATTTCAATAGGGATGGTAGAGTTAGAACAAATTATATGACATTCACAAGGAAGTGAGTTAGAATCAAGCCTTGATGTCGTAGGATAAATAGGAAAGGAGAGAGTTTGTAACTCCTTGGGAGGGGACTAGGATAGTGCCCTAAAGTCTAGGAGGTTAGCCTTGTTTGATCATATGAGAATCTAGGATAAAGTTGAGCAAGGTCTCTGATACATCAACATGTTTCTGATGTAGTTACATAGGGCTTTAATTTCACCTTTCTGCCTCTGATACTTCTCCTCAACCTTCTTCATTTTGTCTTTTACTACCTATGTGGAGTCATAAAAATGCTCCATGTCCTATGTTCTAGATGCATGACCTAAGTCAACTTTGGTTATATTATATTATTCAGGAACTATTTGATCCTTTTCTTTATCTACCATTGGTGTTGCAACCTACAAGATCCTGGCTCTAGATTCTCCTCAGATAATCTTTTTGAACTTCTTTGCCTTTCCATTTTTATCTAATCGATTGACTTGGTCTAGGATTTCCTACAATTAAGCCATGAGCTCAACCTCCTTTTCTTGGCTCCTTTGAATCCTCCATCTCAGCCATTGTGGAACAATTGTGTCCCGATCTTTCCAAACTCTCAATGGTTCTTGTCCAAGTAGACTATTCTAATATCAATTTCTTCCTTAGCCCTTGGAATTTTTTTCATTTCCATAGGGGCTATAGCTTCCATTTTAGGAAATCCTTCTTCCACTACAAGAACTTTTGTCACTATTTTTGGAACTTCCTCTTCCATCATTTCTCTTTCTAGAAGTGTACCAAGACTCTCCTTAGTGGTGATATCCTACTCTCTACTTCTTATTTGTGGCAATATTTCATTAGCATTGATACTCAGTCTATCCTTAACTAACCTATTTATGTTGTCTTTCTCCATCAGTCTCCTAGTGATATATATTTCCTCCTTGGTGAAAGTTCCTATCTCTTGCACACAAGGATTCTTGCTAGGTGAGGATGGCACATCTATAGATCTTTTCCTTTTCTATTTTGGTTATTCATTATGGAGGTCCAACTTCCTTTTTGTGTGTATTTCCTGAGAAACACCCTTATTCTTTTTGATTTCTACACTACCTGATGGAATTTGTCCCTTTTTTATCACTCTTTCTTGTGGTTTCCTCAGTCTTTCATCCCCTAGTGCTTGATGACCCATCAGCTAGTATGTCCATTGTTCCTTTGATATGGCCACCTGGCTCAATTGCCTCCCAATCCAATATCTTGTGAAATCCAAGACCGGTCTAGACAATGTGTCAAGGTCTAGAACTTCCTTCCTTTAGCAAACAAAGGCACTAATTTTTCTCTTCTCAGGGAAATATCCTTTCTGGACCACATTTAATCCTTCTTCCATCTGATCAGGAATATAAAAAATATTACATGCACTAATCAAGGTCAGTGGAAATTTGGAGTGTATCCTTTTCTTCACTTCATGCTCATCTACAACATTTGCCCAAAAATCCTCAAGGTGCACCATATGTTGATATATGATCCTTACCACTAAGCGTATCTTATTGTAAGGATCAAAGTTTAGCATTTCTGTATATAGAGGAAGATGAAAGAATGATAATTCCTCATGAGACCTCTCAGCTACTTTTAGACATAAACACATTTCTACTTCATCCTTGCCTATGGAAATTAGAAAATTAAGTCTCAATTTATTCTTCCCTTTCTGAATCTTGTCTTAGACAGTTAGCTATCAGGTGGTCTCTAGAAGGACCATTCTATCTGTCAAATACCTAGGAAGCTTGTATGGTTGCATTGAGAATCCTTAAAGCCTAATGTAATAAAAGGTGGGAAACTAAATAAACCAAGCCCCGTATTCTTCCACCAATTTTATGGCTTCTTCTGACAATCTCACATGTAGCCTCTTTTGCAGAGTTCTTACAATACACATTGCAAATGTGTCATTAACTCAAGCATAATCTATTAGGAATAGTCCCAAGACATAACTGAGAGGGGGGGTGAATCAGTTATCTACAAGTTTCAATTCTTTATCAAATTAAGTATACTTAAACATAAAGCATAAACATAATGAAAGAACACTTGAAGACAACACCAATATTTTGGTTATGGGGAAACCCAAATAGGTAAAAACCCTGTGGGAATTGACACCCACTAATAATCTACACTAGTGTATTATGATGCTTGTTAGAAGATCCTTAACCCTATCAGGAGTTTCTTTACAATATATTTAGTATAGTGACCTAGTCAAGGGTCAGACCCTATTAGGAGTCTTTCAGAATTAACCCTATTAGGGGTGAGGATGCATTGTCTGAGAGCACATTGCTCAAATGAGTGAAGGCTACAACCTTTTGAATAACAAATGTACACTATATCTAGATCTTGGTGAACTACACTTTGACCTACAATCTGGATCAATTCCATTGTATAGCAAAAACACTTTACTTTGTCACATAGACCTTCTTTTGATGGTTCAACACTTCGCACACTCTGCTCTACTCTTCACAGTCAACTATAAACCATGCCTTAGCAATCACAAATGACTGTCTATAAATATCTTTCCACTAAATGATATAATAAAGTTGGCCTATTAGAACCACCTTGAAATCATATTAGAGAAATCATAACATACTCCAATAATAATTTTTTTGGCTCTACTAAGCACGCAACACATTCTAGGACCTGTCCAATATTAATAAATGTAGACGCATGCTACACACTGTCGGCTCTACCAAAGTAACTGAAACTTTATCCTCAAGCTAAATTATATCATGTGCTCTTAACGAAACATTACCAACTCTTCTCAAAGCACTAATACAAGGTTTCATACTGAAATGATAGGCGCAATTCCTGAACCAATATAATCTTTCTCAGCTCTTCTGATTAAACATAGGAAACTGCTATTGGTGAATAGTGACTACATAACTTCACTTCTAATGATCATCAGATGCTATGTCCACAAATGTAACATCTCTAACATGTCTCCATCACAATTCCGAATGTGCAAGGCTCCATGATAACTGTACAAACAATTATTCATATAACAGTACTTGTAACTCTGTCAGGAACACTGCTAGCATAAGCTGATATATAATTGTCTATACTAACAGTTAACCTCTGCCTCCATGATATCATGTTGATAACATGTCCATGCTATATATACTAGAATCTTACTACATAAATCTTCCATGCATGCTACTTACCATATGTTGTCATCAATGACAAACATACAGTCAGCACTGGCTTGCTAAAAAATATCCAACAATCTCCCCCTTTGGAATTGATGGAAACATATGGAATAAAAACTCCACCAATCCAAATGAAAATTTATTTTATAATATTCTCCATTTCCTCATCAAAACTCCCCCTACGATGAATCCTCCATCTGATGCAATATTCTTCAACATTCTTCATTTCCTCAACTGAACTGCTTCCATAACTAAATGCTACTCCCCCTTAGTATATTACTCCTTTTACTTCTATTTTTCATGACTATATATTACTCCCCCTTTGACATTAATGGAAAGGGGTGAAAATCAGTTTAAGCACCAGTACTACTCCTGAAGTAGAGTAGTCAACCATCCATCAGTCCCTGAGGATTGATACTCTTTCTTTGTTCTTCTAAGCAGAATTAGGGAAGGAAATTACTCCCAACTTCTCCCTGAGATACTCAAAAGTATCCTTTGGCAAGGGATTTGTGAATATGTCCCCTAACTAATCTTTATTATTCACATGGTCCACCTTAACTTCTTTCTCTGCCACTTTCTCTCATAGGAAGTGATACTTGATCTCAATGTGTTTTTTCTTTGCATGCATCACAAGGTTCTTTAACATGTTGATAGTGCTAGTGTTATCACAATGAATAACAATATGATAATCAATCTAAATTCCAAAATCCTTTATCATTTTCTTGATCCACACAATTGTAGAATAATTTAGGACTACTGCAACATACTCTTCTTTTGTTGTTGACTGAGAGATACAATTTTGCTTCTTGCTTGTCCAAGTGACAAGTCTGTCACTAGGAAAAACTACTCATCTTGATGTACTCTTTCTATCATCAACACATCCTACCCAATCTGCATCAGTATATACATGAAGGTCAACATTTTTTGAATTAGGATACCATAGACCATAGTCTATAGTGCCTTGAAAATATATGAATATTCTTTTTACTGCCATAAGGTGACTTTGTTTGGGCTATACTACAAATCTTCCAACTATGCCAACTACATTAGAAATGTCAGGTCTAGTTTGAGTAAGATAAATGAGTTTTCCAATCATAGACTTGTACAATGTTATATCTACTATTGGTGAATCATCTTCTTTTGTAAGCTTGCACCCAATTATCATAGGTGTCCCTACTAGCTTGCAATCATCTATCTTGAATTTCTTTAATATCTCTTTCACATATTTGGACTGATTAATGAAAATACCTTTCTTTGTCTGCTACACATTCAATCCCAAAAAGTATTTGATAGGTCCAATCATGCTCATCTCAAATTTTCTTTCCATCTCCTTAGCAAATTCAGCACTAAGTTTGTCATTACCTCCAAAGATAATGTCATCAACAAATATAGCTACAAGTAGTAAACCTTCAGATGTCTCTCTTATGAATAGATTACAATTTGTTGCACCTTTCTTGAATCCAATCTTTGTTAGATATCCATCCAGTCTCTCCTACCATGCTCTAGGGGCTTTCTTAAGTCGATAGAGGGCCTTCTTCAATCTACATACCATATCTGGTCTATCTGATAGGGTGAATTCTTTTGGCTGCTCAATGTAAACTTCTTTCAATTCTCCATTCAAGAATGCTGACTTAACATCCATCTGATAAACTATGAAGTTTTTGAATATTGCATAAGCTAGAAACAACTTAATAGCTTATAATATGCTCACTGGTACAAATGTGTCTGAATAATCAATACCTTCTCTTTGTGCATATCCCTTACATACTAATCTTTCTTTATTTCTTACTACTATATCATCTTCATTCATCTTGTTTCTGAATATCCATTTTGTTCTAATCACATTCTTATCACTAGGTCTTGGGACTAGTTCCCAAGTATCATTCTTGATAATCTGATCTAGTTCTTCTTTCATAGAATCATGCCAATCTGAATCATTGCATTCATCTTCAACACTTAAGGGTTCAATCTGAGAAAGTAAACATACCGCCTCATTACTTGCAAAACTCTTTGCTTTTGATCTTGTTGTGACTTTACCACAATGATCTCCAATGATGCCATCCTTAGAATGGTATCTAGATGTGAATTTTGGAGCTTTAGGTGATACTGTCTCATCTACCTTAGGAGTTTCTTCTTCACTTGTCTCAAGGTCATTGAATAACACATCAATAATATCAAACATTTCTTCAACAATTGTCTCACTAGTGGAGGGTCTGGGTTCTTCTTCAATCATAGGTGAGTAATCATGATATCTTTCTTGAACCATAAAATTTTCATCAATCTAACATGAGCACTTTCAATGATCTTCTTCAATCTTAAATTGAAACATCTATAAGCTTTTCTTTTAGTATAGTAACCAAGGAAAATACCTTCATCACTTCTTGCATCAAACTTGCCTACTGCTTCATCCCTCTTGATGTAGCACTTTCTTCCAAAGATTTTGAAGTATTTTACTGTGGGAACATTTCCAAACCATAGCTCATAAGGTGTCTTGTCCACACCTAGTCTCAATTGTATTCTATTGATAGTGTAGATTGTTGTATTGACCACATCTCTCCAATAGGTGTGTGCAAACTTTCCTTCAATCATGATGGTGTGCCTTGTATCAAGGATAATCTTGTTCCTTCTCTCTATAATCCCATTTTGTTGAGGGGTCCTAGGTGCACTTAATTGTCTTTTTATGCCATATTTTTTGTAGTACTCATAGAATTTCTCAGAGGTGAATTCTCCTCATCTATCTAATCTTAGACACTTAATCTTTAATCCAGATTCATTCAAAACCTTAGCTTTGAATATTTTGAACTTCTCAAATGCTTCTAACTTATCTTTCAAGAATGCAACCAACATTCATTCTAGAATAGTCATCTACAAACAAAATGAAATACCTTTCATCATAGTATGATCTTGTTTGAGTTGGTCCACATAGGTCTATATGAATCAGATCCAACTTGTTCTCTATTGAATTATGCTTGCTCCTGAATGAATTCCTCACATGCTTTTTGATTACACATTCCTTGTAGATGGTATCAACTAGCTTTTATATACTAGGTAGGTCTCTTACTACCTTAACATTACTGATCTTTACTATATTATCAAAATTGATATGACATAGTCTTTTGTGCCACAACCAACTATCATCTACTTTAGCAACAAAAAAACTTACTTCTGGATTAAGTTGAAAAACATTACCTTTGGTCTTTGATCCTAATGCAATCATTTCTCCTTCTTTGTTGTTAATGGTACACTTGTTTCCATTGAACTCCAATCTGTAGCCTTTGTCAAGTAACTGCCCAACACTTAGTAGGCTATGTTTCAAACCATCAACATAAAGAACATCATCAGTACTATTCTTTCCATCCAAGGTGATGGCTCCTCTACCAATGATAGGTTTGGGAGTGTTATCTCCAAATCTAACCATGCCTCCTTTGTATCTGTCCAAATAAATAAATCTATCTTTATCTCCTGTCATGTGATGTGAGCAACCACTATCAATGATCAAATTTGTCCTAATGTCAGCTTGTGAAATTAGAGCTAATTCTTGTGATTATTTATCATATTTAAGAGAAATGAATCCAATTTCCTCTTCTGTTGATTCTTCATCTGATACTCCATCTCCAGCATAGTAGCATTCCTTTGTATACTTAGGTTTGTAGTTATTCTGGTACCTTTTGACTCTTGTAGGACATTTAGATGCAAAGTGACCATTCTTATTACATGAAAATCATTTAAATGGAAATTGACCTTCATATTTTCCTTTTCCTTTCTTTTCTCTTTTAGCAATCATAGCAATGAAATCATCTAGTGTTTTCTCTTCATCGTCATCATCAAAATTACTGGAAGTGCTTGTAGATTTCTTACCATGGACTGATGCTTTGAAGGTTGTCTCACTTTTAGGTTCTATCTTCAATCTTGAAATCTCAAAAGATGAAATTTTTCTGATCAAGGTCTCTCTTTTGAAATTTGATGTAAGCTGTATGGTCTCATCAAGGATGTTGATCTTGTTTTCATACTCTACTATGAGAGTGGTCATCAACTTATCCATAATGTCTTCTTCCAAGTTTAGACACCAATAAATCCTTTAGAAAATAAAGTATTTTTATTTTCTGAAAAACCCCTGATGACATCATCATTTATTATTTAATTAATTAATTAATTTTTATGTCATTAAATCCCTTTACCTTAATTTAAAATATTTAATTAAAAAATCCCTCCCAAAAATGTTTAAATCTTATTTAAAACATTATTTCCCTATTTATTAATTATTTTAATTAATAAATTGACCAAAAATCTCAAAATAAATAATTTATTTATTTTTTGCCCAAAACTTGGCCAATTTTCTTAAGACCACTAACCTCTTCTAGAATCTTCTAATCCTTCTTTAATTTTGATTAAAGGCTAATCTCATCATTTCCTAATCCTAATCCCAACTCAAGAATATTTAATTAAGATTAAATATTAATCCTCAATTCCTAATTTAACCTAGGAAAACTCTAGACTCTTCTAGAACTTTCATAATCCTTCCCTAAACCCTTTTAGGAGAAATTACCTACTTTCCCTAAGCTAATCTAAGTCTCCTTTGACTCCTAGTCAAACCCTACCCCTAATGAGCCTCAAACTCATTAAAGCCTTTGAGATAAATAAAACTTTATTTATTTCCTAAATTCCATATTTATCCTTAGAAAGCCTAGACTTTTCTAGAAAGTCTTCATCCTTATCCTCTTGACTCCAACTCTAACCTTACCCCAAACTCTAACCTATCCTCTTAACCCAAACCTTTCCAAAAGCCTATAAATACTCTCATTTCTAAGAGCAAAACCATCCACTTTTATTTTCAAGTAATAGTAATCTTATAATGCCATTTTCATGTTAGGTCATAGCTTAAAATCAACTAATTGTTATATTTCTTTGTTGTTTCCAAGCTTTTTAGCACATCATAGCTTAGCAATAAATGGATTAACATAGTTTCTTTCTTTATTAAGAATAGCATATAGCATCAAATCTCCATTAAAGCATTATTTTGAGTTCTTGAAGCCTTAGGGGCAATTTTGGGTGTTCTACCCAATATTGTGCCACTTTTTGGAGTTTTCACAAGTCTCAAATTATCTTATAATGCATTAGAGTATGTTCCAAGTGCTTAGAGAGCACACCCCCACATCCCCTTAAGCAAGAGCAAATCAAACAGTGCCTAGGTGCACCTGTTTTAGCTCAATCTGAGGTGGCTTAGCTTAGAGTTTTCTTGTTTTGGATTGATTTCATGTTAGATTAAAATCTTAATGGTTGATTGATTTGAGCCTTTCAAAATAGATACGGGATTCTCAAAAGCCTTGCTCACATTCTGGCACACCCGGTGGGACCCACTTCATAGGTTCTTTGCAAACATTCTGATGGGTTTTGGAGTGTTTTCATATTTTTCAAGCTTATAGGTGGACAAAGTGCTTCGAATTCTTCTTTCTCTTCTTGTCTATATTCTTCTTCCATTCCATCTACTTCTTCTTCTTCTTCTTCTTGTAGGATCTTGGCCAATTTTATTTTATTTTTTAAAAAAATCCATAAGGAAGTAAAATCATACACACCTTGTTTTAGTGCATAAAATGAACCTCCAAATCATTCTTGAATGCATTAAGGACTAAAATTTGCAAAATTTATTTTAACAAACAAGAAAAATCAATCAAAACATTTGCATCATTGCAACATCAAGGTTTTAGAAGCATTCATGCAAAAATTATGAATATTTCAAGTTTTGGGTACTTAAAAAAAAAAGAGGACCTCAAATTTGCATCTCATTTTTAAAAACATTCAAAATCAATCCTAAAAATGCATGCAAAAGTTCCTAAAATCAATCTTAAAAATTTTGTTTTTTTTGAAAACTAACTTCATTTTACAAAAATCTTGAATGCCTTCTTTTTCAAATTTCACGCATCAAAGCTAAATTAGGAACTTGTCTTTTGGAGCTAAAAAATCAAAGCAAAGGTCAAAACAAATCTTGAATGAAACTAAAGGAATGAAGCTAAGTCCTAAGAGTCATTGTCATTTTAAAAATCAAATGCACTCTTGAATGCATTAAAAGAAAAAAATCTCTATTCCTTCCTTTTCAGTTCAAGAAAATGCATAATCAAATCTTGAATGCCTTAAATGATCAAAACAAAGCACTTCAAAGTTCTTAAATCAACACACAAATCTCAATCTTGAATGATCAAAGAAAAAACTTGCAATCGCTCAAATCATTTACTTTTTGGAGAAAGAACAAAACAAACCTTAAACACTTGTGTCTTCAAATTCAAAAGTTCAAATCACACTTAATTCATTTTGGAAAAAGAACAAAATTGCTTGATGTGCATTTAGGAGTTTTTCAATTCTTGCAAAATCCTTGTTAAAGTAAGCAATGTAGAACATTTGAACTTGGACAAGTTCACTTGTTCTACTTTTAGTGAGGCCTGTCCAGGGAGAAAATTGCTTCCTCCTCGGAGAACAACCTCAAACTGGTATCCCCCCCGACTGGTATATAAATAAAGTGAAGGAAAAAAGTACTCACTTATATCTCCTAATCCATGGGCATTTTGTGCCAAATGCAAATATCTGGGGATGGTAAATATTCCTCCCCCAGCGTAGTTGGCTAGGCTCTTAAGTGAGTCATAGGCGGTCAGCATAATCGGGTATGGAGACTCCACGGAACTATTAAAAAACTTGATAAAATAGAGGCTACCCTATCTACATCCAAAAGTATCAAAATCCTTGTGCAAGGACCGATTCCAAGGGGTTTACCGGGTCACCTCAAGATTACTCACCATTTGTATTCCCTTCTAGAGGTTACCAAGCTGTGGGCAAGCAATTTTGATACTCGCCTTCCTTAGGTAGATCTGTTTGAAGTGCTTGATAGTCAATACTCCGTGAAAACATTGTTGGAACATACACTTTCAAAGCTTTATTAGAGTCAGTTATCCTGTTTGTATCCCACAAGGTTGCTTTGTCCCTTGTGGAGATTTCTTTTCCAAAAGTCTTGTTTATCTATCCTTTGCCATTGGGAAACATCAAACTGATCAACAAACCCGGTTTGAGATACTCAAAACATTTTGTAGAGAAACCCTTGGAATTAGATATCCAAAGAGCTTTTGTCTCAAACCAAATTATCAGAATTTCCCCAAGTTATGCCAAATTTGATCAAACATTCAAAAGCTAAGCTGCCCAAATCCAAATCTTATCAAGAGAAGAAAGTTGCAGAAAGAAACCTTAAGAGCCATCAATCCTCTATCCAAGCAACCCAAGCAGAAGAAAAATATCAAGAAAAGCTTGATAATATTGGCTATAACGCAAGATTCAAATAGTTTGCCTACCGATTCCGAGTGAACCATCGCTACGTCAGTCTTGAAAGAGAAGATTAGCTAGGATCCATCACATGTCCATTCTACCTTTAGATCTCAAAATCCTATCTCAGTAGTCCTTCATCCTAGTCTCATCCTAGTTTCATCCCTGCATCATCACCAAACCTTAGTTGCATCCTAGAAACCTTCTTAGTTGCATACACCATCATCTTCCTAGCAACATCATAGATCATCCATCTCAATTGCATCTGCATCATCCTTTTAGAAAGAGCATTGTTCCATCATCCTTCACTATCATTCCATCAGTAATCCACAATCAGATTCCCAAATCCTTGATCCAAATCCAGCATCCATTATCCAAAATAGAATCCACCATCCTTTGCACCAAATCTAGAGATCCAAATCCACAAGCACTTAGTGTTCAGAACCTTTGAGTTGTTTCCATCCCTTATCCTAAATCAGAAATCATCCCCTTTTTGATAGATCATTGTCTAAAGGAAATCCAACTTGTCCTTGCATAGCCTCATCATCTCGAGCAAGAGATTGGCTTGTATTGATAAGAATCCAGTTGACTGAAGATCATTAGTCTATCCTAGGTTGGCCAAATCCTATCACTGATCCTCCATCGGGAAAAATAGTAGCTCATTGTTGACACTTAGTAATCTTCCACCAGCATCCCATCAATCCTCCATCCAATCTTGACCCAAATCAGAGCATCCCATCAAGCCTCCATCATCGCCAAGCTTTTTTACCAATCTGTCACCATCTTCCATCAAATCTTCTGCCATCTTTGATTCATATCCAAGCATCTCACCAATCCTTGCATTATAGAAATTTCATCATCCTTAGAAGTTCCTTAAGTTTGCATCCATCATTCTTTAGAGCCTTTAGGAAATATCTTGCATCCATCTAGCATCTGCATCTCCATGCCTGTCGAGACAAGATCCTGATCTAGAAAAAGAAGGAACATGAATCCTTAGCCAATCACTAGTTCATCTGATCCCAACATTTTTACCAGCGCAATGATAGCCTATGATCCCCAAATACAAACTAGAAATACATGGGATGATCCCAATATCCCCTCGGCTCCTCTGGCAATAGAAACATTTGTGAATCATCCAAAGAATCCACCAGTAGTCAATGCACTCATGGCCCAAAACCAAAAAAGCATGTTCACTAACTTTGCACAAGAACAGACTTCCATTCCACCATATCCCCATCCTTGCATTCCCATAAGTACTATCCAAATCCCAGAACAAGTATACTCTCCATTCATCCAACCATTCCTTGATCCAACCTTGCAAACATCTCAAGCAACCTCCACCATTCCCCTTCTTCTGCAAGGAAGCTTCACAAGTCCCATAACACAAGCTATAACATCATCTACTCCATTCCCTATCATAGGTACTTCATCATCTGCCATGGCCACTCAAGCTCTTGCACAAATCCAATGCTTGTCCCAGAATCAACTCCCACCTCTTACACAAACCTTTGCACAAGAAGTTCCACCATCTTCCATAGGCCAAGCAACACCTTTCACTCCGGGAGGGATGCACTCATCCTTCCCCTTCATTTCACAAGCTTCCACATCCACACCTTTTGTGCCAAGAGGGACGCAATCATCTTTTCCTTTCAATCCCCAAGCTTCAGCATCCACACCATCATTTCAGGGGTCAATGCAATTATTTCCCGCTTTCACCCAACAAACCTCTACATCATCTACTCCAAGGGCAGCGAAATCAGTCCCCTTTCAAAATAAAAAAACTTCCACATCACCCTTTTCATGGGGAACACAAGCATCCTCTTCATTCTCCCCCTAGCAAGCATCTACCCAGGCACAAGCCCAGCAAAATTCCTTCACCACAGGAATGCCTTCTATGGGTTTTTCCAATCCACCATTCATATCCCAAACTCCCATTACATCTACCTTCTAGGCATTTGTTGCAGCACAATTCCCACCTCACAATGGTTCTCGTTGGGGCCTCACTCAAGAAGACATGAAAGCCTTTGGCATACCAATCCACTCTCCTACATCCATGTTTGCAAACCAACAAGCCACCTTCTCACAAGTAGCACAACAACAACCATCATAGCCTCCACCAACTTCATCCTTTGCAAGCTATCCAGTCACCACATCGAGTTCTTTTCAACAAGTTCCTCCACCTCAGCAGCCAAGTTCCTCTCATTCCACAAGTTATCTTGCCTAGCCACCCTTCACTTCTAGCTTCCCTACATCAGTTCCACCCTTAAGCAATGTGGGAATGCACCCAACCTATATCAGCCAACCACAAAGCCAAGTTCAGCAAGGGCCATCCTATCAGCAAGCTACATCATTCCACCAACCTCCCCCATAGCAACCATACTTCTAGTCACAACAACAAACCTCCATCATTCCCTAGTAGCAACAAGCTTCCTCCTATCAGTCACAATAGCAAGTCCCCATCATCCCACGACACCAGCAAGCAGTCTCATATCCTCCACCTCAATATACCCCCACACCATATCAACAGTATCCTCCCCAGCAAACATTTCTTCAAAATCCACTCCAATCTACCTATCCCATTGGGCAATCTCCATATCCCACTCCACAATACCCACCTCAAATGAAAGAACTCATTCCAACACCCGATCAATACTAAGTGGGAAGCCATGAAGAATGCTCTCAAGGAGCTTCAAACCAATATCAAGAACAAAACCTACAAGTTCGAAGAGGTGTGTTCTTACCCGTTTGACCGATCCATTGCCGCTATTCCTTTCCCCAAGCACTTTGAGATGCCTAAATTTGATAAATATCGAGGGAAAGGAGATCTAGTAAATCATATTAAATAATTCTATATGGCGTGCCAAGAAGTGGCTTACAGTGATAATTACCTTTTACGCCTATTCCCCAAAAGCTTGGGAGGAACTGTTGTTGAGTGGTTTTACAAAATACCATGTGGGACTATCACAACTTTTGCTGAACTCTCTGAGAAGTTCATTGCCCATTATGCCCACAATGTTGAGAATGAGTTGACCTTGTTAGATCTCTGTAACTCAAAGCAGAAAGAAGGAGAAAGCCTAGTAGAATACTTGCAATGATGGCAAAATCTTACCACCAAGTTGTCATACCAACCACCTGAGAAACATTTGACCAAAATCTTTATTCATAATCTGCATCCTAAACTATCCCATTTTATGAGGATGAATTGTCTCCAAACCTATCAGGATATCAAGAGCAAGGGGATAGGTATCGAAAAGGCCCTCCTAGACGAAGGCACAATCTGACACTTCAAAAATGATTCCCAAAATAAACCCAACAATGATAAATCTCATTATTGGAATCATAATAAAAATGTTGTTATCGATGGAGCCACTGATACCAAACATGTCCAATTTGTCATAGCTAGTCCTACATCAACTCCTGCATACCATCAACAACAAGTTCTTATCTATCAGCAATCTCCTCAGGTCCATTAGCAACCCACGCCACAATATCATTCTCAAAATAATCAGCAGAATTATCAGCAACAAGCCCATCAAGCTTATCAAGGTAATCCGAATAATCAGGTCAATACCGCCAATGATGCTCCCAATCAAAATAAGCCCAGAGCTCAAAAATATCCAAAGAAGACCTTCACACCATTGGGTGAACCTTTGGATGTTATATTTCATCGAATGGCCAAGGCCAACTTGATTACATATCCACCAATCCAGTTGGTTGATGATAACACTCCCAAGCCCGATTGGTACAAAGATCATGAGTACTGTGATTATCATCATGTCAAAGGACACACTACCTTGAAGTGTATGAGACTCAAAAACTATATCCAAGATCTCATTGACCAAAAGGAGATCTAGGTAGACACACCTACTCAAGCCTCGCCAAATGCCAATTTGCAAATTTATTAGAAAGTGTTCCCACAACACAATGCTGGGAACAACCAAACTAAAACCAATCATCCCCAGAACCATGGAAAAAGCAAACAAGAAGATCACACTACTACCTATATCAATTATGATAATATTGTTAGATGTATAACCCAAGTTGAGCCCACAGTCAATGCCATCCATGTCAGAGGAGCAGATAGTCAATGTGTTGTTACCACCTGTAGAGGTCGAATAACTGTCACTGGTGCCCAACCAAGGCCAGCACATAATGCACACAATGCACAGTACAACCTCATAGAACATCTTGGGAACACACCAGCCCAAATCTCCATCTTGGACCTTCTCCGCACTTCACCCCTCCATCAGAAGATCCTTGACTGAGCTCTCAAAGAAGGACATGTCCCCATAGACATTAACACCACCTAGTTTGAGACCCTTGTGGGACATCTATATGCATCATGTGCTTTTTCCTTTAGACCATCCAACATACTAGATGTTGCACCTAACCACACTCTCCCTCTTCGCATCACTGTTATGGTCAGAGACTTTTCCATCAAACAGGTTTTAATAGATAATGGCTCAGCCCTAAACCTGTGTACTCTCAAATTCATTTAGCAGATTGGGTTCACAAAGGCTGATATATCACATGAAGTAATCACTATCAAAGCCTATGACAACTTGGAGCATACCTCTGAAGGTACTATTATTTTTCCCATTCAGCTGGGCCTAGCAACACAGGATACTATTTCCCATGTTCTTGATCTTGACCTACCATTCAATATCCTCCTAGGCCGACCATGGATTCATTCCATCAAGGATGTACCATCTACTTACCATCAGTGCATCAAATTTCTACATCAAGGTGCTGAGGTTACCATCCATGCTAACCCCCAACCCTTTGCATACTATCATGCGATGGAAACATCATTCCCTCATTCCACTCATTGTCCTGGAACCAACATTGGCACTTCTGTTGCCAGCTCATCCCAATCCCATTGTGATCCAAAGACTATCCTCACCTCCACCCTCTCTTCCATCAAGATCAATAACTAGGGTTGTGGTGAATATAGCCTACATGATGCATTTGCCATAGGGGCCCTCCCACGTGATCCACATACCCAAGGGTGCCCGAGTCACCAAAGCAAGCCTGTTGAAGAGCTTCATGAAATCAAGAGAATCGGATCTATGACTTTTGAATCCCATGGCAACATAAACAGTCAAGAGATGGATCTTGACATCAATAGGTGGTTGTACAAAGATCCCCCACCACCTGACACTTAACTTCTTGGCTATTTCAAAGATAAATATCCGAAACAACATAAGTATACCACTGAACAATGGAACTATCAAGGCGGTGGTCTAGGACCATAAGAAGGTAGTAGCCAATATCCCATCACAACATCAAAGAATCCTAAGCATTGGGGTCTTGGCTTTAATACCCCTCACCTGCATATACAAGAGCCCAATACTGCAACTAGGGGCACTAGCATGACTAGCGTTCCCCTCTTGAATAGCCAAGATGACCTCGTAGAGATCGAAGACGTCCCTGAAGAGAAAGAAATCAAATCCTATGACGATATCTTTGACAATGACACCCTCCTGGGGATTTCTGTCCTCCAACAACTCACCATCAATCTCATAGAACTTCCCCTCATTCATCCTCAACTCATAGACTGGGACCAACCAAGCGTCACACACATTGATGAGTTCCAGAGCATGGAAGCACTCCTAGAGTTCATGGGGGCATCAGGCCCACAATCAGTTCACAATTCAGAGTCAACTCACATCTATTAGCTTGACCCAGAAGGATACTTTGGGGAGGAGGCAAGCTTTAGCTACAAAAGAGAAATAGAAAAAGTAAAACATGAGTCTTTATGTGAAAACCCTTCTGGGGAACATTCTGATTCCAAAATAGTAAAAATAAAGAGTGTATCTTCTAGTGAAAACTTGGCAATTCAAGTGCTAGAAGATGAAGACTTGCCTCTTCCTACCATCCAGGATTACAGACTAGAGCAGTCACCTATCATCATAGAAGAAACCAAGCCAGTCAACTTGGGTATAGAAGAATGTCCGAGGATCACCTACATTGCAGCCAACATGACAGAAGGTGAAGAAATGGCTTTGATTGCGCTTCTTAGAGAATCAATCATAAATTTTGCATGGTCATATGCACACATGCTTGGGCTTGATCCTAATCTTGTAGTCCATCATTTAGCAGTGGATCCTAATGTCAAGCCAGTAAAGTAGAAGCTAAGGAAAATGCATCCAAAAGTTGCCTTATTAGTCAAAGTAGAACTTGAAAAACTCCTCCAAGCCAAGATTATTAGAGCTATAGATTACTCAGATTGGATCTCCAACATGGTGCCTGTCACAAAGCCTTCAGGCGACATCAGAATATGCACAAATTTCAAGGACTTAAACAAGACATGTCCTAAAGATGACTTTTCGCTACCAAATATAGACATGATTGTAGATCTTAAAGCGGGTCATGAAATCTTGTCACTAATGGATGGCTTTTCAGGCTACAATTAGATTCGTATAGCAGAAGTAGATCAACATAAAATAGCATTCACAACTCCATGGGGTACCTTCTGCTACAACATGATGCCATTTGGGCTAAAGAATGTAGGAGCCACATATCAAAGAGCGATGACAGCAATCTTCCATGACATGATCCACAAGATTCTAGAAGACTATGTGGATGATATTCTTGCAAAATCAAAAACATGCCATGAACACCTTGACATTCTTGAGAGTGTGTTTGATCACCTGCAACACTATGGGTTAAAGCTCAATCCAAAGAAATGTGTCTTTGGTGTTACATCTGGAAAGTTCCTAGGTTTCATAGTATCACGACGAGGCACAGAGATTGACCTTAAAAAGGTCAAAGCAATAATAGAAATGCCTCCACCAAGAACACTTAAACAGCTCGGAAGCCTACAAGGAAAGCTTCAATCAGTGCGTTGGTTCATTTCTCAACTAGTAGACAAGTGCCAACCTTTTACGCATCTCTTATGCAAAGACACAAGCTTCAAATGGGATCCCATATGTCAGAGAAGCTTTGATAAGCTCAAGGAGTATCTAGCCAATTCTCCAATCCTAGTACCACCAATTCCAAGATGCCCTCTCATACTCTACATCTCGGAAACCACTATAGCACTAGAGGCACTCCTAGCTCAACATGATGATGAAAAAAGAGAGAGAGCCATCTACTACATTAGTCGAACTCTTGTTAGCTATGAGCTTAATTACTCACCCATGGAAAAAGCATGCCTTGCAGTGGTTTTTGCCACTCAAAAGCTTAGACATTACATTCTCAATCACACAATCAAGCTCATTTCAAAGGTGGACCCCCTCAAATATCTACTATCAAGGACAACTCTCACAGGTCGTATGGAAAAATGGGTCATGTTACTCAGCGAGTTTGACATCTACTGCATAGATCAGAAAGAAATCAAAGGGCAAGTCATTGCTGATCAGCTAGCAGAAGTGCCACTAGTGGATGCTTATCCACTAATCATGGAATTCCCTGATGAACACTTATGTATGATCAAAGAACAACCCATGTGGAAACTATACTTTGATGGCTCCTACATATCACATGGATCAGGGGTAGGAATCCTATTCATCACACCTCAAGGTGACTACATTCCAAAATCATTCAAATTGGGATTCCCATGTACCAACAACATTACAGAATATGAGGCACTCATCTCAGGTCTCAAAATAGCTATTCAATGGAATATCACAGAACTGCAAGTGTTTGGAGATTCACAGCTGATTATCAAACAAGTCCTTGATGAATATCAGACAAAGGATGACAAGTTGCTACCCTACAAAGAGCTAGTGGACAGACTGAAAGAGCATTTCTTGAATCTACAATTCACACAAATACCAAGACTTCAGAACAAAGTGATCGATGCAATGGAAACCATTGGATCCTTGTTAGAAATCCCACGTGATGCATCAAAATATGAATTCCTAGTCGAGTAGCTACATACACCAGCTTATGAGAATGCCGATGTAGAAATGGTGTGTCTTGGTTGGTCCCTAGTCCCCGTGGTACCACGACATCCATGCATATGTAAAGAATGGTATCATATCTCCCCATCTCACCAATAACCAATGCCAAAACCTTACTCACAGAGCTTCCCGCACCATTGCACCACCTTGGCCATTTTCATGTTGGGGCTTTGACCTTGTCGGCTTAATCACTCCCCTTTCCTTGGATGGACAAAAGTACATAATAACTACCATAGAGTACTTCACCAAATGGGTTGAAGTGATTCTGCTCACCCTAACTACTAGTATCCAAATATCCAAGTTCATCCTTTACCATATCATTTGTCACTTTGGCATACCATCTACCATCTTCATAGACCATGGCACACCTTTTGAAAACTAGCATGTGGATGATCTGTGTGATAGAATCCACATCCATCACTATTTCTCCAGTCCATATTTCCCTCAAAGAAATGGCCAAGCTGAGGCAACCAATAAAACTATCTTGAAAATCCTCAAGAAAGTTGTCAATGATTCTAGTCGTGACTGGCATCTCCAAATCAATCCTGCCCTTTGGGCCTACCATACTTCTTATCGCACTCCCATAGGCACCACCCCATATTCCCCTGTATATGGTGCTGAAGTCATTCTACCGATCAAGGTTGAGCTCCCATCATTACGAGTCTCCATGAAGAACTACACCACTAATGAAGACTATCATGTGGCCTGTCTCACACAGCTAGACCTGTTAGATGAAAAGAGACAACAAGCCTATGATCACCTAGTTGCATACCAGAATCAACTCAAAAGGAGTTATAATAAGAAGGTCCATCCCAGACAATTCTAGGTCGGTAACATGGTCCTCAAAGAAAATCAAAAAGTTCAAGAAAACAGAGAAAAGAAAGGCAAGTTTAAGCCTACTTGGTTGGGCCCTTATGTTGTCACAGCATGCTTCAGCTCTGGAGCTTATTGGTTATCTACACCAGAAGGTGAGCCTTTGAATGATCCAATCAGCATCATAAATTTGAAGAGGTTCTATGCTTGAACCAGATCTACATATTCAAAAAATCCATAAAAATTGGAAAAAGCAAAAAAATACAAAAAAAGCAAAAAAAGCAAAAAGAAAAAGAAAAACAATCATCCAATGGTGAAAACTTGGTAATTCAAGTGCCTTGGACAAGTATGTTGGTGAAAACCTGGCAAACAGGCACCATACATAGTGGACCGAGTCATTATCTATCAAACTCCCATCCCCCCATGCCAACATCTGAATCCTTTTTCTACCATCCCCATCCCCATCCACCATCCCCCATCATTCCTCTTTTTCATAATCCTCCAGCAAATCCACAATCCTACCTACACATATCTTGTACCATATCTTGTACCATATCATGTACATCTTGTATAGTGCCATCCTTCTTGTACCATATCCTGTATAGAGAGATATTCCTATCCCCAATCTTGAGCTTCTGTACATATCTATTGTATCTCTTTTCTTGTTCATTGTACATATCCTCGTGTCTTGTTGTACATAGTCCTCATCAGTCCTGTAGTAGCATTTGATCAGAATACTTTATCCTACCCAGCCTTATACTTTAGCAATATCAATTGTTGACTATTCTTGATCACTGTGATTATTCTTTGACTTCATCATTTGCTAGTGAACAACAACACTCATTCTCCCATCAATCAATGGGTCCTTGAGGATGTATCCTCCCTCCTGTCAGATCCAATCTTCCACCAATCACACCCGGTCCGTGTCGATGCATCCTTCCACATGTTCAGACCAATCTTCTCACCATCAATCAAATCTATCACATCACATCTCTCTCCTTGGAAAAGGATGTCTTTTTGGAGTTCTCATTTTGGTCTTGGATTTTGTCCTTTGGATCTTATTAATCTTTTACGGCTTCTCATTGTTCTCTACTCAAAGTCACCACAATCCTTTATATCATGGTGCGCTACGAATGAGGACAATCTGGGGCAAGGTCTTTTGGTCTTTTGATTCTGCTTGTGAGTCAGTCAGATGTGACCCTTGCACGGTTCACATGTGATCTTCTAGGTTACATGGTGCACTTGGGAAATATTGTTTGTTTGTGTTTTCTTCCACATCATTTCCACCATGCTTCCTCTTGGGTTCATGCGTGATGCTGGGGCAACCCTGCATGTATTTTTAGTGTCAGTCCTATGCAACACTGGTGACAAGGCCTCGTGATCCCAGTATCCTTGGCAAGTCTCTAGCATTGCTATATTAAACTAGGTTGTGCTCTCCACATTTGCACTTGGAGCTTCTCCCAATCCCCTGCATATTGCATCATCTCGATTAATCTTGCATCTTGCATTTTCATACAGTTGCATGTTGCATTTTGCATTTCATCTCATCTTGCATTCACCCATCTTTGCTCTTGGAAGCTTGGTTTTTTATCCTCCCTTCTTCCTTTCTTCTTTCTTCATGTTTTCTTTCAAGAAAATTCCACAAAGTTTCCTCTTTGCATTGTTTTCTTGAGGGGGCACATCCCCTTATTCCTCTAAAATTCTAGCCTTGGGCATCTTATTTTTTTGTCTTTGATGCCACGCCACTTGTGACATTGCATCAAAGAGGGGCAAAATGTAGACACCTAAAAAATTTTAAGAATAAAATATTTTTATTTTTTGAAAAACCCCTGATAACATCATCATTTATTAATTAATTAATTATTTAATTATTTAATTAATTTTTATGTCATTAAAACCCTTTACCTTAATTAAAAATATTTAATTAAGAAATCCCTCCCAAAAATGTTTAAATCTTATTTAAAACATTATTTCCCTATTTATTAATTATTTTAATTAATAAATTGACCAAAAATCCTAAAATAAATAATTTATTTATTTTTTGCCCAAAACTTGGCCAATTTTCTTAAGACCACTAACCTCTTCCAGAATCTTCTAATCCTTCTTTAATTTTGATTAAAGGCTAATCCCATCATTTCCTAATCCTAATCCCAACTCAAGAATATTTAATTAAGATTAAATATTAATCCTCAATTCTTAATTTACCCTAGGAAAACTCTAGACTCTTCTAGAACTTTCATAATCCTTCCCTAAACCCATTTAGGGGAAATTACCTACTTTTCCTAAGCTAATCTAAGTCTCCTTTGACTCCTAGTCAAACCCTACCCCTAATGAGCTTCAAACTCATTAAAGCCTTTGAGATAAATAAAACTTTATATATTTCTTAAATTTCATATTTATCCTTAGAAAGTCTAGACTTTTCTAGAAAGTCTTTATCCTCATCCAAAGCCTAGACTCTTCTAGAAAGTCTTCATCCTTATGCCCTTGACTCCAACTCTAACCTTACCCCAAACTCTAACCTATCCTCTTAACCCAAACCTTTCCAAAAGCCTATAAATACTCTCATTTCTAAGAGCAAAACTATCCACTTTTATTTTCAAGTAATAGTAATCTTATAATGCCATTTTCATGTTAGATCATAGCTTAAAATTAACTAATTGTTAGATTTCTTTGTTTTCTTCAAGTTTTTTAGCACATCATAGCTTAGCAATAAATGGATTAACATAGTTTCTTTCTTTATTAAGAATAGCATATAGCATCAAATCTCCATTCAAGCATTATTTTGAGTTCTTGAAGCCTTAGGGGCAATTTTGGGTGTTCTACCCAATATTGTGCCACTTTTGTTGGCATTAAGCAGAATTGCCACTAGTGACAACACTTATTTGCATTCTGGATGTAAACCGAGCAGACAGTGCAAACCGAGCAGTCAGTGCAAACCGAGCAGTCAGTGCAAACCGAGCTGTCAGTGCAAACCGAGCAGACAGTGCAAACCGAGCAGACAGTGGAAACCGAGCAAGTTAGTACAAACCGATCAGGACAATGTAAACCGAGTAACATCTTGTCTACCGAGTCACCAATGCTTACCGAGTTCAATACCTACCGAGTGATCAGTATGAACCGTGCCTTCACTTCTACCGAGTGCATGACGATGCCGAGTAATGCAGTGGACGCCGAGTATCAGAAAGTCACCGAGTCAGTTTGAAGGAACCGAGTAACCATATTTGGGCTGACTTAGTAGCACTTATGTTTATTTGTCAAGCCGACTGTGTAATTGTAATTGTAATTAATTGTTTGAGACTTGTATATAAACAATGTTGTAGAAATAAAAGATGTAATGAAATGTATGAAGTAGAATATATGTGAAAGAGTAAGAAAGGCAGAAATAAGCGAATTACAGAAGGCTTCAGAAGTTTAAGGTACAGCAAAGACAAATTCATCACAGAAGGTGATCAGTACATTAGCGAATCTCATTCAGCAATCCAGTTGCAAAGCAGAGATCTACTGTTTCATTCTAACAGGTGAATCAGTACTAAATCCTTTAACCGGGTAGACTTAACAGTCTTTGTATAAATCTCTTTACCGAGTGCATACTTCACTGTATGTTTGTAAATCTTTTAACAGGGTGGATTTAGCAATCCTTATTGCTCTTAACAGGGCAGATCATCAGAAGTGATCAAATTGTAAGCCTTAACCGGCCAACTTTATTCTGCAGTATTAAAGCTTTGTGGGTTTCATCCCCACCCCAGTTTTACTTTCTTTTGGAAGGTTTCTGGGTAACCAAATCTATGTGTCATTATTGTGAATGCTTTTAAGTTTCATGCTTTCTATATGCTAAGGTTAAAAGGTAAAATACATGTTAAAGTTGTAAGAAAATTTGGAGTTACTGATTCACCCCTCCCCTCTCAGTAACTTGGTTAATTCCTGAATATTTCCAACAACTTTTTGGGGTTTTCATGAGTCTCAAATTATCTTAGAATGCATTAGAGTATGCTCCAAGGGCTTAGAGAGCACACCCACATCCCCTTAAGCAAGAGCAAATCAAACAGTACTTGGGTGCACCTATTTTAGCTCAATTTGAGGTGGCTTAGCTTAGATTTTCCTTGTTTTGGATTGATTTCATGTTAGATTAAAATCTTAATGTTTGATTGATTTGAGCCTTTCAAAATAGATACAAGATCCTCAAAAGCCTTGCTCACACCAAGATCTCTCCACCATTGTTCCTGATTCCTATAGCTACTTCATTAATCCTTTGGTTGTAAGCTATGATCCTCAGGTAGCATCTCTAATGCAATGTATCTTTTCTTCCAAGTTTTTCTGCGCACATCCTTTGCTTGTTTTTCTCCTTCAAATATGTCTTCAAGGTGCTTCCATAGCTTTTGGGTTGTATCTACTTTTTTTATTTCTAAAAACTCACTATTAGATAGGGCATTGATAAGGGCTTCTTTGGCTATTGCATTCTGATGAAATAATTCATTTTTCTTTTCAATAGCATCATTTTTTGCAAGGTCTTCTAAAGTAGGGATCTTGACTTCTTTGATAGTTACATCAAGAACTTTAAAAGAAATGCATTGTAAATGTGTCACCATCTTGTTCTTCTAGTCAAGATAATTCTCTCCATCAAACTTAGGACTTTCTTTTTTTAAGAATGTCATCTAATCAACTTCAAGTTGTTAAATTTTCTCTCCAAGGTACTTGGCTTTGATACCAATTGTTAGGAATAGTCCCAATAGATAACTGAGAGGGGGGGTGAATCAGTTATCTACAAGTTTCAATTCTTTATCAAATTAAGTATACTTAAACATAAAGCATAAACATAATGAAAGAAAAATTAAACATAACACCAATATTTTGGTTATGGGGAAACCCAAATAGGTAAAAACCCCAGTGAGAATTGACACCAACTAATAATCTGCACTAGTGTATTATGATCTTTCTTAGAAGATCCTTAACCTTGCTAGGAGTTTCTTTACAATATATTTAGTATAGTGACCTGGTCAAGGGTCAGACCCTATTAGGAGTCTTTTACAATTAACCCTATTATGGGTGAGGATGCATTGTCAGAGAGCACATTGATCAAATGAGTGAAGGCTACAACCTTTTGAATAATAGATACACACTATATCTAGATCTTGGTGAATTGCACTTTGACCTACTATTTGGATTAGTTCCCATGTATAGAATAAACACTTTACTTGGTCACATAGACCTTTTGTTGATGGTTCAACACTTCGCACACTCTCCTCTGCTCTTCACAATCAACTCTAAACCATGCCTTAGCAATCACAAATGACTGTCTATAAATATCTTTCCAGTAAATGATATAATCAATTCAACCTATTAGAACTACCTTGAAATCATATTAGAGAAATCATAAAATACTCCAATAATAATTTTGTCATCTCTACTAAGAAAGCAACACATTCTAGGACCTATCCAATATTAATAAATGTAGATGCATGCTACACACTGTCAGCTCTACCAAAGTAACTGAAACTTTCTCCTGAAGCTGAATTACATCATGCACTCTTAACCAAAAATTACTAACTCTTCTCCAAGCACTAATCCAAGGGTGCATACCAAAATGATAGGTGCAACTCCTGAACCAATATAATCTTTTTCAGCTCTTCTGAATAAACAAAGGAAACTACTACTAGTGAATAGCGACTGTATAACTTCACTTCCATTGATCATCAGACTCTACATCCATGAATGTAACATCACTAACATGTCTCCATCACATATCCAAATGTGCAAAGCTCCATGATAACTGTAAGGACAATTATTCACTGAACACTACCTGTAACTTTGTCAGGGACACTACTGACACAAGCTGCTAGATAAATGTCTATGCTAACACTTAACCTCTATGTCCATGATATCATGCTGATAACATGTCCATGTTGTATATACTAGAAGCTTACTGCATAAGTCTTCCATGCATGCTACTTACCATATGTTGTCATCAATGACAAACATACAGTCAGCACTAGCTTGCTATCAAACCTCCAACCTAATAATGAATTGCAAGTAGATGCAACTGAGGATAGCAATCGCATACTTTCAATCGTTTGTTCCACTCCTGATTACTCCCTTGCATCTTAGTCCTTCATATCTTGTTGTTGATGCTAGCATGTTTTTATATGCTAAATATGGGCTTCTAACTTAGCCATACATAGTCATTGCTCATCAGTCACATACAAGAATGAATGTGGGATCATTCATCCTGCATGCTTGGATGATTCAACCTATTTCATCCTATCTAGGTAGGGTTTTGAATAGCTCTCAGAATTGAGAGTCCAACAACCATAGACTAGCACTAGAATGGAGGATTTAATCTAACATGCAAGTGCAATTAAGCTAGAATGAAAGCATGTAATCAATCTAGAAATGATATTAAAATAACATTTAATCAAATCTTGAATGAAAATAATCTAAGACGATATTTTGACAATGTTTCAATACTCAAAAGTTGCACCCTCTTGAATGAGAAACAAGAGTTCTTTTATAGAATCTCAGGTTTAATGGACGGTCAAGATTGAATTAGATGAATGGTGGAGATTGAAAGGAAGTTCAGTTCAGAAGGGCTAGTTTCCTATAGAGAGACAATCAACTATTTGACAGAATGAGACTAAATACAACAAAATTGGTTGGGTTGCAAGGTTCCAATTTTGGGGTATTACATTTTTCCTCTCTTTCAAGTGATGTGCGAGTAGTGCATGGATTCAAAGAATAGTCTAATGTTACAATTGATGAGAGTTTTAGGATTATCTTTAGAACGAAGCTTAAGTCTCAGAAGTCTAGGTTGGATTGCCAAGAAACTGATCAGATTGAGTTGTAGAACCATCTCAAGAACAAATCTTTATTCTGCGAAGTCTAGGTTAGATTGTGAAGACATTGGTCAGATTATCACTTTTTGTCAAAATGTCCCTAGAAGAAAGCTCAATCTTTAAGAGTCAGGGTTAGATTGCTCCAATACCCCTCCATTGAATGATAACTAATGTAGATTTTAGGAATATCTCCAGAATGAAGCTTAGTCCCCCAAAATCTAGGTTAGATTGCCTAGATACTAGTTAGAAAGAGCCTTTTGAGAGCCATCTTCAAAATGAAGTTTGACATTCAGGGATTGAGGTTAGATTTCCCCAATACCTAGTGGTGATATTTTGAGAACCATCTCTAGAATGAAGCTTGATTCCCACAGATCTAAGTTAGATTGTGTTGGTAGTTCCCTCTGATCTTCAACTTGTAGATTTATACTTTGATGGATAACTTTAATACAACTTTGACTCTATCACCACTCCATAGTCCACAAGGAAGAGGGCCAATTAACACGGATCAATAATGAGATCCCCCTACACTTTGAGCTAAGATGCTCAGGCAAGTGTACCCTTGATTCACTTCTTGAAAGGAATCACTAAATGTTATACAACTATCCCCCTACTAACTGATTAAAAGATTTTATCATTTGAATGTGTGTGTGATTGATGATGATGGATTTCCTCCAAAGAACAGATTAGTGCCTTATCCCAGGACAAAGAGTCACTAAATAACATATTTCAACCTAAAACCTTAACTCAAATACACAAGAACTTAGAGTAAGTTTTTTTCCTATTACTCCCCTCACTCCCAAACATGATCATCAAATTCCAATCTAATAATGAACTCACTGAAATCACCCTAAAGGCTTTAATCCTAACTTTGTTAGGAACACCAAGCTGATCTCACAATACTCTTTGTTTACCATATGCTAATCCACTTTGTGACCTTAACATATATGAATCGACAATCAGAAAAAGAAGACAATCAGAGATTTGAGATAGGAATTCAAGTGTATTCTCATTAATTTTGAAAATAAATACATTACCAAACAACAAAATACCAAAGGAACATACCCAAAATATAGGCTCTCCTTGCTCAGTATAATACCATCAACAACAACTAGGGACCAAAAAGAAAGTTTTGGAACCCTTCCAAAATAAAAAAGCTACAATATATACCCCCTAGTCATCTTGGAAACCCAAAATAGGTTGCAACAAGCTACGGATGACTAGGGTTAGGGTTTCACCCACTAAACCCACCAAAAATGGTCACAAATTTATTTCAGGGGAAGAAACCCAGGAAACCAAGAGAAGACAAATCTTGGAGTGATTCCAATCATGACAAATCTCACTAAGAAGGTATTGAGAATCACAAAAAAAATGCCCAAAATGTCAACCTGTTTGGCCACCTGCGACACGCCTCAAGCACAAAACCACACAGTACAAGCCCTGCAACAGCAAGAACCACCAAAAAAATCAAATCTGATCATGAAAGAATTCAATTCTGGTACTTTTTGTCACTGAGAAACCCTCAAAAAATTTGAATTTGAACTTTAACAGTCACATTCATGGTGCCTACAACATATCAGCAGTCAAAATTTAAATTTGGGCCAACTTTATATCGCAACCGTTAGATCTCTCCTTTTCGTGGTCTTTAAGTCCTAACTCAACCACCACCCTTGGGTTAACTCCTGGCGACTATGCAACAAAAGGAAAACATTTAACCTTGACCCCATATTTAGCAAACCGGCGATTGAAGGCTAGCACCTATTCAAAGAATATTTCACCTTTCTGCCAATTCATTTAGCTATAACGTGAATGCTTGTTCGCTAGATCACTAGTTGATTTAGAGCATCACTAATTTATTGTGCAAATGAGTGAGTCCTTTGAAAATTTGTCAGGCCGCTAAACACTTTATCAGAACCGCTAAAACCCTTGATAACCCTGGGCCTGCCAAAAATCTGCCACATTTCACAACATCACTTGATGCAATCACTCGGTCACCCCTGACACCGGACCCACTAACACGTCCAAGTAAGATGCAAGATCAATGGATGGTGCATGATCTCAAGGGGTAGGAATATTCCTTAAGATCATGCACTGACCATTGATTGAAAAACCTTCTCTGCAGGCCCCACTAACAAGATCCTTCTCAGCAACACACCGACCAATGAGAGAATGCCAACTATGCCAACATGGCAGTGGACCTGCATCACTTTATCACTTCTAAGGAAAGTAAGATCGATGGCCAGCATAATATCTCAAGCCTTTGACAAAACCCATGAGAACTTATGCCCTTCCTTGATCTTCTACAGATGTCAGGACCCTCTGACACATCCGAAAACTAGGTCCCACTCACAACCTAATGATAGATCCCAAATCAACTGCTGCTACATGATTGCAAAGGGGAATAATATTCCTTGCAATCATGTGACAACCATTAGATCATCAAGCGACTGACAACATGACCCCACCCTACCGCACAGGCCATTTCAATGAATTATGAGTTGCCACATTGCAAAAATTGACAGGCGGACATGCAACTTTTCCTTTATTCTGACAGAATCCTACCACTTTATTACTTCTTTCAACCAATGAGGAACTACCATTTGTGCATACGTGTCAAGGGACCCACCTCCTTGAGAAGCTCTTCCATAAAGGACAATCAACGATCATCGTAAAATCACAAGGCTCTGACAAATCTCTTGCACTTTAGCAACAACCATTGGATCAAGATGGTGTCAGAAGGCTGGGCCTAGGAAATATTAAGGGGCATGACTTAGGAAATATTAAAGCACCACCGAGCCTGCAGACTTAGGAAAAATTAATATGGGAAACTTAGGCAAATTGGTGAATACTAAAAGGGGCCCAAAAACATTAGTCGCAAGATCGTATAACAATAAAAAGATTCACGCGATTACGCGACAAAGGGGGGAACAATTAAGCACATGCGAATTAGGACCCTTAAGTGACCCAAAAATTTAACTTGAAATTAGAACAAGGCCAATGTAATACAAAGGGTTTTCAAACCAACAGCTAGTTTTTCAAAAATTTGAACTAAAGGTTTATGCCAAAGACCTAAAAACAACTACAGAGACCAGCTGAAAAGAGCTAGAGCCATAAAATTTTTTGCACGTACTAACAGTGGCTCTGTCTGGGGATGTATGCCTCTTGTAGGCATAGCAAGGACTTAGAATCACTAGTTAAAGAAGACCGTCCCACTTTTAAAAGCTGACAATAAAGAGCAACAGGACCAAAACCCTACAGACCGGGACAAAACAAGGTAGGGGCAAGCGACTTATTTACAGAATTTAAAAAATGTAAAAACCTAACTACTATTCATGGAAAGAAGAATACCTTCAATTGAAGTATCTCTTCAATAATTGTCCATGAACTAGCAATTCTTGAACATCACCATTTAATTCTTTTGCAATGTATGAATCTTGGACCCATTTCTCATGAATTAGGTATGGCCCTAGCCAAATGGGATCAAATTTAGCATGTTTTCCTTTATCCTCCAATCTAGCATTCCAAATTAACACCAAGTCACTAGGTTCAAACCTTCTTTCAATAGTTTTCTTATCATACAAATTCTTAACTTGTAACTGTAATTTGGCATTTCTTGCAGCTGACTCCCTTCTAGTCTCATCCAGCTTGATGAGGTCCTTAATTCTCAACCGCATTTCATCATCTATGTCATCATCATATAACTGAACAAACTTGTACATTCTCAATAATTTATTCTGGGGCATTCTTGCATGAATTCCATATACTAGGTCAAATGGTAAACAACCAATTGCCCTCTTCACAATTAACTTATCAACCCATAGAGCTAATGGTAGCTTTTAATTCCATGCCCTCTCATTCTTTTCAAGGATCCTCTTTAGGATTTTAATCAAACTCTTATTAGTAGATTCTTCCTGTCCATTCCCTTGTGGATGATAAGGTGAAGAATTAAAAATTTGAATTCCCAAACCTTTGTAGAATTCCTTGTATTCAGAAAACCTAAAGCACATTGCATTATAACTTACTATTCTCTCAGGGCACCCAAACCTTGTAACAATATTGTTCAATATAAAATCAATCACCACCCTGCTGGTTGCATTCCTTGTAGGTATAGCCTCTACCCACATTGTAAAGTAATCAGTGGAAACTAAGATCCATGAGTGTCCTCCACTTGACTTGTTTGGTATCTCCCCAATGAAATCAATTCCCTATTTTTGGAAAGGAGCCTGCACTTCTACTAGTTTTAATGGCATGTTACCTGAAAATTTAAGCTTATCAGAGAACCTTTGACAAGCATCACACCTCCTCACAAACAGCTCTCCATCCTTGAAGATTGTGGGCCACCAGAATCCCGCTCTCAAGATTTTATGAGCAGTTGTTTTACCCATGTAATGCCCACCTTACACTCCCTCATGCATTTCCTTTAACAACTTATTAGCCTAATCCTCATCAACACACTTCAAAAGTATACAATCTAAATTCTTTCTATACAATTTACATTTCATAATTACATACTTGATGGCCTTTAATTTTAATGTCCTCTTCTTATTATCATCCATGTTTGCTGGATATTTCATATTTCTTAAATAATAGATAATATCTTGATACCAAACACAATCATCCATATCACATGTATAATCAATTTCAGAATGATTCACCTGATTTGCATCAAGATTGGATTGAGCCAATAGTTTTACAAATCCCTGTCCTCTAATCAATTTAGTAATTTGGATATCAACATTGAATTCTGGGATCCTATTGATCCATCTACATCTTCTTCCAAACACCTCCTACTGTGAGAAAATATCCTTCACAGCTGCACTTGGCACAAAAGAAATCACAACTGCCCCCATTAAGTAACACCAAAAAGCCTTGACTGCTTTCACAAGTGCATACATTTGTTTCTCATTTATGTCATACTTGAATTCAACAACGTGCAAAGATTTACTAAAAAATGCAATAGGCTTCTCAAAGCCATCCTTATTCTTCTGCAACAAAATTGCAACAATAGTGTGAAAAGATGCAAAGGAAAAGATGTGCATTGGGACATCATAATCAGGTGCCTTAAGCACTGGTGCATCTTTGATAGCCTCCTTGATATTTCCAAAAGCCTCATCAGGCTTAACCTCCCAATTGATTTTAGATCCCTTCTTCAACATCTTAGAAATAGGTCTAGTGACCTCAGCAAAGTTTGTCACAAACCTCCTTAGGAAATTGACCTGACCAAAGAAGGACTGAATCCCTTTAACATTTTTTGGCCTTTGAATTTTATCAATAGCTACTACCCTCTCAGGGTCAATTCTCACTCCTTGCTTCCCAACTAAGTGGCCAAGAAACTTGCCCTCAATGACACCAAATGCACATTTCCTTGGGTTTAATGAAATGCCATACTCCAAGGCCCTCACAAATATTTTCTCTAAATGAGTACAGTGGTCTTCTTCCTTCTTGGAATAGGCAGTTAAATCATCTTGATATACAAGAAGGAAATCATTTATGAAATCTGAAAAGGCAACATCCATTGCCCTCTGAAAAGTAGCACCAGCATTTGTGATATCAAAAGGCATTCTCACATAAATATATGTCCCCCAAGGTGTAGTGAAAGCTATCTTGAATTGTTTTGATTCCTTGACAATGACTTGATTGTAACCAGAGAAACCATCCATCATAAACATCAATTCTGATCTGGTCACTCTCTGCAACATAGCTTCCATATTGGGTAGACAATAGTTATCCTTTAATAAGTTGATGCTCGAATTCCTGAAGTCTACACAAAGTCTAATGTCACCATTCTTCTTTCTAATAGGGACAAGATTTGACACCCAAGAAGAATGTCTTATAGATTTGATAATTCTAGCATCTATCAACTTCATTAACTCTTCTTGCATCTTGGGTGCCAAAGTGGGATTGATAGGCCTTTGTTTTTGCAAAAAAGGTTTAGCATCATCTTTCAATGGAATAATATGCTGAAACAAATCTTCTCTATAAACCTTTAGGTCATCATATGACCATGCAAAAACATGCCTAAATTTTCTTAGTAATTCAATCAAAGATTTTCTCACATTGTGAGACATGTCCCTACCAATGTATACCTTCCTAGGAGCCTCATGTGTTCCAAGATTTATCTCCTCTAGATCAGCATGATCTTCCCTTTTAATATTCTTTTGAACTCTATCCTGGTTATCAAAGACAGTCTCCAAAACAACAAACCCCTTGGGCACCTTGTTAGTTCTAAGTTGAATGACCTCATTGCCTAAGACAACCTCTCTTCCTTCTACTAACTCAACCAATGTTGAACAGTCAAATTCCTGACCATGATACTGATATTCACAACCCATGAACTTCAAGATATCATTATCATCATCAAAATCTTGCCAATTCTCAATATTATCTGGTATACTAGGCCTAGCCTAAATTTCAACTTTAGTTATACCAATAAATGTATTATCACTAGGATTAATTACAATATTGGCTAACAAAAGCCATCTTATTGTTACTCCTATCCTGCCACTCAATATTGAAGGCATCAAAATGTTCAATCAAATCCCAAACTGCATTCCTATATTGTTTTAACCTTTTGTTCTTGGAAGAATATAATGACCTGACTTGGGACACCACCAACTCAGAATCACCAACAACACTTAAGCACCTAATACCATGTTTTTGTGCCAACCTCAGTCCTAACAACAATGCCTCATATTCTGCTATATTGTTGGTACATAAGAAATTCAATGTGATAGAAAATTTGTAGGTGTTTCCATTAGGAGAAATAAGTAAAATACTTGCTCCTACTCCATCTTTGCAATTTTCACTATCAAAGTACATTACCCAAAAATCACCCTTCATAGAATTAACACTTACCTCAACAGACATAGGTGACAAAATAGGTTCATTCTCAAGTATAGGGATCTCTACCCTAAAAGCATTAATATCAGTATCCACAAAACATGTAATCTCATTGTCAATATTCCTCTCAATCATGTGGCATACTCTTGGCTCTTGCCTAATCTTGACAAACTGATCATCAATCTTGAAAGTGGCATGGGATAGATCACACTATAAACTTCCACCCATGGTAGCACTCCACCTTCTAGATAGTAGCATCCCATAATGAGGAGGGATGTCCACCACCATAACACTCATTGTTAACTCTTTCTCTGGATATGTTGCCAGCCTATATGGCATTGCATTGATAGTCCCAATAACTGGTACCTCCCTCTAATCCATTGCCTAACATCTGCCTTGAACTTTATCGACTTTAAGGGCCAAATTTTCCATGATTTTGAAAGGCATGATAGTATTAGAGGCACCACTTTAAGCAAGGGATAATTTAGCTAGCCAGTTCCAACACGGAGAACTTCCAATTTAGTCCACACAGAAAACAAGAATATCAGATTCATGTAATCAAATTCAGCTAAATTCAGATACCAAAATGGAATGTAACACCATTCCCTGTGAAATATCGTGGATCGAGGATCCATATTATCAAACAGGATAAGAAGCAATGGAATAATATGCTGAAACAAATCTTCTCTATAAACCTTTAGGTCATCATATGACCATGCAAAAACATGCCTAAATTTTCTTAGTAATTCAATCAAAGATTTTCTCACATTGTGAGACATGTCCCTACCAATGTATACCTTCCTAGGAGCCTCATGTGTTCCAAGATTTATCTCCTCTAGATCAGCATGATCTTCCCTTTTAATATTCTTTTGAACTCTATCCTGGTTATCAAAGACAGTCTCCAAAACAAAAAACCCCTTGGGCACCTTGTTAGTTCTAAGTTGAATGACCTCATTGCCTAAGACAACCTCTCTTCCTTCTACTAACTCAACCAATGTTGAATAGTCAAATTCCTGACCATGATACTGATATTCACAACCCATGAACTTCAAGATATCATTATCATCATCAAAATCTTGCCAATTCTCAATATTATCTGGTATACTAGGCCTAGCCTAAATTTCAACTTTAGTTATACCAATAAATGTATTATCACTGGGATTAATTACAATATTGGCTAACAAAAGCCATCTTATTGTTACTCCTATCCTTCCACTCAATATTGAAGGCATGAAAATGTTCAATCAAATCCCAAACTGCATTCCTATATTGTTTTAACCTTTTGTTCTTGGAAGAATATAATGACCTGACTTGGGACACCACCAACTCAGAATCATCAACAACACTTAAGCACCTAATACCATGTTTTTGTGCCAACCTCAGTCCTAACAACAATGCCTCATATTCTGCTATATTGTTGGTACATAAGAAATTCAATGTGATAGAAAATTTGTAGGTGTTTCCATTAGGAGAAATAAGTAAAATACTTGCTCCTACTCCATCTTTGCAATTTGCATTGTCAAAGTACATTACCCAAAAATCACCCTTCATAGAATTAACACTTACCTCAACAGGCATAGGTGACAAAATAGGTTCATTCTCAAGTATAGGGATCTCTGCCCTAAAAGCATTAATATCAGTATCCACAAAACATGTAATCTCATTGTCAATATTCCTCTCAATCATGTGGCATACTCTTGGCTCTTGCCTAATCTTGACAAACTGATCATCAATCTTGAAAGTGGCATAGGACAGATCACACTATAAACTTCCACCCATGGTAGCACTCCACCTTCTAGATAGCAGCATCCCATAATGAGGAGGAATGCCCACCACCAAAACACTCATTGTTAACTCTTTCTCTGGATATGTTTCCAGCCTATATGGCATTGCATTGATAGTCTCAATAACTGTACCTCCCTCTAATCCATTGCCTAACATCTACCTTGAACTTTATCGACTTTAAGGGAAAAGTTTTCCATGATTTTGAAAGGCATGATAGTATTAGAGGCACCACTATCAATCATACAATTCCTCAGTTCCATTCCATTCACAAGAACGCTTAAAAAGAATGGATCAATGTTTTCAAGGCTAGCATTGACAGAACTATCCAAATATATAGGAGGAATTTGAGATACAATTCCCTGAGCAATAATACCCTTCAAAGCTTTATCCTAAGACCCCTTGCATGCAACATCACTATTATGAACATTATCTACCCATGCAATAACTTTGTCTTTGTGTTTAGGGATCCTCAACAATTTTGACAATGGAACCTTGATTGTAATTTGGGACAATACAGATAACATATCAACAGGAGCAGAAGAAGGAATCTCAATCTGCACTGCCTTATTATCCTTTTGTTTGTCTAATACATTAGGTGTATTGGCCACCCTCATTTTCTCAATCTTAGCCATTGTGTTAACTGGCTTCTCAAACTCACTAGAAACTCTTTCAACTCCGACTCCCTTAGGCTCACAATTCTTACCTTTTACATTCTTTAATTTCACCATGTGATCACACTTTGATTTGTTCTCATTAGGCTCTCCAGAGTTGGTACTCTTTATAAACATTCCTGTAGATTTTTTATTTGTATTCCATGCCACCATGCCTCTAGTTTGCACTTGGGCAATCATTTCTATAGTAATCCTATCCATCTCTTCTCTAGAAGGTATTCTTAAATTTACTGGCTCAGAAGAAGAGTTCATGTTACATGTCTTCTTATCAATGTCTTCACCATTAGAAAAAACCTCTTGATGAAAAACGGCCTGATTGTGTCTCTTCACATTTACATCTTCTTCTTCATCAAAATTAGAATCATCTTCATATCCTAGATATGAAGTAGCCATGTTGTATCCAACATCATCTTGATTTTCTTCTTGATCTATCTCCTCATTGCCACAATCTTGATTTGCAGCTATAGAATGTGCGACCACACAATGCTCTACAGAATGAGGGGACTGGCATGCAACACACCAAGGTATGTCCTCCATGACATTTATTGAATCTTTTTGTAGAGGGTCAAGGACACCTCTGTCATTGTTTCCTCTTGCAATAGGGACAATAGGCTTGCCATCTTTCCATTAGGTGTTGTAGGGGTAGTTCTACAATCTATTCTGCTTATTGAAATTGTTGTTGAACTAAGACCTCTCATTGGTAGGAGCACTGATGTTCCTATTTGCAGGTGCCTTCAAATCCTTCAATGCATTGAGCATCTTATCCAATTTATCTTCTTCTTTCCTCCTAGTTCCAACATTCCTATCATTTTCTTTTTTTTATTTCTTGTCTCCAAACAACTTTGGATCATCTCTCTTCCCACCCAACTTCCTTGATATTTTCATATTGTTCTCAATATTGATAGCAATCCTAAAATCATCGCTAAGGGTTCTTGGTTCTTTGTCCCTTAACAAGTATCCCATCTTTCCATCAAATGCATTGAAGTATGTGGTCAAACAGACATTGTCATCTAACTGCATAACTTGGAACAACTTATGCATAGCCTTCTAAAATCTCATGTTGAATTCAGCTATAGAATCATTCTGATTTTTCCTTATGGTATTGAACTCATTCAACATAAAACTAGCATTAGGCCTGTCACCATACTGCTCTTTAAAAAATCTCTCAAAGGAATCCCAAGTATCAATACATTTATCAGGAAGTCTCTTGAACCAATCTCTAGCATCCTCCATTAGAGATTGAACAAATAATTTCATGACTACATCCTCATGCTCTACCTCGTAATCATTAAGCATATCAACAAATAATCTAAGATGCTCCTCACAACTAATAGCATTGTTACTAGCAAACTTAGGTACCTTATCTCTTATATCATTTGGAAAAGCATTCAGGTAGCTAGGAATTCCATCAAAAATAATTTTCCTGTAGCCTTCTAATTGCATAGGTCTTCTCTAAAAACTTGAACTAGTGTTAACCCTAGAATCAACATTTGCATTTACATTTCCATCTACTTGTGCATTTGACTGTTGTCTAAGATCAGCACCTATCCTAGCAAATGAAGAAGGAATTGAACTAGTAGTAGCATAACTAAGTGGAATAGTAGTAGTCATAGATGGCATACCTAGTTCGTTAGCGGATGGACCAAGAGCATTAGTTGATGAAGCCTTCAAGAACTAGATTTTTGTTCTCTTTTCTGTAATGGAAACTTCAATTTCAGCCCTCTCTAGTTCTCTTGCAAGGTCCTCATCTTATTTTCTTCTTCTTTCTATCTTTGTGTCCATATTTGAATTGGGCAATGGGACCCCTGGTATTGTCAATGATCTGCTTGTTTTATTTCCCACCATCTTTTGCTTTCCTTTCTCACCAGCGGCAATAGTAGGCCTAATAATCTCATGCCCATCTTTACACTTAGGCAAAGGAGCATAACTTTGTACTTGTCTAATCATAGGGCCCTCCTTATAAAATTCATGATCTTGTAGTAAGTGCTCCTGCTCACTCCTCAAAGCTTCAAGATCACCGAAGACATCATGTTGCAAAGTCTTAGGAGCAGAAGAAAGCATCTTGTTTCTCTCCTTCATTTCATTAATCTTTCTAATGAGGGACTATCTTTCTATTAGAGCATTCACCTTTTCAACTTCTCTCTCCTCTTGTAACCTTTTGTGTATGGCATCCTACTCTGCCAACTGCAACCTTAGTGAGTTTAAATCATTTGGGTCTATCATAATGTCATCGAAACCTGATGACACATCCATATCAGTAAGATTTTGATATGGGAAATGGACTTGCCTTGGTCTCATGGGCTCCCTTCTGAAATTATCTTCATCAAGATCTAAATCAATCTCAAGACCCATCTCTCTAGCTTGTTCATCTTGACCTACAGGAAATAGACCCTTGTCTTGAAAAATAGCCTCTAGGGTATCATAAAATATATCTTAAGATTGACCACCATCTGATCTAGAAACTCTATCTTGTGAACCTTCCTCACTTGACAAAACACGTGGTGCTCTTCCTCTGGTATTTCTTTGTTCTCTTATGAGAGCACTAGTAGACTCACCATTCCTTCTGATCCAACTCTTCTTCTCCTATCTAGGCAATTGCTCCAGAGTGACCTCTAGATTCTTTCTAACAAAGGACCTAGTATTCCTCCTTTTGTCCATCTTTTACAATATGACACTGGTTCTAACCTCTTGAGTTGCCACCCACCTAGATGGGAAAACCTTTGAACTAAAAAAAATAGGAAAACAAGAGTGCACATTGAAAACTTTAATCTCTAGACTCTCCCCAATAGAGTCGCCATTTTGTTGGTAGTTCCCTTTGATCTTCAACTTGTAGATTTATACTTTGATGGATAAATTTAATACAACTTTGACCCTACCACCACTCCAAAGTCCACAAGGAAGAGGGCCAATTAACAAGAATCAACAATGAGATCCCCCTACAATTTGAGCTAAGATTCTTAGGTGGGTGTACCCTTGATTCACTTCTTGAAAGGAATCACTAAATGTTATACAACTATACCCCCTACTAACTGATTAAAATATTTTATCATTTGAATGTGTGTGTGATTGATGATGATGGACTACCTCCAAAGAACAGATCAGTGTCTTATCCCAAGACAAAGAGTCACTAAATAACATATATCAACCTAAAACCTTAACTCAAATACACATGAACTTAGAGTAAGTGCTTTGCCTATTACTCCCCTCACTCCCAAACATGATCATCAAATTCCAATCTAATAATGAACTCACTGAAATCACCCTAAAGGCTTTAATCCTAACTTTGTTAGGAACTCCAAGATGATCTCACAATACTCTTTGTTTACCATATGCTAATCCACTTTGTGACCTTAACATATATGAATCCACAATCAGAAAAAGAAGACAATTAGAGATTTGAGACAGGAATTCAAGTGTATTCTCATTAATTTTGAGAATCAATACATTACCAAACAACAAAATACCAAAGGAACAGACCCAAAATCTAGGCTCTCCTTGCTCAGTATAATACCATCAACAACAACTAGGGATCAAAAAGAAAGTTTTGGAACCCTTCCAAAATAAAAAAGCTACAATATATACCCCCTAGTCATCTTGGAAACCCAAAATAGATTGCAACAAGCTACATATGACTAGGGTTAGGGTTTCACCCACTAAACCCACTAAAAATAGTCACGAATTTATTTTAGGAGAAGAAACCTAGGCAACCGGGAGAAGACAGATCCCGGAGTGATTCCAATCATAACAAATCTCACTAAGAAGGTATTGAGAATCATAAAAAAAATGCCCAAAATGTCAACCTGTTCGGCCACCTACAACATGCCTCGAGCACAAAACCACACAGTACAAACCCCTGCAAATGATCATGGAACACCCTGGACCACACTGCAATAGCAAGTGCCACCAAACAAATCAAATCCATCCGTGAAAGCATTCAATTCTGGTCCTTTCTATCACTAAGAAACCCTTAGAAAATTTGAATTTGAACTTTAACGGTCACATTCATGGTGCCTGCAACATATCAACGGTCAATATTTAAATCTAGGCCAACTTTATATCTCAACCATTAGATCTCTCCTTTTCATAGTCTTTAATTCCTAACTCAACTACCACCCTTGGGTTAACTCCTACTGACTACGTGACAAAAAAAAAACATTTAACCTCGAACCCATATTTAGCGAACTAACGACTGAAGGCTAGCCCCTATTCACTGAATGTTTCAGCTTTCCACCAATTCATTTAGCTATTATGCGAACACTTATTCATTGGATCACCAGTCGATTAAGAGCATCACAAATTTATTGTGCAAATGAGTGAGTCCTTTGAAAAATTTTCGGGCCACTAAACACTTTATCAGAATAGCTAAGAGCCTTGATAACCCCGGGCCCGCCTGAAAATCTACCACATGTCACAACATCACTCGCTGCAATCGCTCGGTCACCCCTAACATAGGACCCATTGACATGTCCAAGTAAGATGTGAGATCAATGGATGGTGCTTGATCTCAAGGGGTAGGAATATTCCTAAAGATCATGCACCGACCATTGATTGAAAAACCTTCTCTACAGGCCCCACTAATAAGATCCTTCTCAGCAACACACCGACCAATGAGAGAACACCAATTGTGCCAACATGGCAGTGGACCCGCATCACTTTATCACTTATGAGGAAAGTAAGATCGATGTCTAGTGTAAGAGCTCAAGCCTTTGACAAAACCCATGAGAACTTACACCCATCATCGATCTTCTGCAAATGTCAGGACCCTCTAACACATCTGGAAACTAGGTCCCACTAACAACCTGACGTTAGATCTGAAATCAATGGCTGTCACATGGTCATGAAGGTGAAGAATATTCCTTGTGATCATGTGACAACCACCAAATCATCAAGTGATTGACAACATGACCCCACCCTACCGCATAGGCCATTTCAACAAATCATGAGCTACCACGTTGCGAAAACCGACAGGCAGACATGCAACTTTTCCTTTATTCTGACACAACCTTGCCACTTTATTACTTCTTTTAGCCAATGAGGAACTGCCATTTGTACATATGTTTCAATGAACCCACCTGCTTGAGAAGCTCTTCCATAAAGGAGAATCAACGATCATCATAAGATTGCAAGGCTCTCACAAATCCCTTGCGCTTTAGTGACAACCGTTGGATCAAGATGGTGTCAGAAGGCCAGGCCTAGGAAATATTAAGGGGCATGAATTAGGAAATATTAAAGCACCACCAAGCCTACAAACTTAGAAAAAATTAATCTGGGAAACTTAGGCAAACTGGTGAATACTAAAAGGGGCCCGAAAACATTAGTCACAAGATCATATAACAATAAAAAGATTCACGTGATTACGTGACAAAGGGGGGAACAATTAACCACATGTGAAGTAGGACCCTTAAGTGACCCAAAAAGTTAACTTGAAATTAGAACAAGGCCAGGGTAATCCAGAGGGTTTTCAAACCAACGGCTAGTTTTTCAAAAATTTGAACTAAGGGTTTATGCCAGAGACCTAAAAACAACTAAAGAGACTAGGGGAAAAGAGCTAGAGCCATGAAATTTTTTGCATGTGCTAACAGTGGCTCTGTCTGGGGATGTATGCCTCCTATAGGTATAGCAAGGACTTAGAATCACTGGTTAAAGAAAACCATCCCACTTTTAAAAGCTGACAACAAAGAGCAACACGGCCAAAACCCTACAAACCAGGACAAAATAGGGCAGGGGCAAGCAACTTATTTATAGAATTTACAAAATGTATAGACCTAACTACTATTCATGGAAAGCAGAATACCTTCAATTGAAATATCTCTTCAAGAATTGTCCATGAACTGGCAATTCCTGAACATCACCATTTAATTCTTTTACAATGTATGAATCTTGGCCCCATTTCTGATGAATTAGGTATGGCCCTAGCCAGATGGGATCAAATTTATGATGTTTTCCTTTATCCTCCAATCTGGCATTCCAAATTAACACCAAGTCACCAGGTTCAAACCTTCTTTCAATAGTTTTCTTATCATACAAATTCTTAACCTGTAACTGTAATTTGGCATTTCTTGCAGCTGACTCCATTCTAGTCTCATCCAGCCTGATGAGGTCCTCAATTCTCAACTGCATTTCATCATCTATGTCATCATCATATAAATAAACAAACTTGTACATTTCCAATAAATTATTCTGAGGCATTCTTGCATGAATTCCATATAATAGGTCAAATGGTGCACAACCAATTGCCCTCTTCACAGTTACCTTATCAGCCCATAGAGCTAATGGCAGCTTTGAATTCCATGCCCTCTTATTCTTTTCAAGGATCCTCTTTAGGATTTTAATCAAACTCTTATTAGTAGATTCTACCTATTCATTCCCTTGTGGATGATAAGGTGAAGAATTAGAAATTTGAATTCCAAAACCTTTGCAGAATTCCTTGTATTCAGCAGACCTAAAGCACATTGCATTATCACTTACTATTCTCTCAGGGCACCCAAACCTTGTAACAATATTGTTCAATAGAAAATCAATCACCACTCTGCTGGTTGCATTCCTTGTAGGTATAGCCTCTACCCACTTTGTAAAGTAAGCAGTGGCAACTAAGATCCATGAGTGTCCTCCACTTGACTTGTTTGGTATCTCCCCAATGAAATCAATTCCCCATTGTTGGAAAGGAGCTTGCACTTCTACTGGTTTTAATGGCATGTTACCTAAAAATTTAAGCTTACCAGAGAACCTTTGACAAGCATCACACCTCCTCACCAACAGCTCTACATCCTTGAAGATTATGGGCCACCAGAATCCTACTCTCAAGATTTTATGAGCAGTTGTTTTACCCATGTAATGCCCACCACACACTCCCTCATGCATTTCCTTTAACAACTTATTAGCCTGATCCTCACCAACACACTTCAAAAGTATACAATCTAAATTCTTTCTATACAATTTACATTTCACAATTACAACTGCCCCCATTAAGTTACACCTAAAAGCCTTGAATTCCTTCACAGGTGCATACACTTGTTTCTCATTTATGTCATACTTCAATTCAACAGCCTGCAAAGATTTACTATAAAATGCAATAGGCTGCTCAAATCCATCCTTATTCTTTTGCAACAAAACTACATCAATAGTGTGAGAAGTTGTAAAGGAAAAGATGTGCATCAGGACATCATAATCAGGTGCCTTAAGCACTAGTGCATCTTTGATAGCCTGCTTGATATTTCTGAAAGCCTCATCAGGCTCACCCTCCCAATTGATTTCAGATCCCTTTTTGAACATCTTAGAAATAGGTCTAGTGACCTCAGCAAAGTTTGTCACAAACGTCCTTAGGAAATTGACCTAACCAAAGAAGGACTGAATCCCTTTAACATTTTTTGGCCTTTGAATTTTATCAATAGCTGCTACCCTCTCAGGGTCAATTCTCACTCCTTGCTTCCCAACTAAGTGGCCAAGAAACTTTCCCTCAGTGACACCAAATACACATTTCCTTGGGTTTAATTAAATGCCATACTCGAAGGCCCTCACAGATATTTTCTCTAAATGAGTACAGTGGCCTTCTTCCTTCTTGGAATAGGTAGTTAAATCATCTTGATATACAACAAGGAAATCATTTATGAAATCTAAAAAGGCAACATCCATTGCCCTCTAAAAAGTATCATTAGCATTTGTGAGACCAAAAGGCATTCTCACATAAATATATGTCCCCCAAGGTGTAGTGAAAGTTTTCTTGAATTGTTCTAATTCTTGTACAATGACCTAATTGTAACCAGAGAAACCATCCATCATAGACATCAATTTTGATATGGTCACTCTCTGCAACATAGCTTCCATATTGGGTAGACATTAGTTATCCTTTAATGAGCTCATGTTTGAATTCCTGAAGTCTACACAAAGTCTAATGCCACCATTCTTCTTTCTAAGAAGGACAAGATTTGACCCCAAGAAGAATGCCTTATAGGTTTGATAATTCTAGCATCTCTTAGCTTCATTAACTCTTCTTGCATCTTGGGTGCCAAAGTGGGATTGATAGGCCTTTGTTTTTGCCAAAAAGGTTTAGCATCATCTTTCAATGGAATAATATGTTGAAACAAATCTTCTCTATAAACCTTTAGGTCATCATATGACAATGCAACAACATGCTTGAATTTTCTCAGTAATTCAATCAAATATTTTCTCACATTGTGAGACATGTCCCTACCAATGTATACCTTCCTAGGAGCCTCATGTGTTCCAAGATTTATCTCCTCTAGATCAGCATGATCTTCCCTTTTAATATTCTTTTGAACTCTATCCTGGTTATCAAAGATAGTCTCCAAAACAACAAGCCCCTTGGGCACCTTGTTAGTTCTAAGTTGAATGACCTCATTGCCTAAGACAACCTCTCTTCCTTCTACTGACTCAACCAATGCTGAACAGTCAAATTCTTGACCATGATACTGATCTTCACAACCCATGAACTTCAAGATATCATTATCATCATCAAAAACTTGCCAATTCTCAATATTATCTAGTATACTAGGCCTAGCCTGAATTTCAACTTTAGATATACCAGTAAATGTAATATCACTAGGATTGATTGCAATATTGGATAAGAAATCAGCCATTTTATTGTTACTCCTATCCTTCCACTCAATATTGAAGGCATCAAAATGTTCAATCAAATCCCAAACTGCATTCGTATATTGTTTTCACCTTTTGTTCTTGGAAGCATATACTAACTTGACTTGGGACACCACCAACTCAGAATCACCAACAACACTTAAGCACCTAATACCATGTTTTTGTGCCAACCTCAGTCCTAACAACAATGCCTCATATTCTTCTATATTTTTGGTACAAAATAAATTCAATGTGAAAGAAAATTTTTAGGTGTTTCCATTAGGAGAAATAAGTAAAATACCTGCTCCTGGTCCATCTTTGCAATTTGCACCATCAAAGTACATTACCCACAAATCAGCCTTCATAGAATTAACACTTACCTCAATAGAGATAGGTGCCAAAATAGGTTCATTCTCAAGTACAGGGATCTCTTCCCTAAAAGCATTAATTTCAGTATCCACAAAACATGTAATCTCATTGTCAATATTCCTCTCAATCATGTGGCATACTCTTGGCTCTCACTCAATCTTGACAAACTGATCATCAATCTTGAAAGTGGCATAGGATAGATCACACTGTAAACTTCCACCCATGGTATCACTCCACCTTTTAGAGAGTAGCATCCCATAATGAGGAGGGATGTCCACCACCAAAACACTCATTGTTAACTCTTTCTCTGGATATGCTGCCAGCCTATATGGCATTGCATTGATAGTCCCAATAACTGGTACCTCCCTCTAGTCCATTACACAACATCTACCTTGAACTGTATCAACTTGAAGGGCCAACTTTTCCATGAGTTTGAAAGGCATGATAGTATTAGAGGCACCACTATCAATCATACTATTTCTTAGTTCCATTCCATTCACAAGAACACTTAAAAAGAATGGATCAATGTTTTCAAGGCTAGCATTGACAAAACTATCCAAATATATAGGAGGAATTTGAGATACAATTCCTTGAGCAGTAATACCTTTCAAAGCTTTATCCTGAGACCCATTCGATGCAACATCACTATTATGAACATTATCTACCCTCAGGAGTGAAAAAGAAAGATGACATGTCATAAAGATGATTGACTACAATAGGTTGTAGTTAGAGATATAATTAGATGTTTAAAATAATTTAGAATAGATTACAAAAGATTCAAGAATCTTTCGAAGTGATTTGGAGTGATTTTGAGGTCTAGTTGACCAAGTTTGACTAGAGTTGACTTTTGATGAAAAGGTTGAGAAAATGTCGATGAGATGTGATTGTGATAAGAAAGTGACCTTAGAAGGTCTATTCCACAAGTGTTTGATCATGTCGGTCGTAGAAATTATAAAACATAATTTTGAGCTAGATAGAAATGTCAGATTTTGATTTCAATCTTGAAAATAGATTTAGAGAGGTTGATTTAGCTAAGGGTGCAATTTTTGCATAAAATGGAGCATTTTTTAAAATTAGGTCAAAACTTATATAAGGCCCAAAAAGGGTCATTCTCAATTCATTTTAAACCCTTCACTTTTGTGAAAAGAGAGTTGTGAGAAAAAATGGTATGAGTTCTAGTGAAGTTGTATCAATTCAAGCACTCAAGACATCACAACTGGTCATCGACATATGACCCACCTATGAGTAGTCGATAACTTGCCTTGCATTTTAATTTTTTACCTATTTTATTATATTTTTGAGATTTTTAGGGCATTTTAGGAATTAGCTCACAGTTTCTCGCACGAGAAAATAGTTTCTTCACGCTGGTCTGCAAAGATTCTCACACGAGAAAGTGCTGAAAAACATTTCCTCGCGTGAGTCTCTCTACAAGCTCGCACGTGAGACACCTAGAACTCATGCGAGAAACCCTAGACAGGGGAGTTTTCTCATGTGACTTCGAGAGGAAGTTTGCATCACTGGGAAAGCTCATGCTAGAATCATACTTCCTTGCACTAGATTGTGCCTAGAAAGAAAAACTTTGTGTAGGAAAAGGGGTCATTTTGAGAGCTTTGTGAGTTTATTCCATGTCAAATGAGTCAAGTAGATAATCTGATAGCTATGTTTAAGATAACTGCAAAGATTCAAATTTAGTTTTGCATTGAAAATCATCATGATTTTGATCGAAAATTGATCATGTGTTGTCTCTTCAATTGTAGGTTGACTTCCCAGACATTGTATTCTAGTCCCACCATCCAATGATTGGTGAGGTAGTCAGACAATTCAATGACATTGAGTCTACAGACATAGATGCATTAGGATTATCACATCTCCATGATATGCCTGACATTTGGGTAAATCACGAGCTATTGGGTGCACTAGTTGAGTGTTTCCATTCAGAGATGAACACATTCCACTACCACAAGGTGAGATGATAGTGACACCTGAAGATATCTACAAGATCCTCAGAGTACTATTCCACGGGCCATGTGTGGAGTATGATGTGCAACCGTGAGTAGGGATAGCTACACTCAAAGAGATATTCTAGGATGAGTTGGTCATTGGTCATGCGATCCCCTAGGAGGAGCTTATTTAAGAGTATGGTCCTGGTCACAGGTTAGTAGTTGTACTAGCAGACTTCCTAGGTTGTTACCTCATGCAAGATAGAGGACAACACGGGTTTGAGTGAAGATGGGGCTGGATGCTGCAGTGCATGTTAGGGCCACTAGTTCACTATGGGTGGGGTTAGTGTATGCTATCCTAGATGTATAATGAGATGCACAAGATTGTATATAAGGATGCTAGGAGCATGCCGACAAAAGTCTTTGTTTTATAGGTATGGGTCTGGGAGCATCTCCCTATATATAGGCCTATATTTGAGGATATATGACAACCCATAGAGCTATATATATACAGGTATGGTGGATAATTGACCTAACCCACACTGGGTAAGATAGAGAAGTGGAGGGTTCAACTTGATGATATGGTCATCGTAGCATGGTGGCCATGGATAGGCATAGAGGTATTGGATAATGTGAGGCAGGAGCTAGGATACATGTTTTATTCATGAGCACTGATCGGGCATTCTATCTTAGTCATTGAGCTATTCCCATTGACATGGGTGATGTGATAGTTTGGATGGTCACAAGATATCTCTCAAGAGTACTATTCATATACGCACTTTGTCAAAGAGGTGAAGAAGGGGTGGTCAATGAGATTATATCTTGGACAGTCGATGATTTATGCACAGGTATCACCAACTTGATGGGATTACATGGCTAGGGTGATGGATGGTGATATGACACCAGCATACCAAGAGTACTTGGCCACTCATCCATTCCTCAAATATACAAATCTAGTTGGTATGGGTGCACCGTACAAGTGGTGCATTAACAGGTAGCCTAGCCACCACCACAGTGGCAGGGGGCTCAGCCTCCACCATAGAAGCAATAGGGGGCCTGATAGTAGGTGTTGTGATAGATGATTATGCAAGCACCCATCCCTCCTCATCAGATAAGGACAGATCCTAGTGCCAATAGTAGCATATTGTAGGAGAGATCATCAAGGAAGAGGATAGATGAGCCACCACTGGAGAAGCCTGAGATAGAGGCATAGGTTGAGGGCAGTGATGATGACATGCAAGACCAGCCTATGTAGGGTCCCATTCCTAGGGATGTAGTGTCATAGCTACATGAGTCACTATAGAGGATCCGAGAGAGGGCACGGGCTATGCAAAGGAAGTTAGGAGACCTCCATATACAGGTTTCTATCAGGGATTCCCGACTAGCGAATAGAGATCAGGAGATCAGGAAGTTGTAAGAGGAGTTACCGAGGGCCCAGTCAGAGGATTGATATGAGTCTTAATAGGCCTCATACTATTATGTATCATATATTGGTATGGTTCTTGATGTAGTGGAGTAGGTGCTAATATTTTCTGAGTATGCAGGAGCTCCTGATGTTCCATAGGGGCCTCCTCCATAGGAACCTCCTCGACTAGACATGTCACCACCTCCACCTCCTCTAGGTGGGGAAGGCTAGAGCTAGAGAGAGTAGCATTGATTTAGATTTGGTATAGCATGTTTTTTCTAATGCATAGGCATCCTTGTATTGTAGCCCATTTTTTTGAGATACAAACTATGCTCGAGTAGCACCATTTTTTTTGTATATTGACACTCTGATATATAGATATAAGCTTGATTTTTTGGTATCATCACATGTGTCATATATTTGTTGTAAATTCTTATGTTTGATGAGATGTATCCTAAATGAAAAATGTATGACATGTATGGCTATGTAGATAAATATGCACATGTTTTTTGTTATGTATGTATGCAATGTAAAACACAATGATAGTTGGTAGTTGAATAAATGGAATGTATGTTTTTATTTATGCTTATGATGGATGCGCATGTTATGGATGAAATATGTAAATGCAATGTATGGTACTAACATCTCATGTAGGATATCACAACATATGACAAGTACTAACCAAAAGGATTCTATTGAAGACCGAGAGCAAGGATCGAACACTTGTGTAGTCATGATGAAGTCAAGATGTGAGATGAGAACCCTCAATGTATAAATCCAAGAGGATACAATGAAGTGAGCATCAAACACTATTGCTATACAATTCTAGAATGAAAATGCAAGTCTAAGCTAGATGCAATCCCTAGAACTTGGTTGTTGGACCCATTAGATAGTTTTCATCATAGAGTTGTTGTTATAGGATGGTCACAAGATATCATACAACCCTCATGGATATGGAAATCATGAGAATATGAATATGACATTATTCTTAAATTTTTTAGAAAGAGGTGTAAGCATTAAGGCACAAGAAGGTAGAATGACCAAAACACCAATTCCTTTTGATTTAGCAAGTAAACATAAGCATCAAAACATAGTTTCTAGGATGACCTGAATGTTGCTTGGGTGAACACACATCAGACATGGGAGAGTTCCCTCTTTTTATAAGTGATTAATAAAGATATTGAGGATTCTCAAAGTGACCCATACGTTCACTTTGTAGGACAAGCATAGATATTTCACTTGTAGAAGAAAGAAGTCACTCAAATAGACAAGGACAAGAACCAACCTCACCAAAGCATCCATATAAAAGGAGTTGAGGTACACATGGCCATCTAAAACATGATAGAGGCTCTCATAGTGGAAACCCATTTTCTATGGATCCATTCGATCATTGGAACTAAACCAACAAGTAGAAAGAAAAGAAAAGATCATGCCCCAGTCTCTGCATCTCTCAGTCAAGATAGATGTTGTTGAGTTACTTGAGAAAGAATGACAAAGAAAAAGGAAAAACACACAAAAGAAAAGCTCAGCCTTAGAGAAAAAAAAAGAAGTTTTAGTTTTAGTGGATTGATGTCAAATCAGAAGTATATTTCGTATGCAAAAAGTGTCTCTAGTATGGCGACAGTAGACAGATGCAGTGATGGTGTAGGAACACCTTGGCTAGCCTCCATTGTTTAAATGTTTTTAGCTTGTAATTGACTCTAGCCAAGTCAAGAGGATAGGTTAGTTTGTTTGAAGACCTTAGAAGGTCACTTGCAATGTTGGCTAAGTGAATTGGTCATTAGGACTAAGGTCACTAATTAGCCATAGTTTATTGCTATTTGAATTTCTTAGTGTTAAGAACTTAGCTAAGGTTGGAGTTTTAAATGTGTTCTAAACACATAATTGTTATTGTAAAGATGCCATGAGGTCATAAATTGCCTTGGATCCTTAAAACATAGGAGGTTAGGAGTCCTAGAATATAGGATTGAGGCACATGAGAAAGTTACCAAGTGTTGAGAAGAAGTTGTCATCAAGATTTGCACTAATTGCAAAAGTGACATGCAATTCAGGTATCTTTGGATTCCCTAATGTTTAGGAGATGGTGCTTGGCCAACAGGCCCTATAATCAAGGATTTGGCATCTAATGTAAACCAAGAGTTGAACCTCAATCAGGGAGTTGCATTGTAATATTTTTGAAGTATGTGAATAGAGCTCTGCAAGTGTTTTTACTAGGGAATTCTGAGACTTTGTGTTGATAGTCATACTTGATGGATTGATAGTTTCAATACAGTGATTGTTTAGTGTTCAATAGACTATTAGAAGAATTTTTCATTTGAATAGTAGAGTGTTTTGAGTAGGTTTAGGGCATCGGTTAAAGTAGGCTTTGTTTTAGAGTCTCACTGATTTTATTCTAACCTTCTAGTGCTTTCATGGCTCCCCCATGAAATCTAGCCATGGGAAAAAAAATCATGATGGATGGAAAGCTTAGGGGAGTCACTATTTTAAATAATTTTAGGTTTGGGAGTCTAGAAAATGAGGAGAGCTATTTATACTATTATGCCCTAGGCGAGCAGACAGGAGACTGGTTAGTGATCTAACAATGAAGATTTGAAGACTTTATGCAGGGTTGTATGACACTGTACTACTCTAGGACTTTTTCAAGTAGGTGACCACCATATCTAATTATTTTTTGTAGATGGAGGTCATACCAATAACCAAGGATTTTTTTTGAGCAAGTTTCAACCAAGTTTCACTGTTCATTCCTAGAAATTAAGCCTATTAGGCCTATTGTCCTAGTTTGTAGGAACCCCTTGTACAGTCACTGTCAGACCCATAACCCTTATGAATGTTTTAAAACTTCTGAAAGGGTATTCGAATCAAGTTTTAGTTTGACAAGTTGTTTGGGAAAGTTTTTCCAAAAAGAGGAAAAAGGGGCTGGTAAAGGCTACTAGAATTAGGCCTATTTTAAGGTCTTCTATGGTGAACTAGGGAAGCTGATGGAAAAATGATGCAAGATCCTTCTAAAATGAGTCAAATTAGAAAGGATATGAAAAATTTCATGATGGAGAAAGTCCCTGCAATAAAGGATGGCATTAGTGAAGATTTAGCACTTGGAGCCTTCTAGGTGAGTGTGAAGAAGAGTACTAAAACTAGGGTGTTAGTCTTCCAAAGTTAAGCACAAAGGATAAAACTCTTGAAGAGGAGTTAGGATTGGGATTAGTTAATTATCTAAACCAATCAGGACCTAGGGGAGACTAGGTACCTAGAAGAGACAAGCCAGGTCTCTTGAGAAGTAGTGCAAGCACACCTTGGAAGACTCACATCATATTGGTATCAGAGCTTGAATTGATCAGACTTATGGTTGATGTTGTAGTCTCTTGAATCACTAGGAGAAAATACACCAAGTAGAACCATGGTGACTAATGCTAAATTAGATAAGAAGGTTTAGGAGCAAGATGAGGATAAAAAATTGCTAAGGCAAAGACTAGCTCAAATAGAGCAGCTCTTGGGTGAAGTCCAAGAAAAAGTAGATAAGGTCAAAGAGAAGATGCACCTCAAGGAAGAAAAAGAAGCAAGGGAGAAGGAATTAGAGTTGGAGGAGGAAGAACCAACACCTGGCCCTATTCTTCTAGAAGAGCCATTCTTAAAGGCACTAAAAGCATTGAGTGGTAAAGCTTTGGAAGTTGTGCCACTATTTAGTGGACAAATGGATCCAAATTCAATTGTGGATTGGATAGACAACATTAACAACCATTTTGAATGTGATGGTATCTTTGAGGCACAAAAATTTGTGGTGGCCAAGTCTAGACTAAGAGGTTTAGCTCTTACTTGGTGGAAGTTTCTACAAATCAAGAGACAAAAGGATGGAAAAGGTCCTATTGTGACATGGAAGGGCACGGTATCTAAAGTGAAGCAAACCTACCTTCCTGATGATTATGAAGTTAAAACTCATAGGAGAAGACACAATCTTAGGCAAAAGGAAGTAGATGTCCAAGCCTAAATTAAGGAGTTTCAAAAGCTATGTTTGAGATCTAAGGTGGTCGAAGAAGAGAGCATCAAGCTTGCAAGATACTTGAATGGCCTCAAATGGTCAATTCAAGAAGAGATGAGCCTAGTGAACTTCAAATCCATTAGACAATGCTATCAAATGGCCCTAAAGATAGAGGAGAAAAGAAAAAGGAAACAAGAAACCTCTAAAGGAAAAGCTAAGAGCAAGGATAGTAAAGGTTAAAGAGGTGGCTATGGTGGAAGAAGTTTTGATTCAAGAGCTCAAGGTGAGATAAAGTTCAGTGAACAACAAGAAGGATGCTCAAGTAGAGGTGGTAGAGGAAGAGGCTCTAGCTCTAAAGGAAGGAGTAGTTCATCAAAAGGAGGAAGAGGCAACTACTTTGCCAATATGAAGTGCTACCATTGCAATCAAATGGGGCACCCTACCTATAGATGCACGGGGAAAGTTGCCTCATCACAAGGAGGTGACAAGAGAAAAAACCTAGTCCACGATGAATCCAATGCAGCAGAGAAGCATGTTGAAATACCTTTGAATTTAGAAGAGGGAGAGAAGCTCATGATGATGAGAACTCTAGTCAAGGATCCGGTGAAGGAGGAACCAAGAAAAAGGAGATCTTTGTTTAGGATCAAATGCAAGATAATGGGGAAAGTATGTAGGGTCATCATTGATCCAAGCTCTATAGACAACATTGTGTCAAAGGAAGTAGTCAGCAAGCTATAGTTGGCAAGGATATCCCACACCAATCCTTACAAGGTTACTTGGTTTAACAAAGGCCAACATGTTTTATTAAATGAGCAAGCATGGGTGGAGTTCTCCATTGGAAGGTACAAAGACAAAGTTTTATGTGATGTGTTGCCTATGGATGCATTCCATTTTCTCCTAGGTAGACCATGTCAATTTGACCCCCAAGCCATACATGATGGAGGAAAGAATTCTTATTCTTTCAAGAAGGACAATGTAACCTTCAAAATATAGTCATTGTTGTAGGATGCTGAGGTGAAGACAATAGGTCCAAATGTAATTATGGTGAGTGAAAAAGAGTTCTTACAAACCATGGAAGAGAGTGAAGGCATAGGCTATGCATTGGTGTTAAGACCAAGAGAGGGAGATGAAGGCAAGGTGACCAAGAAGACTTAATTACCAACGAAGATTCAAGGAATGTTGTAGACTTACCAAGGCATTGTAAGTGATGGAAAACCATCAACCTTACCCCCTTAAAGAGCCATAAGTCATAGGATAGACCTTATCCTAGGAGCCACCCTACCAAACACAGCTACTTACAAAATGACCCCTCAACAAAATGAGGAAATAGAAAGACAAATACAAGAGCTCTTAGACCAAGGCCTAATTAGGAAGAGTATTAGTCCATGTGCTGTACCCACCGTACATGCACCTAAGAAAGGAGGAACTTGGAGGCTATATACTGACTCAAGGTCTATCAATAAGATAACCATAAGGTATAGGTTCCCTATCCCTAGGATTGAAGACTTAATGGATTATCTAGGTGAAGCCAAGTACTATAGCAAGATAGACTTGAAAAGTGGTTATCACCAAATAAGAATCCATGAAGGTGATGAGTGGAAGATAGACTTCAAGACAAATGAAGGGTTGTATGAATGGCTTGTCATGCCATTTGGTTTGTCAAATGCCCCCTCCACATTCATGAGGCTCATGAATGAAGCCCTGAAAGACTACATAGGAAAGTTTGTAGTTGTATATCTAGATGATATACTAATTTTTAGCAAGACAAGGAGTGAGCATCTAGAACATCTTGATATTGTTTTCAAGAAGCTACATGAGGAGAATTTGATGATCAACTTGGAGAAGTTGATCAACTTGGAGAAGTGTGAGTTCATCAAAAAAGAGCTAGTGTACCTTGGATTTTTCTTGTCACATGGAAATCTTAAAATGGATGAAAGTAAAGTGGAGGCTATCATGAACTAGCCTACTCCAAGGACAACAACAAAGGTAAAGATTTTTCATGGCCTTTCACAATACTATAGAAAGTTCATAAGACAATTTAGTGCAATTTGTGCTCCTATGTTGGATACTATCAAAGGAGGAATGAAACCAAGTTTGTTTGGAATGAAGATGCTAACAAGAGTTTTGAGTTGTTGAAGGAGAAGATAGATACTAAACATATTTTAGTGCTGCCAAGCTTTGAGAAGCTATTCACCATTGAGTGTGATGCTAGCAATGTAGCAATTGGGGCTGTTCTAAGCCAAGAAGGCAGACCAATTGCTTTCCATTCTAAAAAGTTGAGTGAGGCTAAAAGGAAGTATTCATCATATGACCTAGAAATGTATGAATTGGTCAAAGCTCTAAGAAAGTGGAGGCATTATTTTCTTCCCAAGGAATTCATTGTGTATTGAGACAATCAAGCACTTAGTTTCCTGAATTCACAAGAGAAGTTGAGTCACAAGCACATGAAGTGGGTTGAGTACCTACAAGCTTACACCTTCAATATCAAGCACAAGAAGGGTGTTCTAAAAAAGTTGGTAGATGCATTGTCAATAAGAGCCCTCACACTCCAAGAAATTCAGTTGATAGATCATTTCAAGGATCTATATGTAGATGATGAGGAATTTACTAACATTTACAAGGTATGTGCTGAATACAAGAATCATTTTCATAGTAAATATGTTGAATACACTTTTCAAAGTGATCTCTTGTTTAAGGGGAATCAATTATGTGTTCCTAGAGGCCCTATAGGAGAGAATTTGATTCAAGAAAAGCATAATGGTTCTTTGAGTGGTCACTTTGGGATCACTAAGACTCAAGACCTTGTTTCAAGGTTTTACTATTGGCCTAGAATGAATCTTGATGTTAGGAGGTATGTGGAAAGTTGTGTTGTATGTCAAAAGGCCAAGGGAACTTCTACAAATGCTGGTCTTTATAAACCACTACCTATTCCTACTAGGCCGTGGGAATGTTTAAGCATGGATTTTGTATTGGGTTACCCAAGACTAGACAAGGCATGGATAGTGTGTATGTGGTTGTGGATAGGTTTAGCAAGATGGCTCACTTTGTGCCATGCAATACTACCAATGATGCCACTCGAATAGCCTCACTATTCTTCAAACAAATTGTGAGAATCCATGGGTTACCTATCAACATTGTGTCAGACAGGGACACTAAGTTTATGAGTCATTTTTTGAATAATCTTTGGCAAAGATTGGGCACCAACTTATCTTTTGGATCAGCCTACCATCCTCAAACTGAAGGTCAGACTAAGGTTTTCAATAAAAGCCTTGGGAATCTTCTAAGATGTTTGACTAAGGAGTACGGTCAGCAATGGGATTAGTTGATTGGGAAAGCTGAGTATGCCTACAATGACACCATAAATAGATCAATAGGGAAGAGTCCATTTGAGATAGTTTATGGACTACATCCTAGAGGTGTCTATCAAATAAGGGATTTGAAAGATGGAGTAAAAGAAAGTGGCTATGCTAATGACTTTGCATATGCTATGAAGGAGGTGCATGAAATAGTGAGAAAAACATTAACAAAGAACACCATGAAACACAAGACTAAGGTGGATGAAACTAGAAGGATAATTGAGTTGAATGTTGGTGACTTAGTCATGGTGCATCTTAACAAGTCTCAACTATAGAAGGGAGTCCCTCACAAGCTACACATGAGGAGGATAGGACCTTGTCCTATATTGGCTAAGTATGGTGATAATGCCTTCAAGGTTGAACTGTTGGAGGACAGTGAACTGTCACCAATCTTCAATATTGTAGAATTAGTACCTTACAAAGGACCACAATTAGACATAGAATAGAGTCTTGATGATATAATCAAAGATTTGGAAGAGTTTTAATTGCCTATTGATGTTGTTACAGGACTAGACAACATACTTGACACAAGAGTCTATAAAAAGACTAGAACAAAAGAGTACAAGGAACACCTCATCAAGAGGTATGGATAGAGTGATGCTGATGCAACATGGATCAATGAGTCAGAGTTCAAGAGAATGGGGATTGATCCTATCATCCTCAATCCAAGGGTGGATTGAACTTCTTATTTTGGGGAGGATGGTGCAGGAGCACCAAGGCCAGCCTCCATTATTTAAATGTTTTTGTCTTGTACTTGACTCTAGCCAAGTCAAGAGGATAGGTTAGTTTGTTTGAAGATCTTAGAAGGTCATTTGAAATGTTGGCTGAGTGAATTGTTCATTAGGACTAAGGTCACTAATTAGCCATTGTTTGTTGTTATTTCAATTTCTTAGTGTTAGGAGCTTAGCTAAGGTTGGAGTCTTAAATGTGTTCTAAACATATAATTGTTATTGTAAAGATGCCATAATGTCATAAATGGCCTTGGATCCTCGAAACGTAGGAGGTTAGGAGTCCTAGAATATAGGATTGAGGCACATGAGAAAGTTGGCAAGTGTTGAGAAGAAGTTGTCATCAAGGTTTGCACTAATTGCAAAAGTGAAATGCAATTTGGGTATCTTTGGATTCCCTAATGTTTAGGAGATGGTGCTTGGCCAAAAATCCCTACAATCAAGGAGTTGGCATCTAATGTAATCCAAGACTCAAACCTCAATCAAGGAGTTTCATTGTAATAGTTTTGAAGTATGTGAATATAGCTCTGCAAGTGTTTTTACTAGGGAATTTTGAGACTTTGTGTTGATAGTCATACTTGATGGATTGATAGTTTCAATACAATGATTATTTAGTGTTTAGTAGACTATTAGAAGAATTTTTTCATTTAAATAGTAGAGTTTTTTGAGTAGGTTTAGGGTGTCGGTTGAAGTAGACTTTGTTTTAGAGTCCCAGTGGTTTTGTTCTGACCTACCAGTGCTTTCATGGCTCCCCCATGAAATCTAGCCATGGGAAACAACGCATGATGGATGGAAAGGTTAGGGGAGTCACTATTGTAAATAATTTTAGGTTAAGGAGTGTAGGAAATGAGGAGAGCTATTTATACCGTTAGGCCCTCGGCAAGCAAACATGAGCCCGGTTAGTGGTCTAACAATGATGATTTGAAGAGTTTATGCAAGGTTGTATGACACCGTACTACTCCAAGACTTTTTAAAGTAGGTGACCACCATATCTAATCATTCTATGTAGATGGAAGTCATACCAATCACCAAGGATTTAGTTTGAGCAAGTTTCAACCAATTTTCACTGTTCATTCCTAGAAATTAGGCATATTAGGCCTATTGTCCTAGTATGTAGGAACCCCTTGTACAGTCATTGTCAGACCCAGAACCCTTATGAATGTTTTATAACTTCCAAAAGGGTATCTATATCAAGTTTCAATTTGACAAGTTGTTTGGGAAAGTTTTTCCAAAAAGGGGAAAAAGGGACTGGTAAAGGCTACTAGAATTAGGCCTATTTTTAAGGTCTCCTATGGTGAACTAGGGAAGCCGATAGAAAAATGATGCAAGATCCTTCCAAAATGAGTCAAATTGGAAAGGATATGAAAAATTTGATGATGGAGAAATTCCCTACAATAAAGGATGACATTAGTGAAGATTTAGCACTTAGAGCCTTCTGAGTGTGGAGAAGAGTACTAAAACTAGGGTGTTAGTCTTCTAAGGTTACGCACAAAGGATAAAACTCTTGGAGAGGAGTTAGGATTGGGATTGGTTAATTATCTAAACCAATCAAGAGTAAGGGGAGACTAGGTACCTAGAAGAGACAAGCTAGGTCTCTTGAGAAGTAGTGCAAGAACACCTTGGAATAGTCACATCAAGGTAGAACCACTGGTGATTGACACGTGAGAGATTCCTAAGAAGAGAGATCTTAGTGTGAATTGAGCATCATTAGGAATACATAGTGAGAACCACTAGTGACTAATGTGAGAGATTCTTAATGTAATAGGATAGTGCCCCCTAGACCAAGAAGGTTGCCCCCAACATATGACTAGTTTCAATCCATGTAGAGTCAAGCAGAGTCTCGAAGGTAACTGAGAGAAAGTGCATGAATGAGAAAAAAAGAAGTAGGAAAGTGGGAAAACAACTATACAAAGCCAAGGGGTGCTATGATATATAGAACATTACAAAACAAGAGGTGTTTTTTTACTAGGTTTTCACCTTCTTGTCGGAACTTCATTTTTTTTGCTACCATGATGCCTATTGGCAAGGTTTTCATCAATGGCACATTTTTTTCTTTTTCAAATTTTTTGTATTTTTGTATTTTTCATTTTTTTGATATTATCAAGGTGCTTGTTTACTAGATTTTCACCACGATAATAGATTTCTCAAGTCATTTTGCAATTTTTAGGATATTTTTTAGAGTTTATGATGTAGGAGCATCCTAGGATTCTTGGCAATCCTGTATCAACCAAAAATATGTTTGTCTTTGAAGGTAGATTGTTAGTTTTGATCTTTGTTTGGTGGAGTACTTACTTAGTTTGGGAGACTTGTTGCTTAGTTTATGTGGTTACCAGGGTGCTCGGTCACTAAAGAATGCTCGTTAACTAAAGGTGTCAATTCATTGGCACTTGGTGAGAACTGTGTTGCTCGATCATGCTTGGCATGGTTGGTTTGCTGGTGATCAGTTATTTTCTCTATTGCTCAGTGTTATTACTTACCAATTGGATTATTTAGTTGGATCGGCTTGGCTGACTGGTTCCATTGATTTGGGTCATGCTCCTCAAGTTATAGATTGACCGTTGGATGTGTGGGGACCTAGATCTGGCATGTTGCATTCTTCTATGTGGATCTGATGACCGTTGGGGCAATCTTGGATGATTTTATTTATTGTAAGGCTATGTGAGAGTTGACTGATATTTTGGCATTTAATATTTGTATATCCCATAGAGCTAACTTGTGGCTAGGATTTAGTATTTAAGTGGATGTTTGGGTAAATGTTTAGGCATCAGATGTTTTGTAGGGGGGTTAGTAGCCTACGACCTTACAAATAGGAAGATTGCTTGGAAGTTTAAGTACAAGTTTAGATCTTTCTTGGATGCCTACTAGTGTGTTGCGTGTTGTAGACCTAGGCTAGCTAAATACTGATATTGTGGAAAATATTTGGATCCTACGAGATCTTGTATAGTGTTACTTTCTTTCTAATTGGTCATAACCAAGAAGGCCTTACAACCTAACACATTGCATGTAATCAATGATTTGATGAATAGATATTTATGTTCTATATTAGAGCTATTGTTGTTGTGGTGTATTTCTACTGCATTGTGGTTTGGCTACAAGTTTGGATAGTCCTTCATTGGATTCTCCAACCTTGACTGTGTTAGGTGGTATCAGAGAGAAGTTGGTTCTTGTTTGAGTGAAGTTGGTTCCTGTTTGAGAAAAGTTGGTTCCTATTTGAGCAAATTTTGTTCCTATTGGAGCTGAGTTGATCTTGTGTGTTTGTGTCTAGATCTTGATTTGAAGATGCCTCTGAGGAGAAATCATGAGATCTCAAAGGAAGAAGCTACTAGAGAATTCAGTCTTGATGATTTTAGGGCTTTGCAGAAATAAGTGCAAGACCTACAAGAGGAATCGAGAAAGAATAAGACTACACTGAAGGAAGGTGGTGATGATGAATCTAAGGAAGAAGATCATTTTGAAGAAGTTGTAAAAGAAGCTAGAGATCCTGAAGAAAATAGAATCCTGAAAGCTATGTCTAAAATTGGGAAAAGACCTAAGATTAAAGTTTCTGCATTTACTGGAAGCATTAGACGAGAAGAGTTGATTGATTGGATTAATGAGATGGATGAACACTTTGAGTATGAAGAAATAGAAGCTCCTAATAGGGTTAGATTTTAAAAGACTAAGTTGAAGGGTCATGCAAATATTTGGTGGAGAGAAATTTAGCTAGAAAGAGGTAGAAGAGGAAAAGAAAAGATCACTAAATGGAACCGAATGGTTGACAGGTTAAAGAAGTAATTAATTCTGGTGGATTATGAATTGGACATGTTTAAGAAGACACAAGCCTTGAAGTAGACTAACAAATTGGTGTAGGACTATATCGAGGAGTTTTATAGAATCCTAATTAGGACTGGTCATTCTGAAGCTGATAAGGAGAAGGTTGATAGGTATGACTATAGTTTGAGACCTAGTGTTCAAGAAGAGTTACTTACTATTCAGTTGACAACAATAGGAGATGCTTATCAGATGGCATTGAAGATTGAAGAGAAGCTGAATAAGAATTTTGAAGGAAGAAAAAATAATAGGAACCAAGGTGGTAAGACTAGTGAGACATTTACTCAAGGTAATGTGACAGAGAATCCTAAGCCTAATTTTGGGATCTAGTAGTGGTCAAGGTACTAAAAATTTCAACAATGGACAAAGAGGAAGGTGGAAGACTGAGTTCACCAGTACTTGTTATAACTATGGTGAAGCTAGTCACATAAGTTTTCATTATCCTAAGAAGAGGGTGGCACTGACTGCTGAAGAAGACATTGTGAATGTTGTAGAAAAAGGTGAGATACTTATCACTAGGAGATTAGGTACATGTGTCCATGAACCAGTGCAAAGAATAAATTTGATTAGAACTAGATGTAAGTACAAGGATAAGGTATGTAATGTCTTAGTTGATGGTGGTAGTTCTGAGAACTTTGTTTCAGAAGAGATGGTTAGTAAGTTGAATTTGGCAAGAAAGAAACATCCTAATCCTTATTAGATTAGTTGGATACAGGATGTGTCTAAGGTTAGGATTGAAGAACAATGCTTGGTTAGTTTCCAAATTGGATCTTATCATGGTGATATATTGTGTGATATATTGCCTATGGATGCTTGTCATATATTACTTGATAGGCCTTGGAAATTTGACATAAATGTTTTGTTTGATGGTCATACTAACACCTATGTGGTTAGGCATGAAGGATCAAGGAATAAGTTGTTACCTTTACAAGAGATAGGGTTTAAAGGATGTGGAGTTATTAGGTGTTGTCCTTGTGAAAAACCTTAGGAGTAGAGGATTAATGAACCTATTCTTACAAAGCCTAGTTTGAAAGAGAAGGAGAATGATATATCTTAAGAGTTTGTTGAGATTAAGAGGAAGATGGTCTTTCTGATAGAGATAGTACAAAAAATGATGACATTTGTGACATAGAGAGATGAGGATGATGCTGAGTTGATTGAGGAGTCCAGAGAGGATGATGTTTATCAAGATACTGATAGGGTCAGTAGTAGAAGAGCTGGTCAGAGTCAGTTGTTATCAGTTGCAGATAGAAAAGATAAGAGAACTAGGAAGAAAGAAATTTTTTGGCATGAGACAGTGAATGGAGTGAAGACTACTTGGAATGAAGGATAAGAGGAGATATGGGTTCAGAATAGATATGTCCTACCTATTTTGATTCCCTTGAGATGTTCTTGATTTCCTTATGAGAAAATATTTCTTATTTGGGGTGTCTGATGTAGGAGCATCCTAGGATTCTTGGCAATCCTATATCAACCAAAAATATGTTTGTCTTTGAAAGTAAATTGTTAGTCTTGATCTTGGTTTGGTGGAGTACTTTCTTGGTTTGGTAGACTGGTTTCTCAATTTCTTTATTACCAGGGTGCTTGGTCTCTGAAGAATGCTTGATAACTGAAGGTGTTGATTCAATAGCACTCATTGATAACTATGTTTCTCGGTCATGCTTGGTGTGGTTAATTTTCTAGTGCTTGGTTATTTCCTATGTTTCTCAGTGTTCTTGCTTATTGACTAGATTGTTTAGTTGGATCGGCTTGGCTAACTAGTTTTGTTGATTTAGGTTGTGCTCCTCAAGTTATGGATTGATCGTTGGATGTGTGGGGACCTAGATCTAGTGTGTTTCATTCTTCTATGCCGATCTGATGACCGTTTGGGCCAACTTGGATGATTTTATTTATTGTAAGGCTATGTGAGAGCCAACTGATATTTTGAAATTTAGTATTTGTATATCCTATAGAGCTAACTTTTGGCTATGATTTAGTATTTAAGTGGATGTTTAGGTAGATTTTTAGGCATCATATGTTTTGTAGGGGGGTTAGTAGCCTCGGAGCTTAGGAATAGGAAGATTGCTTGGAAGTTTGAGTACAAGTTTAGATCTTTCCTGGATGCCTACCAGTGTGTTGTGTGTTGTAGACCTGGGCTAGCTAAATAATGATATTGTGGAAAAGATTTGGATCCTACGAGATCTTGTAGACTGTTACTTGCTTTGTAATTGGCCGTAACTGGGAGTCCTTGCAGCCTGACACATTACATGTAATCAATGATTTGATGAATAAAGATTTATGTCCTATATCAAATATGTTGTTGTTGTGGTGTATTTCCTTTGCATATTGTTTTAGCTACAAGGTCAGACAATCCTTCATTGGATTTGCCAACCTTGACTTTGTTAGTTTATGTATCTACATAGAGTAATCTAAGGATGTCTTAGCTATAGAATCATTTCAGATGCAAAGCATTGATCAGCTCTTTAAGATGTTCTCCTTCACTTGTAGAGAGTTGATAGGCGTCGAACTCAAAAACTGCAGTGACAATATACAAACCAAGCTAATTTAGATCAAATTTTCCCTTCTAGATCCCTTGCTCTTGATTCTTAGGGTTCTCTCTCAAGATGAGATCACCCACTTGGAATTCCCTTGGTCGAATCTTCTTGTTATAGCTCTTGGAGATCCTCTTCTGATATGCTCAGAGATGATTGAACACCACTTTCCAATGTTCATCCATTAGTTCTAGCTCTTATAGAAGGAGTGATAAGGAGATCCAACCAGTAGTTTCCAACTATCGAGAGGTCCATTGTCAAGTAAAGACATTTAAGTGAGACCCACAAATATTCCTTGGGGATGTGTCTTAACTCTTTATCAGATTTACCACACTATAAACACTTAGGGAGAGGACGTTCTAGATTTCTCTTATTCATTTCACTAGAAATGAGGAGATATCGATATGCAGTTTTGGGATAGGCAAGATGGAGTGAAAAGTGTAAAGTATGAGGGGCAAGGATGGTGAAATAAAGAGAGGTGTGAGAATTTGGAAGCTTGAATAGAAACTTGTAATTTTCTTTTGATATCCAACTCTTTATTTTTCTTGGGAATCCACATAGCTTGTGATCTTTCTTTTGCTTCGAGAGGATTTTGATTGCAATTCTTGTGAGATGGATTTCAAGATCCATTTTTTTGCTTTGATTTTCTCTCTCTTTTTTAAAGACCGTTGCATTCTTTTGAATACTGCTTTTTTTTTCTTTGTAGCCACATGTTGATTAGATGGGACATGGTGACTTTGAGATCTTAGTGGATTTCAATTTTTTTTATGTTACAAATCCAAGTTGTTGCCAAAAGACTCAAGAATTATGGATGAAATAGGCTAATATTATTGGTTTAGGTAGAGAGGTGGAATGGTAAGTGGACTAGCCACTTATGTAGAAGGGGAAGAAGGGAGAGGAGTCAATGGGATGGGATCAAGTGAAAATATTTCAACATCATCCTCATCATTCATGAATGAAACAGATAGATCAAGAAAGTTATCTTCCATAAAATGTTGTCGATTGTGAGTTGTACTAGAAGAATCAGATAAGTTTAGAGGACTATCATGTCAGTCAAACTGAGATGGTCAATTTCAAGAGCTAGGTCCCTCTTCAAGTGGAAAGAGTGTATGAATAGGAACCATTTCAATTTTGGATCTTCTTGTGCTCCATGAAGCCATAATAGGATGGGGTCTTATATACCCATGATGTGCTGAAGCAGCTGAAGTGTAGTTTGAAGTAGATGGCCTAGGAGCCATAGGGATGATTTCCATAGAAGGGTGGAAAGGATCATCATAAATTTCTTGATCTTGAGAGTTGGAACTTTCTCCTCTTTCAGGGATGGTAGGAGGAGCATATCGATGTATACCATAAACTTTTATTGTAGTACTAGCATCAAATAAGGAATCCTACTCATTATCCTTTGAGTCTATCTCGATGTAGGAGATAGGCTTTCTTCATCACTACCATCTATTATAGGAGTATTCTTAGTAGTAGGAGCTTGTTCAATAGTAGTATTGAAGTAGTTTAAAAGAGGTATACCCCAAGGCATATTTAGGATGTGGGAGATATCAACTAATGGTCCCCAATCAGGATTAGTAGTATGCTCAATAGTTTGGATGGAATCTCCCTGGGTAGGACTAGGGTCTATCATCTTGTTAGTGGGCAAGCGTGTAGCACATATAGTCATAACCAAAGGGATTGTGGGACACACACCTAACGTAAGGTCAAATGATAGGAGAGGGAGACTAAGATGGCCCTTCACTAGATGTAGCTGATGAGGAGGAATATGAGGATCTCCTACAACACTTAGATTGCATGACAAGTTGGGAATGACCTCTTCCTCAGTTGTGAGGTCTACCTCTACCTTGTCTAGTAAGGTGTAAAGGGAATACATTGCTACTTCAAGTTGCAACAGTCATAGATAAAGATTGTGAAGTGAGAAAGTACTAGGACTACGCTTGGAACTATGTCTCTAAAAAGTGCAAAGAGTGACAAAGGTGAAATAGACCCAGTGCAAGTCATCGAGAGTAAGGCTAGAACACCCAAGAGATGACTATCATTTTGCAAGGTATGATAACACAATAAAACAAGTAGACAATAGAGAGACAAGGTGAGTTCAAGTGATTGTCATGTAGTTCTCAGCCTGAGACATCTAGTTTTAGACTATGTATAAGCAGGAAGACATAAAGACATACCCTAAATAGGAACCAAACTAGGCAGAAAGATAACAAGAATATGGGAAATAGCTCAGTGTTCTCACAAATAGTAGGATAGTTTTTCATGAGAAAAGTTAGTCCCATGCAAAGATATCCTAGGCTCACACAAAGATATGTTGGGCTCACTCTAGAAGTGGATAATTTGACCAAAAAAGAAACAAAGGGTGTATGATAGAGCTTCAGCAAAAGTTCACGTGAAGATGTGGAATCTCGCGCGAGAAAGTGAAATAGAAGGCTAAAATTTTATGTGAGATTATGCAATTAGACACATGAGTAAGTATAGAATCAGTCATGTTGGAAAAATGGTTAGCACTCCCCTTGGGATTTGTGACATGGCTTAACCACCTCCTGTGTCTTCTATAAGTCTAGTGGTTGTATCAGGCATTAACAGGTTGATCTTTTGGTGCAATGAAAACTACTACTTGTAACAAGTGGTATCAGGGCTTGGTCACCAGTTCAAATCCCCTCTAGTAACACTAAGGGGGAGATTGTTGGAAAAATGGTGAGCCCTCCCCTCGGCATTAGTGACATGGCTTAACCACCTTCTGGGTCTTCTATAATTCTAGTGGTTGTATCAGGCATTAACTGGTCAATCTTGTGGTGCAACGACAACTACTACTTGTAACAAGTCAGTCTGGATCATGTTTTGAAACAAAAATAGATTACGAGACAGCGTGGGCTACTCTCTAATAGAATGCTCAGTTTACAAAATAATTTAAGACATTTTCAGATCAACAAATCTTAGTTTTAAGGGTTGAAATCAATTGTTAACAAGCATAGAGTTGTGGACTAGCAAGCCGTTGTGAAACAATCAGTAGTCAAAAATAGTTCCACCAAGGACAAAGCAACTCAGAAGAATCATGGGAGTCTTGAAAAGTGTGAACATGTTGGACATTTTAGGACTCAAAACAAACACTCATTTATCCCTACAAAGAAAATGGCAGAGAAGACAAAATTTGTGCCTCAGAACTTATGTGTATGCATTTACTTCACACAATCATGTCACCCCCTAGAGGGTGCTCATGTTTTTGGTGTTTCCAAGGACTCAATAGTATATGTTCAAAGGTTACCTTTGAAGCAATGGCTATTGTCATATACCACCTTCAAACATCCAGGTCCATGCCTATGGTGAGAGTCTATGGGAGAGATTCTTCCCTCTCCCTGCGCAAAGATTGTCCCCTTTTGGAGGAGAATCGGGTAGGAAACTAACTAAAAGAGTGTTTAATAGGCTTCCATTCACATTAATCTCTGATGCCCTCACAAGAAAGGCTAGGGCCTCTTATCCACACCGACACCTAAAAGTGTACACCCCGACAAGAAGGACTAGGAGCAACACCACTTAGTAGAATAGACAAGGCTTTCTCAAGATGTTCGACATCATGGATCAAGAGAAAGAAATTAACATGGCTTTAGATTCTTTCTCTCAACAAAAAAAATTTATTATAGTGGGGTGGAATCACTAGCAAAAGGTGTGTACCCACTTGGGTCATTCTAGGAGGTTCAACTTCCAACAGGCCTGCTAAAGGTGACTCAGACTTGGTTCAGATTCAAGGGTTAGAGTTTTTGATTCTCTCAAAGAGAGAAGAGCATAATCCTCTACCTCTGCACATTACCCAAACACATTAGACAAGTTCATCACCGAGCTAACTCCTCTCTCAACAAATCCAAGAGCTTCTGGGTTTCTGATTCTCTCAAAGAGAGAACAGCATAATCCCCTCACTTGTGGATGAGTGAATTGATTTGTTACCTTTCCTTTCTCCCCTAGGTATCTATCCTTCTAGTAGCATCTGGGTCTCAGAGTCATTCATGGTCATAACTTCCATGTAATGGAGAGCCTATTACCCTATTCTACTATCAAGACCCTTAAGAGATTTTAACAAGGCCCTAATTAGACTATGTAGAGAAAGCACAAAAGAAGATAGAATGTTTGAGTGGGTTTGATGTACTTTGACAAGAAATCTTCAATAAGTGTCTTGTAATCAAACTATTTTTGATTATGGTAAAAATAGGTTTTGAAGGGGCCCCAAAACCCTTTAACATAGAAAGAAAGAGATAATCATGGAAGACCAAAAAAACAACTAGCTGCCCCTAGAAAGGGAATAGACTAGAAAGGGACATATCCCAGATATTCAAAGACCACCTACACAACAAAAAAGAAAAAGACACCGGAAGCAAAATAGAGAAAAAGACCACCAGCACAAAGATCAAGATAGAGTCTTCAAGAAGCCCTCAGAATCCTCCAGCTGGGCCTGCATAATCTTGACATTATCTTTCAGCCTCTGAGTGTCCTGATCTTTGACCTTGAGTTTCTTTTTGGTGTTGGACCTAGTTCTTGTATCAGGTCCCATCTGCTAGCTGGAACTAGTCAAATCAATGTTGTCAACCAGAGGGCTCTCTTTGTTCCCTTCCAACATTTTTCTTAGCATGTTCAAGTTCTCCAGAGTAGACTTCATTCCTGAATTTTCCATACCAAGAAAATTCTTCAGCATAGCTTCATCCTTGCTAGTCTTCTCATGAATGGAAACCATGGCTATCTCAACAAGTTTTTTAATTTTTTCATCCATCTCAGAACCATAATGAAAAACACAGGCTTTAGCATTAGTGGCATTCTCATTCCTAATATTATCAATGATTTCCTCAAGCATAGTGTTCTTATTTTCTAGTTTGATACATTTGTTCTTCAGCTCAACCAAATCATTTTGTACCCACTTATCTAGATTACAGCTATAGATAGACTTGTTCTTAGCAATTTGAAGGGGGGTCATAATGATAGATCTCTTGACCTATGATTCCATCTCTCTAAGGTCATCCTGAAGAGGTTGGGATCCTACAATCAAACTGTTAGTAAGTGTCCATAGTCATGTTTTTAGGAGCCTTCGTCATACGTCCTGTAGCCCACTGTTAAGTTGTATCATAAAATAATATCAGGAAATTGCAGCAAACAAGGAAATAATAGTAAGTTGAGAATAGAAAGTACAAAAATGGAAATTAGAGATCTCTGGTGTTGAAGCTCGTGCGAGAAAATGGATGGCTTCACGCGAGAGAGTGCCTTTGTTGCATGAGGAAATGCTAATAGAAGAAAAAATTTGTGTGATATAGCATGAAACCTCATACGAGATTTCACAGCAGAGACATACGAACGTACGTATAGAATGTTAAATTTGATAGAAAAAAGAAAAGATATGAGGCCAGAAATTGAATTTTCTAGCCCCACGGTGGGTGCCAGAAATGTATATGCTAAATATGGGCCTCTAACCTAGCCATAAACTTCAACATAGTCATTTCTCATCAATCACATGCAGGAATGAATGTGGGATCATTCATCCTGCATGCCTGGATGATTCAACCTATTGCCTCCTATATAGGTAGGGTTTTGAATAATTCTCATAATCAAGAGTCTAGCAACCATAGACCAGCACTAGAATGGAGGATTTAAGTTAACATACATGTGCAATTAAGATACAATGAAAGAATGTAATTAATATAGAAATGATATTAAAATAATAGTTAATCAAAGCTTGAATGCAAATAATGTAAGATGATATTTTGATAGAGTTTCAATACTCAAAAGTTGCATCCACTTGAATGAGAAATAAGAGTCCTTTTATAGAATCTCGGATTCAATCGATGGTCGAGATTGAACAAGATGAATGGTGGAGATTGAAAGGAAGTTCAGTTCAAAATGGCAAGTTTTCTGGAGAGAGACAGTCATGTGTTTGCCTTTTGAGTGAGTGGAGTAGTTAACTCATTTGTTGCACTTTTGAATTTCCAATTATCTCAAAGTTTCCTTTTCTAAACTGAAGATAGGATTTTGGAGAGAATATTTGATTAAATAAATATAATATAACATCATAAATGAACTTTATAAATTATTTGATAATTAAATTCAATTATTGAAATGAGGATATTTATTTTAAAAACCAAATATTACTTAATTCATTTTTATGTAATTTAGCTAAAGATGATGAATTTAATTTAATTAAAGTGCTAGGACTTTATAATTAAATTGATCAATCATAGGGTTTATTTAGCCAATTGTAGTTTATATTAAGGAATTAAATATAGCATGTGATTAATATAGATTTAGAGTTTTCTACATTAGACACTAAGTCAAGGAGAGTCAATTAGGAAGACAAAATTGCCTAGTACAATAGGACTTTGATGATTCAAAAATTTGATAGAATGAGAATAAATGCAACAAAATTGGTTAGGGTTGCAAGGTGCCAATTTTGGGGTATTACACATGTAGATGACATATGAACTCATGTAGAATTTTTTTGTTTTCTCCAAGTTCTCTAACTACTCACTCTAGTTGTCACTAATCAACCCCACCCAATCTACATGATTATGTTCTTCCACTAGCTACTCAATGAAGTACCACATCCAACTCTCAAAGAGGTAAGAATGAGGTAGGCCAAATATCCTTCTGAACATCATTATCATGTCACTATATTCTTGGTGGAAATCTAGCCACACTAAGTCTTTGGGTAGCTTGAAAAAATGAGATCTATTCTTTCTCAGCCACTTTTTTTTAATGATCTCCTCACAGTAATGGACTTTGATAGTGAAGAATCTTTTTTCTTGCTCCTTAGTTTTCATCACCAATCTCTGAGAGCAAGGAATTTCAAAAGCCTCTGAAATAGCTGGTAGAGAAAGGTCTGCGAGTAAGTTTCCATTGGCATCTCTGATTGTTCTATCTCTTGCTTGGTAGTACCTTGCACACTCTGTGATCAATTTAGGATGTTGCAAGGTAGGAGGGAATCCTTTTACAACCACCATGTCACTATTCATGATCTGACTGGCTAGGTGTGTCAAATGATTTTCTTTATATCCAAACATCCTCCAGTGGAACTCATTTAGGTCGAGGCCTCAGAGATTGGTATCACTAACTTCTAATAACTTTGACATGATCTTGAACTCTAGATAGAATCTACCCTCCTCATTCTTCATTAGCTACCTTCTGGTCATGTTTGTTCCTCTAGGTTTTTCCATCTCCTTCTCCTGCAAAATAGAAAATACAAAAACATAAGAGCATGCAGGAAAACAAAAACTAAAATAATTTCTTTAGAAAAGAAGATTTCAAAATTTTGGAATTTTCTGTATTTTCCTCTGGAATAGGAAATTTATTTCTCCCAAGAATTTTCATAATCCTTCCCACTTAAAAGAAATCTCCTTCTTAAAAATAACTTCCACACTTCCCAAGAAAATTCACACTTCTCTCTCTCTCTAAGAAATAATACTCGACTCAACAAGAAATTCACTCTCTTTCTCAATCTCTCTACTTAGCTTGCTCTTCAAAATTTGCTTCTAAAAAATGAATTGGGAGAGGGTCTCTTTTATAGACTTGGGAACATTAGAAAGTTGCTTTAAAATGAGGCACTAAATTTAGCAGATTCCAAGTTTTCAAAGAGGTTCTTTGCCATTTGTCATTGTTTTTCTCCCAAAATTTTGGCAATTTCTAATTTAAGTGCTCAACTTCATGGAGAAGTTTTATCCAATTTCCTTTTTTTGGTTTTTTATTTCTTTAAAATATTAATTAATTAAATATTAAATCAATATTTAACTAATTTGAGATTATAAATCCAAAAGCAATTTTTGATTTTTTGATTTTTTTGAGTTAATTAATTAAATATCATTGAAATCAATATTTAATTAATTTCAAATTTTAAAACATAAAATCAAAAAAATATTTAAAGCAAGTTCCATTTTCATGAATTTTCTTTTTAATTCCTTTTATCATTTTTTTGTTGTTTTAATTGAATATCAATAGAAAAATCAATATTCAATTAAATTTTTTATTTTGAATCCAAAATCGATTTATTTCTTGCTTTATTCTCCAAGTTTCAAAAATTTAATTGTTTCTCCATGCTTTGGAAATTTAAAAGATTTTTTGGATTTTTGTCAATTCTGCAAAATTCTGACGATTTGAATTTTCAAGTATTTTTAATTTTCTATGAATTTTCAATTTCCTTTCAAAATCTCCAAGATTCAATTTTTTTTTCCTTTTTTCACTCTTTGGAATCCACAACTTTGTATAATTCGCGCTTTGAGCGATCCATGACTTGAACTAAGGATTCTCTATTTTCTTACATTGCTTCATTGCTATTGTTTTACACTTCGGGTGCACTTCAGCACGAGTTAAGGATTTTCTTATTTTACACATTCCTTGACTTCTTTGGGAATGATCTTTGGGCGCATGTCGTGTTGAGTTTGGGATTTTAATTTTTGGAATTTCCTTGACTACCTTGTGTTGGCTTATGGTGACTGATTAGGAAAGTATTGTACACTTTTCAGCTATTTTTTGGCTGACATGTTGTAACTCATTCTAACCCTAAAGTGCCAAAATATTTTATAATATGGCTTAGGGTTAGGGATTTCATGATGTATGGTTTTAGTACTTGCGACAGAATTGAGTTATAAGGGATTACAGATTGTAATCAGGTTGTAATCACTGGATAATAAAATATTGGACTCGTTGTTGGTGGATGTAGCCCAGGGATTGGGTGAACCACGTTAAATCATTATGTCTTGTGTTCTCTTTTGTGTGGTTTAATATTTTATGATATTGGTTATATTTGCATGTAATTGTTATTTCTGACTTGTTAATCCTAACAAGTGGTATTAGAGCAAGGTTGTTTTTTTAGTTATCCATCTATAAGAGGATCTCATTGTTTAGTGGGAGTCTCACAATTGAGTCAGAGAAATGGCAGACGAGGGTAGGCTGAAGGTTGAAAATTTTAATGGGTAGAACTTTCAATTATGGAAAATGCAAATGGAGGACTATCTCTATCAGAAGGATCTATGGTGGCCATTGGAAGGAATATCCAAGAAATCATCGACAATGTTGGATGAGGACTAGAATATTCTTTATAGAAAGACACTTGGTAGTATTTGATTATACCTAGCACAATCGGTGGCATTCAATATTACACAAAAAAAGATGGCTGGAGATTTTATGCTAACCCTAATGAAGTTGTATGAAAAGCCCTCTACTTCTAACAAGGTATTTCTCATGAAGTGTTTGTTTAATATGAAGATGACAGAAGGTGGGTCTATCACTAATCATTTGAATGAGTTTAATATGGTTACTAGTCAATTGTCTTATGTAAATGTTATTTTTTATGAAGAAATTAGGGCTCTCTTGATTTTGTGTTCTTTGCCTGAAAGATAGAATGGCTTGGTAATGGCTGTCAGTAACTCTATTTCTAGTTCTAATACCCTAAATTTTGATGATTTTATCAGTGTAATTCTGAGTGAGGAAACTCATAGGAAAAGCTTAGGTGGATCTACATCTGGAAGTGTTTTGAAAATTAGTAATCTTAATAGGATGAAAATCTGATATGAGAAAGTGTAAAAGATAGAAATGAGATCTAATAAAGTAAGTAAAATGGAAAAGAAGGGAAATAAATGCACCTAGAAACAAGATGGAGAAGATAGGACATTGAATCTGAATTTGATTGTCTCTAGAATTTTGGATCCTTCATTAACTATTGATCTAGAAGACAAACACCTATAATATCATTCTCTAAAAATTTTAGTATAAAATTGTTAATATGATTTAGAACAATAGAGAGGGGGGAAAATCAGTTGTTCTCAGGTCCTGATGTATAAAACAATCTCATAAAATTATCTTTAAATCAAATCCAAAAGAAAAAAAAAACTCAGTCATCACTGATTCAATAATAGAAACATCTAACAATGTAGTCCACTACCTAGCTGTAACTTAACTTGTAAAACATAGCAATGTTCAGATCTAAACATTCAAACAAGTATAAACACTAGGATTTTATAGTGGAAACCCAATTTGGGAAAAATCACTTTATAACATGCTACTATTATTTTCACTCTTCTGAAGTGAGCTCAGTAAAAAGCCAACCCTGTCAAAGGTTACAATATGCACTATCAAATGTGACCCAGTTAAAGGATTTCAATCACCCTGTTAAAAGTGAGCCTAGTCATAGGACTTACATACACTCCATTAGAATGCAACCTTGTTCAAAGGATTTAACATATGACTATTAGGTTAACCTTTGTTAAAAGGATTTTGACTGTTACAATGGTTAGAAAGTAGCAGCAGTATTATCTGAAAAATATACAACTCACTTTGCAAATATCAGATCCAATTTTGTACATTAATGTTGGTTTACTGACTTTGAAACTTTGCCATTTCCATTTTTAATTTGCTTAGAACTTTTCTTCAAGCAATCACCAACATTCTCCTTCAGCCTTTTCTGCTTATTCAGTCAATAAAACTTTTCTCTTCTAGCATTCTCTGTTCACCATGTGCATTCATATCACAATCTATAGGTTTCCTTATAATTTCCTCAATTAGGTTAACTCATCTTTTGCTGCTCAATGTCATTCGTAGATCTTAGGGTTAGGTCAGATTCATTGAATCTACTTGCTTTATGTTCTTCAACTCCTTTTCTAGAATCATCTCAAATCTCTTAAAGATTTACAATAAAACATTTTACAAAGCATTTAATGCTTCCAAACAATCAATAAATAAAGTCAACACATTTTACATAATCCAAGAATTCAACAATGTTGGCTCCAAAATTAAATTCTCTTCAAATATAAAATTGTTGATGCTCAGTCAATACTGTGATTGTTCACTTGGTCTCCATGTAGAACACTCAGTCAATACTAAAATTGTTCACTCGGCTTGCACTGTCTTCCTCGGCAATTTACTGGTGCTCGGTCGACACTAAAATTTTTCTCGGCATATACTAACTCGGTCGACACTAACATCACTCGGCTTAAACAAGATTTTTCCATTCTTTGCTCGGTTAAGCCTACCAGTTTAGTCTTCAGTCTTACTAAGATAAAAAATACATTATCTCATCATAGTGCAACATAGTCAAGTACACTTTGTAGTATCAAGATAACTCAACCTTTCCCTAGGTGCTATTGTTACCAACCTTGCTTAGCCCCTTAGCAACACTCAAATAGATATAGTAGTTTCCTAAGTAACAACAGTCTTACCAATAAAGGTTTGACATCAATGACAATACAACAATTGTTTCAATTTAGTTTCCAACAAAAATAGCTAGGATAGGTTGACTTTTAGGATGACAAGTCGACTGGTTAACTTTTTCTTGGAAAAAATTAATGAAACTTTCTTAGATTTTGCAATTCCACCAGTAGTTCTCAAATCTAGAATTATATCTCTGTAACCTATTCCTCCATGCTATAAAAATGGGGAAAAGTTTTATGGAAAGGGGTTTTCCTTTGTTAAACCCCTGTTTAGGAATCAACCTTAAAATTTAATTGAAATTGTATAAAGAAAAGTAATCTAAAAAGATAAATTATTGATTTAGCTTGCATGAAACCCTCATGAATAGATGTTCACTCAAATCAATGAATGTTATTGAATGTGATTGAAAACCAAAGAGAATGTAGAATCAAGGATGCCTCCACAAATGCATGGATCTATGATTGTCATTCCTAGATCTTGAATGTATATATTCTTGACATACACATGATGAAGAAGGAGAAAAAGAAAAAGATGAATGTGTGGATATTCTTGCTTGATTGAGAATTCCTCTACTTGGCCATAATGGGAGAGAAATTTGTATCAATTGGAGAATATTTTCTTTTCTTGGATAGGTGTTGAGGAAGTGGAGACTTCTAGATCTTGAATTGGATGCTTTCCTTCAAATATTAAATACAAATCCTCAATTACACAACTAGATTTCTTGAATGGTCGATTGGTTTATGGATAGCTTGCACTTAATTAATGGATCATGTTATTACAAGTGAGGGAAGAGTAGGTTCTTTTATAATAAATCCCCTCTATTTAGAATTTAAATTTGATTTGGGCTGACCATAAATCTAAATCTTAGAGGAAAACCCTGATATCAAGCTTTGGCCAAAATTTGTGCTTAAAACCATAGGGAAAAATTTTCTAGTCAACTTGTCTCCAAGGAGAAGTGAGGTAGTCAAGATGTCATAGGAAAAATGGGCTAAAATTTTATGGGGATTTCAAGGAAGGTGAAAATGCCAGGGAGGCAAAAATATAGGTTCCTTTGATCAAGCATAATTGATACTCAAACCTCAAAATCACCAAAATAGGATTTAATAAATTCTAGAGCCTTTAATTATGGGTGATAACATTTTAGGATAATACATTTATCCCCTACTTTAGTGGGAGTATCAGATTAACTCATTCTCATAGCCAACTAGATCGAATGCATAAGGATGATCTTATCAAGGTCAAGGAGATGACAAAATATCAAGCCCCCAAGTGACTCAATTATTCATCAATTCCAAAACTAATCTAATAGAGGTATCAATCAAAATAAAGAAAAATAAATAGAGAAGAGAGAAGTGTGATCACTGTCCTAGTAAGAGATCATCTTACTATGCACCACACAAAGGAAAATCCCTTCAAAATATCACATGGAAATGTATACAAAGTTGTGTTATACTAGTTAATGTATCAAGAAGGATCAAACCTTAACAAAAGCATTGTCTCCAATAAGGGATCCAACAAAGGAATGATCAAGCCTAGGGATATCATTTTTTACATAGGGATCAAAGAAAGTAATCAGGCCTAAGGAAAATATTGTCACAATAAGGATCAATAAAATCTATTAGGACTAAGGAAAACATTGTCTCCTTAGGGATCAAAATGAAGAAGGATTGGTTCTTAAGGAAATGCTTGTCTACATTAAGAGATCAAATAAAAAGGATAAACATAAGTAAAGTAAATTGTCTCCTTGGTCATTCACAAGAGAGGCTACATGATCATTATGTATGTGCATGCAAAATGTAAAATATAGAATGCAATGTATGCGACCATGTTAAAGTGATTACAAATGCCTCAATGGGATAAATGGGTTTAATAGAGAATACATGTGTATCTATAAGAAACATTTCCACTATGAGATTCCCCCAATAAAAGGGCACATGAAGGGAAATAAGAACATGAAAAAAGAGAGCATAAAAGGGATCTACTAGCTTTAGCATCAATATGATCATATGATAATTCATGAGATATTATATCAAAATGACCTCTCATCATCCCATAAAGGTAGTAGAATGATAAGCAAAATAAAAAAATAGAATGTAAGAGTTACAAACAAGAGTTTGTTTTCTCTATCATAATAAAGACCAAAAAGTATAGGTAGCTACCATTTTCCATCATCCCCAATTAGACAATACAAAGGACTACATGAATAGTGTTGCATGCATGACATAACATGTAACAAGATAAATAAGAAGTGAGATACAAATAGATGAATATTTACAATATTTTGATTCTTTTATCACCTTGAACCAAAAATGAAACAAGGGTCATTTAAAGAATTAAAAAAAAATACACAACATGAAACACATCATAGGAGAGACAGCTTACGAAAGGAAAACAAATAAAATCCACCACACAAGAGGAGACAGACAAGTGTATTGCCTCACCCCCGCCCCCCACCTCATCTTAGCTTGAGGGTGTAGGAAGGTGGGAAACTTTCGAGAGGAGAAAATACAAGAATGATAGATAGAATAATGGCCAGTTCCAAATAAGGAAAATGTTGTAAATATAGGTCACTTTGTTTGTCACTAGGAGTGATAGATCATTGTTGCAAAAACATAATTAAAATATCATGATTAGCATCAATAAGATCATACATGATATCAAAATTAGTATCATGAATATCATTGTTAGCATCAAAAGCATCATCATCAAGAGTATCTTCCTTATCCAAATTCATTTCAATAGAATCAAAGATACAAGTAGAATTTTCATGTTTGCTCAATTTTTCCTTTTTCAAATTAACTTCCTCCTTTGGATCAAGCATGGGTTGATTAAATGGAATAAAAGCATCACTAGGTGTATGAGGTGAAGCAATATTTTGGGAAGCACACTAGTGGGCACTAGAACTACATTTATAGTGATGGTCATGAGCATGATATTTACACTTGGTTTTGCTAGAAATTTAGCTTGGCTCAAGATCAGTCAATATCGATCCCTTTGCTTCCTTAGGATGAAGAAAAAAAGGAACCACATGAGGTTGAGAGATAGCATAAGGAAGATGTGTGTAAGATATAGTAGGTGGAATGGAAAAATATATAGGAAGTGTAGGAGGTATAGAAATAAGTCCACATCTAGGGAAAAGGGTTGGAACATCCTTAGGTTTTCTAAGATCATAAATATTTTGGACTTTTTAGTGTATATATGAATGAAAGAGATTATAGGGATGTTCTTGGGTAGGTTGAGGAATGGAACGCTAAAAGAAATCAAGGTCAATTGAGTCTCAAGGTATTGAAGGAAGATAAAGACCATGGTTAATAGTCACAATTTATCCATGATGAAAATATTTTAGACATTTATGAATAGGAGAGGCCACATATTTTATGGAGGTCAGCCAAGGAAGACCAAGTTTGACTAAAAAATGATCAAAAGTTGGGATCAAAATGAAAGTTGCAATTAAAGATTTACCACCAACTTCAACAAGAAATGAGATAGAACCATGGAACAATAAAGTAAATCATTGTAAATTTGGATCATGACATAAAATTTATCATAAATATCATATTACAATTCTTTAGTAAAAATGTTCTCTTCAATTATCATATTAACCTTGCAAGTAGGGTCAATAAGGACATCGTGAGAATGAAGTCCATTAACCTTTGTGAAAATATAGAGAGGACAATCAAGTGATTTAATTATCTTAGTAAGGTTAAAGGTAATCTAAGGCTTAGGTTCATTATTATGTTTGACTTTATTAATAAATTTGGTAACATGATTTTCTTCGTGAACTTTATCATCATATTCAATAAACTAAGTGGAAAAGGAAGGAAAAGGTTCAATAAGCTCAATGTCATTAGTTGAATGAAATGGAAAAGGGTTGTTATATATTTTTAAGTTTTTATTAGGAGGTGCTACAAATTTGTTTCTTTGATCATTGACATCTTCAACAGATATAACATTGGAATCAATAAGCTCTTCAATAATAATTTTCAAGTGGAAACACATTTGAGTATCATGGCTTGCTTGATGATGGTTTTGTTAGAAATATTTAAATGATGAAAGTTTTCGGGTAGTGATTTCGATGTGTCAATGAGTTTGATAGGAGGAATTATTCACACATTAGAATTAAAAAACTTCATCATCATACTATATAAAGATTTAGAAAGATGAGTAAAATTGTGAGAAGGTCTAAAGATAGATGACAAAGGAGCCATAGTTTTAGATAATGTTGCCACTTGATCATCAACATTTTTGGATGAGTTCTTGATTTTGATGAAGGTTTTTGGTTTTTGATTTTTTTTTTGAAATTTTTTGATGAGACATCGCTCTTATGAATTAGAGCCATTGGAATGGTGCTCTCAAACTAACTCATTTGAAGCTGATAATTATGAAGCACTGTACACAATTGAGTGAAAGAAGAAAATTTGGCAAGTAGAATCTTATCTATAATGTCTTTATGCTAATTAAAAATGAAAATGTATTATAGATCAATATTAGGCATTGGATAATACATCTAAGCATGCAAATTATTAAATCTACCTATTAAATTAGTCACTATTTCTTTAACACCTTGTTTGCAATGCATTAAGTCGGTCAAAGAAATTTTAGGACCAATGTTATTTTGAAATTATTGAATGAAGGCATTCAAAATCTTTTGGAAGGAATCAACATAATAAGGAGGTAAAGAACAATACCATTGCAAGGCTTTGACTTGAAATTTTATATTAAATATCTTAGCCATGAACCTATGGTCATGAGAGAAATCACTACACATTGTTTGAAATGTTTTAACATGAGTCAAAGGATCACCCTTATTATTATAAGTCTGAAGTTGAGGAATTTTCATATATTGATAGATAATAGCATGAATAATATAAAATGAAAAAGGACTAGAAATATCACAAGTCAGGATGTTAAACTTGGATTGAGTCATTAAAGTAATTTTTGGTTGTAATGACTTGACACATTTTGAGTTATGATGTTAATGGTAGAACTATTAGAAAGGATGGTAGGAGGAGATATGATGGAAATGTTTGTAACATTGTTAAAACTAGAGGGAATTGTTAAATATTAAATGGGGACACTATTGTAAGTAGGAATTAATGAAGATAATAAAATAAATGGCACACCTAAAGGAATCAAAGGAAGAATAGGAGCTTAGAAATGCTCACATGGGTAGAAATGAGATTTTGAATTAATTTTTTTTATAATTATAATGTGAAGTTTATTCTATTCACATGTTGCCATTAATGGTTATCATTTATGTCAATATATCCTATGAATTTTCATGTTTTGGTTGTATTAGTTGATGTATACCTATAGTCTTGGTGATATCTGTAGTTGTACCAATAGTTTGTGTGTCTTGGTAGAAGTGTTCACAAAAATATGTTCTCCATTTATCTATCATTATTGTGTCTCGGTGTCGGTTCTACATTGTGTCCAACATTTTGTGGATTGGATGTTTGATGTTGATTCTATTTGGAGCATATTTATTTTTTGTTTTGGTCCTAGCTATTATTATGAAAATATGTATCATTCCTGTTGGAACTAATGGCTTTAAAAATAGTGTTGCATGTTGGTATGTATGAGGAAAGTTGTATTGGTTGAGGTGGTCCACATTTCACTCTTTACCACTGTTGGAATATTTTGGTATGACCTATTTTAAATTTCATTTAGTTGACATATTTTATGTCATCAAGAAGTATAAGAAGGGTGAGGATTATTGTTTCTTTTGTGGTTATTATTTTTATTGTATGAAAAGTGATTTTGAATCTATTTCTTGAGATCTACATGTATCATTGATCATGTCTGTGAAAGAGTGTTTGTGATAGTGATCTCAGTGGTGGATTTAGTTTTATTTCAAATACTTTGGTAGTGAGCCTCTTTGTATTTGTGGTGATCCTCTTTGTATTAGTAGTGAGCCTTTTCATATTTAAGGGTATTTAGACCAATTGAAAGTGATATTTACCTGAAGTGCGTACAATAGATATTTTAGGTGTTTATATTTTCTCAGGATATTTTATGTGCTTAACCAATAAATCATAAGTTGTTATTGATATTGTTTAATAGTTTACCAATAGAGAAAAAAAATTATAAAGTGTGTAGGAATAACTAATTCATCTCCCTCTTAGTTATTCAACCTATTCAACAATTGGTATTAGAGTTTGGTTCCTTGGGGAAGAGCTTAATTTATTGAGCAATATCCGATGGTTCATAAGTTCAACATTCTTATATTTGATGGATCATACTATAGTTCATGAAAAGATCAGATGAAATGATGTTTAGTTTTGGTTGGTTACAAGACCTAGAAGAATGTATCTATGCAAAGTATGTATTTCCTCATAATTGTCTGAACACTCTGGATGCAATCAAGAAATATGAGGAGAATAAAAAATAAAGGTATGCTATCACTAGTGCCTTATCAAAGACTAGATTGGCTTAATTTATTTCCTTGAAGACTATATATGAGGTTTGGAAAAAGATGAAACAGATCTATGAAGGAAATTATAGGGTTAACTTAACTAAGAAGCTTATAGCTAAGAGACACTATGAGAATCTGATAATGGAAGATGGAAAGGATATTAAAATCTATCTTTAGAGAGTTGAGAATGAGTTGAATAAAGTAAAGAACTAGAGAGGAACTATTACTGATGAAAATCTCATGAAAAATTTCTTTATGACATTAGTATCGATAGTTAAACTATTTAAATATGGATGATTAAGGAGTTGTATGATCCAAAGAAATTCACCAAAGAATAGTTATTTTTTATTCTAACTTTATTTGAGCTAAGGAAGTTTGGGAGAGAGAAGAGCATACCAGAAAAAAAATTCAAGGAAACTAAATTAGATGAAGATCATGACAACGATGACGAATAAGAATTTGAATGAAACTTCACAAGAATATTGAAGAAAGGTACTAGAAAGTACAAAGTTATGGTACCTCTGAAATGTTTTAGATGTGGTAAAACTGGTCATTTGGCTACTATATATCTAGAGAAGGGTGCTAGACAAAAAATTAAGAAGTTTATTAAGAAGACTTTCTATGTAAATGAAGATGGTAGTGTTTCAGATCATGAGTCAGAAGAACAAGATTGTTAAATTTCTATGTTGAAGAAGATAACAACCAGGAAATTGATATCTCTAACATTTGTGCTAAGGCTAACGATGATGTTTTAAAAATTTCTTTATATATTAGATTCAAATATTTTTAGATTTAACTATGTGTAATTTTTCATCGTTAATGTTTTGGATCATACTACGTGATCCATCATCAAGATGAAGGAATAGCCAAGAGAGCATCAAATATGGAGAAACTAAAAAACCTAGAGTTTAAAAAGAGGCAGGAAGAGGAAACTAGGTCAATGCAAAGAGAGGAGGAAAATGGCAAAAGATTACAAAATATAACAAAATTTAACAAAAGTTTCTTTTTAAAACGAGAAATCAAGATTAATATAAAAACAAAAAATTTTAAATGTGTATATATATATATACATATACATATATGTACATATCTATGTACATATATATATAGATATATATATATATATGTACATATATATATATATGTATATATATAGATATATATATATATATATATATATATATATATATATATATATATATATACATATATATATATATGTACATATATATATATATATATATATATATATATATATGTACATATATATCTATATATATGTACATATATATATATATATATATATATATGTACATATATATCTATATATATGTACATATATATATATATGTATATATATATATATATATATATGTACATATGTACATATATATATGTATATATATATATATATATGTACATATGTACATATATATATGTACATATATATATATGTACATATATATAAATATATATATATATATATATGTACATGTACATATATATGTATATATATATATATATATATATATATATATATATATATATATATATATATATATATATATATATATATATATATATATATATATATATATATATATACATATACATATATATGTTGGAAACAATTGTCTGAAGGAAATTGCTACTCAATTATGTATTGTCTTTGATGTCACACTATGTCATAATCCACAGCAATCTGCTTATACCGAGCTCAGTCGGTCTGCCTGTCAGGGATATTAGTGTTTACCGAGTTCACTCGGTTGCCGAAGAAAGTCTAGTGTTTACCGAGTTCACTCGGTTGCCGAAGAAAGTCTAGTGTTTACCGAGTTCACTCGGTTGCCGAAGAAAGTCTAGTGTTTACCGAGTTCACTCGGTTGCCGAAGAAAGTCTAGTGTTTACCGAGTTCACTCGGTTGCCGAAGAAAGTCTAGTGTTTACCGAGTTCACTCGGTTGTCGAAGAAAGTTAGTATTTACTGAGTTCAGTCGGCTATCAAAGGAGAAGGATTGTTGGTGTTTACCGAGTTCCCTCGGTCTCTGGAAAATTATAAAAGATATGGTCACCGAGCACTGTCGGCCTTTGAAGGATTTTTGCAAATAGAGTTTACTTAATTCAGCCGACTGTTATTCTAATAAATGACGATTTGACTAATCCAAAATCATATATATAATAGGTCAAATGTGAAAAGTAAGGAGGACATATAGCAGAAGATTTACAGAAGAAGAAAAGGAAAGATATATGCGAGTTTGTAAAGGATGTTCAGATATCCTTGAGGAGCAGCAGAGATTTATTCGATCAAAGAGGATCAGACTTATGCAGAACAGAGATCTGTAATCAGCAAGACAGTTGCATTATTATACAGGTCACTTTTTCATTGTTACCTTCTTATCATTGTAACAGTGAATTCTAAATCTCTTAACCGAGTTGGTTTAACAGCCATAATATAAATCCTCTAACAAGGTGACAATTCCATTGAATTGTTTTCAAGACCTCTTACCAGGCCACTCCTAGCAGGGTGTTTTAAATCCTCTAACAAGGTCACACCTAACAGTGTGTTTTGTAACCTTTTACCGGGTTGGCTTCTAACCGGGCATCACTTCAGAAAAGTGAAAATCAGTATCTAGATACATTGGTGGTTTTTCCCATATTGGGTTTCCACGTTAAAACTTGTGTCTCTTGTGTTCTTAATTGCTTTCTCAATCATTTACATGCACTGATAAATATCCAAAGATATTATTGCTAATACTTTCTGCATCTTCAAAGTTACTGCAATCTTTTTACCGAGTACTAAAACAGACAACATTGTTAAGATATCTTAAGGGATCTGAAAAGAATTAATTGTCAAAGTATATATGGTTGTCTGATTCACCCCCCCCCCTCTCAGTCACTTCATCCATATTCCATCAATTGGTATCAGAGCATTTGGTGCTTGCAGGAAGGGTCTCACAGACCTAAGCTAAAGATCAGGATGTCTTACAAGAGGGAAATTCCAAAGCTTAACAGAGAAAACTTTTTAGCATGGCAAGGTCTCATGCGACTTCATCTGGCTTCCATTGGTGATTCAGGATGCAAATACATTGATGAAGAATACACAATTCCTAATGGCGCATTAACTGTTGAAGACATTGCAGATAAAAAGACTCACAACACCATGATGATAGACATTGCATCTGCTCTCAGCTATGAAGAATTTGATGATATTAAAGACTGCACTACTGCATATGAAATGTGGGTGGCACTGAAGAAGATATATGGTGGTGATGCAAATGTTAAGAGAGCAAAAGCAGAAAGCCTAAGAGGACAGTTTGACAAGATGAATATGAAGGAAGATGAAAACATTGCAAAATATGTTGAAAGAATCAAAGCAAGTGTAAGTGCAATCAGAGCTTCTGGAGGAACATCTCAGATGAGACGGTTATAAGTAAGGTACTCAGAACACTACTCCCTATCTATGCAATAAGAGTATCAGCTATTCAAGAAAGAAGATGTGAAGCAAACCACAGTATAACTTTGGATGCTTTAGTTGGAAGATTGACAGCTTTTGAACTAGACAACTATGACAACTATGTTCCTAGTTCCAAAAATATTGAATCAGCATTTGAGGCCAAAGTTTCACTAAAGAAGAACAAGAAAATTAAAGAAGTTCAGACAGAAAGTGAAGAAGAATCAGAAGAAAGTTCTGATAGTGATCTTGAAATTGTAGAAGCATTACTTGCAAAGAAGTACTCTAGAGGGAAAGGTAAGTATAAAGGTAAAACTCCTTTAATCTGTTTTTCATGTGAAGAAATTGGACATATTGCAGCTAGGTGCCCAAACAAGCAAGTCAAGGAAGAAAAGAGGAGTCACAAGTACTATGGAAAAAAGAATTTCAAATCATACAAGGATAAAGGTAAGAAATCATGTTTTATGGCTAAAGATTCTGATGATAGTGAAGAAGAAATTGTCTTTATTGCTATAAAAGATGAATCTAATGATGATGAAGATAAGATAGCACTTATTTCTCATGTAAGCAAAGATGATATTTGGATAATAGACAGCGGATGTTCACACCACATGACTGGTGATAAGACAAAATTTGAATATCTAGAAGACTGTGACAATGGTAATGTAAGATTTGGAAACAATGAACCTTGTTGTATAAAAGGAAAAGGAAGAATCTCATTAACCAAAGAACTCATATGTGATAATGCTTACTGGGTTGAAGGACTAAAACATAATCTTCTAAGTGTAGCACAGCTAATCAACACTGGTTTCAAGGTTGAATTCATGAATGGTCAAGCAAGACTGCTGGATGGAAAAGGAAAACTCATTGGATCAGGCAAACAAACAAAAGGTAACTTATTTTATCTTGATCTCAATGAATATTCATGCCTTATTGCTCAAATAGAAGAAAGTTGGCTATGGCACAAAAGGTTATGTCATGTAAATTTTGATAACATGATAAAAATAAGCAAATTCAAGAAGGTTAGAGGCATTCCTACCTTGAAGAAACCTGACACTGGTCTATGTAAGAATTGTCAGATTGGCAAAATGAGTAAAACTAGTTTCAAAAGTAAGAACTATCAGTCTAAAGAAATTTTGGAAATTGTGCATACTGATTTATGTGGACCTATTGGAATACAAAGCTATACTGGAGATAATTCTTTATTCTTTTCGTTGATGACTATTCTAGAATGATGACTGTTATGTATTTAAGAGAAAAATCAGAGGCATTTGAAAAATTCAAATGGTACTTAGCAAGAGTAGAAAAAGAAACAGGGAAAAGATTGAAATGCTTAAGATCAGACAGAGGTGGTGAATTCATCTCCCATGATTTTAACAGCTTCTGCATTGAAAGAGGAATCAAAAGACAGGTATCAGCTCTAGAACTCCTGAGCAGAATGGAATAGCAGAAAGAAGAAACAGATCTATTATGGATTGTGCAAGGACTCTAATGATAGAAAAGAACATTGCTATAAAATACTGGAAGGAAGCTATCAGCACTGCAGTTCATACCCTGAACCGAGTACAACTGAAGAAAGACACATTCAAAACTCCTTATGAATTATGGTATGGCTATAAACCTAATGTAAGTTACATGAAAATATTTGGTAGCAAGTGTTATATCTTAAAGGAATCCAGAAGAAATAAATTTGATGTGAAGAGTGATGAAGGAATATTCCTAGGATATTCTAGCAAAAGCAAGGCATACAAATGTCTGAACTTATCTACTCACAAAGTCATAGAAAGTATACATGTGAAATTTGATGAGTTTGCAGAAAAGACTGAGGAAGAAAGCAAAAGGGAACCTGAGAACTACAGAAGATTCGTTTACATTGAACCTGAAACATTGACAGACACAACTATCAATAAGGAAGCTATATCTACCGAGCCAAGCACAGTTACCGAGTCACAGACCGAGTCACAGGAAGAAGTTCAAACCGAGTCACAGGAAGAAATTCAAACCGAGTCTCAGCCTGAAGTTACCGAGCAAATATCTACCGAGTCCGAGCAACCTGAAGAAGAGATCCTAGAAGACAACAGCATGAATCATTCAAAAGGCAAGGAACCTATACTAGCCAAATATGTCAGAAGACATCATACACCAGATCAAATCATTGGAAACAAATCAGATGGTACTATGACAAGAAGCAAGCTAAAAGGTACATGTCTACTTACTGATTTTGAACCTAGAAATATCAAAGATGCATTAGAGAATGAAAGTTGGATTGAAGCAATGAATGAAGAATTAGAACAAATACAAAAGAACAAAACTTGGACTCTTGTACCTAGACCTAAAGATAAGAATGTAATTGGAACAAAATGGGTATTTAGAAATAAACTGAATGAAGATGGTCAAGTATCTAGAAACAAGGCTAGACTGGTATGTAAAGGTTACTCTCAAGAAGAAGGTATAGATTATGGAGAAACTTTTGCTCTTGTTGCAAGATTAGAAGGTGTAAGAACTCTACTTGCTTATGCAGCACACAAAGGATTTAAGGTATATCAGATGGACATAAAATCTGCATTTCTCAATGGAATTCTTGATGAAGAAGTCTACATTGAACAACCTGAAGGTTTTGTTGATCCAGACAAAAGGGACATGGTCTGCAGATTACACAAAGCATTATATGGCTTAAAACAAGCTCCTAGAGCATGGTATGAAAGACTCCATAACTATTTAATCCAGATTAATTTCAAAAGAGCTAATGATAACAGCAATCTGTATATCAAAGAAGGACCAAATAACAAAATTGTACTGCAGAAATATTTGTGGATGATACTATATTTACAGGGAATGAGGATCAGTGCAAAGAATTTTCAGAACAAATGAACAGAGAATTTGAAATGTCTATGTTTGGTTTAATAAAATTCTTTGTTGGTCTTCAATTCAGCAAAGCAAAAATGGTATATACATTACTCAATCAAAATACATCAAGGAGATACTTAAGAAGTTTGGAATGGAAGATTCAAAACCAGTTGGTACACCCATGTGTACTGGACTGAAACTTACCAAAAATGATGATTCAAAAGAAGTTGATCAGACCCTATACCGATCTATGATTGGAAAATTACAGTATGTAGTACATACTAGACCTGATATTGCCTTAGCAGTCGGTATAGTAGCTAGATTCTCAGCTAAACCTAAGGAAAATCACATGATGGCAATCAAAAGAATCTTAAGATACTTAAGAGGAACTGAAGAATATGGTTTGTGGTATAAATTTGGAGATAATCTAGACTTGAAAGTGTTTACTGATGCTGATTGGGCAGGAAACATTGATGACAGAAAAAGCACAAGTGGTGGAGCATTTTTTCTTGGAAAAAGACTGGTATCCTGGACTAGTAAAAAGCAGAATTGCACATCTCAATCCACAGCCGAAGCAGAATATGTTGCTGCTGCAGTAAACTGTTCAAATATTGTTTGGTTTAAACAGCTATTAGAAGGTATGAAGGTCGAAATCAAAGAACCAGTTGTTATATTTGTGACAATACCAGTGCAATAAACATTTCTAAGAATCCAGTGATGCATTCCAAAACCAAGCACATTGCCATTAAATATCACTTTGTCAGAGAATTGGTGCAGGACAAGGAAATCAGATTAGAATATATTCATACAAAAGAACAGATTGCAGATATTTTTACCAAACCATTACCTAAGGATGCATTTATGTATCTAAGAGGTAAGTTAGGGGTCATTCCCCTATCCGAGGCTCACTAAATACAGTTTTAGTGATGCATCAACTAGAACATGATTGAAAATCAACTTGTTGATGCAGCATATTAAAGGAATCATTGCATATGAATCAGTACTTGAGGTACATTAATTTTTCACCGGTAATATGTGAATTATCTTGGCATATGTTGTCAAAGAGGGAGTGTTTGCTATGTCTTTACTATTGCTTTCAAGAAAATTTATAGTCAGAAGAAAGAATTTTCAGGATACAGGAAGTTTACTGACAGAGGGAGATTTGAATCTAAACCGAGCTAACTCTTTCAAATTTCTTGTGTTATGACATATTGTGTTGCCATCAATGCCAAAGAGGGAGATTGTTTGGAAACAATTGTCTGAAGGAAATTGCTACTCAATTATGTATTGTCTTTGATGTCACACTATGTCATAATCCACAGCAATCTGCTTATACCGAGCTCAGTCGGTCTGCCTGTCAGGGATATTAGTGTTTACCGAGTTCACTCGGTTGCCGAAGAAAGTCTAGTGTTTACCGAGTTCACTCGGTTGCCGAAAGAAAGTCTAGTGTTTACCGAGTTCACTCGGTTGCCGAAGAAAGGTCTAGTGTTTACCGAGTTCACTCGGTTGCCGAAGAAAGTCTAGTGTTTACCGAGTTCACTCGGTTGCCGAAGAAAGTCTAGTGTTTACCGAGTTCACTCGGTTGTCGAAGAAAGTTAGTATTTACTGAGTTCAGTCGGCTATCAAAGGAGAAGGATTTTTGGTGTTTACCGAGTTCCCTCGGTCTCTGGAAAATTATAAAAGATATGGTCACCGAGCACTGTCGGCCTTTGAAGGATTTTTGCAAATAGAGTTTACTTAATTCAGCCGACTGTTATTCTAATAAATGACGATTTGACTAATCCAAAATCATATATATAATAGGTCAAATGTGAAAAGTAAGGAGGACATATAGCAGAAGATTTACAGAAGAAGAAAAGGAAAGATATATGCGAGTTTGTAAAGGATGTTCAGATATCCCTTGAGGAGCAGCAGAGATTTATTCGATCAAAGAGGATCAGACTTATGCAGACAGAGATCTGTAATCAGCAAGACAGTTGCATTATTATACAGGTCACTTTTTCATTGTTACCTTCTTATCATTGTAACAGTGAATTCTAAATCTCTTAACCGAGTTGGTTTAACAGCCATAATATAATCCTCTAACAAGGTGACAATTCCATTGAATTGTTTTCAAGACCTCTTACCAGGCCACTCCTAGCAGGGTGTTTTAAATCCTCTAACAAGGTCACACCTAACAGTGTGTTTTGTAACCTTTTACCGGGTTGGCTTCTAACCGGGCATCACTTCAGAAAAGTGAAAATCAGTATCTAGATACATTGGTGGTTTTTCCCATATTGGGTTTCCACGTTAAAACTTGTGTCTCTTGTGTTCTTAATTGCTTTCTCAATCATTTACATACACTGATAAATATCCAAAGGATATTATTGCTAATACTTTCTACATCTTCAAAGTTACTGCAATCTTTTTACCGAGTACTAAAACAGACAACATTGTTAAGATATCTTAAGGGATCTGAAAAGAATTAATTGTCAAAGTATATATGGTTGTCTGATTCACCCCCCCCCCCTCTCAGTCACTTCATCCATATTCCATCAATATATACATATATATATATAGATATATGTACATATATATAGATATGTATGTACATATATATAGATATGTATATATAGAGATATATGTACATATATATAGAGATATATATATATATATATATATATATATATATATATATATATATATATATATATGTATGTATATATGTATGTATATATAGGTATATATATATATGTATGTATATATATGTATGTATATATATATATATATATAGATATATATATATATATACATATATACATACATATACATATATATATATATAGATATATATGTATATACATATATATATATATATATATGTATGTATATATATATAGATATATGTATATACATATATATATGTATATATATATATAGATATATATGTATACACACATATATATATATATATATATATATATATATATCTATATATATATGTACATATATATATAAATATATATATATATATATATATATATATATATATATATATATATATATATATATATATATATCTATATATATATATATATATATATATATATGGGTATGAGTAGGATCATGAGGGGCCAAACTATGCCCTTAAGTGGCAATGAAAAATCAGGACAATCAGGATTAGTCAACTTGGCGTGAAAAAATGAAACTAGCTATCAACCTAATATCAAAAAGTTTGTAAGAATATAATTTGTAAGAAATTGAATGTAGTTTCTAAACTACTAAGCCTTTCTGAAAAAAAATTAATATGATTGGTAAAAAGTATAGATGGCAATGCAACACTACAAACATTTCAGCAAAAAAATAAGAAATACGTGTATGTCTGACCACCCTAATCAAAAAGAAAATGATAATATTTTTTTATAATATTCTATATATAAGTAGCTGACTCATGCCCGGATGTGACGCATATTTTTTTGGTATTTTTATTCCAAACAGATAATTAATTATGATTTTTTTGCTACATCGCTTTCAAAATTTAAAAACTCTCGTGTCTGACCACCTTAAACTCATTGAAAACTTATCATAATTCAATTTTTAAAAATTTTTTCTTATACTAGATGAAGCATAAGAATGTGACACATCTTTCGGATTTCAAAAATGTTATACCGTTTGAAAGATATAGTCAGTTTTCAATCAATATCTAAATCAGCACTTTAGAGGTAGCTCGATTAGAAAAATAACTAATAATTACTTAACGAATTCAAAATTTGACAGCAGTTAATCGATAGAAAGCTCATAATCTCCTTAAGATACCCTTTTCATTTTATCCAATTCGGGTGAAAATAAAGTCGTCAGCTACATAGTCAAAGTTTGGAATTGAGAGAAACAGAAGAAAAACACATTTTTGTGACACTTGAAGAGTTGACCAGGTAGGTTTGGTGCACAGACCAATACCGAGCCTATCGGGTACCCGAATCTGGCGGCAGAAGAATTTCAAATTTTTTCTTTGCCTCCACTTTCTCTAATTTCTAATTTCAAAATTTGGTTCCACTTTATCAATTATAGTTATATAATTGATAGTTTATATATTTGATATATATTTGATAGTTATTAGTTATATATTAAATATTATATAATATCAATTATATATTAATTGGTATATAATAGTTATATATTAAATATTATATAATATGAATTATATATTAAATGTTATATTTAATATTATTTAATATATATTAATATTAAAAACTATATCTTAGATTATATATTATATATAATATTATATATTATATATTAAATATTATATAATATACATTTTACATTTTAAATATTATTAATATGATTCAGAGCACAGCATGAGTCCCTACAGTGGCATAGTAGTGCCTTTTACAAGTGCCAAAAACCCTAGCTACGCAGAAATGGAGGCTTTGAAGAATAGTTTCACTGGAGGTGGATTATAGAAGCAGAGGGCAAGAGAATCACTCTATTTCCACCACTTGTGGCTATGAAATGGTATCTTTCCCTACTTTTTCAACCGAAATGCTAAATTGTAAAGGTTCTTGAAATAGATTCTAGTCGTGCCAGATAATTGTACCACACCTATTGATAATCTGGTACCTGAACAGAGTCATTGGGAGGTTAAACAAGAATAACTGGATGGATCTTTGAACCGGTCGAAGATTATGGAGAGCGGGGAAGGGTTTGGTAAAATGAGCAGTTGTACTAGAAATGATGCACGTGCCGTAGAATTGACTGCATTAATAAATTTAAAGAAGAGATCAGTGGCGACATGACATTATGAGGAAAGCCTTGCCATTTCGATGATGCCCCCCCCCGCTGCCCCACCTCACCCCCCGTGATATTATGAAGAATTTCTTGCCGCTTCAATGCTGGCACCACCTCTGTCTTAGACTTTCACCATTGCTTCTCATCAGTACTTTGAAATATGGCAGGGATTGTGGGCACATTATTACCCCTAGGGATTGGGATTGAGATATCACACGTTAGGACCCTTAGGGAGTCCCCATGACCCCTTATGACACATTGGAATGCTCAAATGTGTCTTAAGAGGTCTTACGACCCCTTCAAACACACTTGAATATTCTAATGTGTCAAAAGGGGTCATTGAGACTCCCTAGGGGTTCTATTATGTCTTATCACACGTTAGGACCCCTAGGGAGTCCCCATGAATGCTTTTGACACATTGGAATGCTCAAGTGTGTCTTAAGGGGTCCTACGACCCCTTAAGACACACTTGAGCATTCCAATGTTTCAAAAGGGGTCATGGGGACTCCCTAGGGGTCTTGGTATGCCTTATCACGCGTTAAGATCCATAGGGAGTCCCCATGACCCTTTATGACACATTGGAACACTCAAGTGTGTCTTAAGGGGTCCTACGACCCCTTAAGACACACTTGAGCATTCCAATGTGTCAAAAGGGGTCATTGGGACTCCCTAGGGGTCCTAGTATGCCTTATCATGCGTTAGGACCCCTAGAGAGTCCTCATGACCCCTTTTGACACATTGGAATGCTCAAGTGTGTCTTAAAGGGTCCTACAACCCCTTAAGACACACTTGAGCATTCCAATGTGTCAAAAGGGGTCATTGTGACTCCCTAGGGGTCCTAGTATGCCTTATCACGTGTTAGGAACCCTAGAGTGTCCTCATGACCCCTTTTGACACATTGGAATGCTCAAGTGTGTCTTAAAGGGTCCTACGACCCCTTAAGACACACTTGAGTATTCCAATGTGTCAAAAGGGGTCATTGAGACTCCCTAGGGGTCCCAGTATGCCCTATCATGCATTAGAATCCATAGAGAGTCCCCATGAACCCTTTTGACACACTTGAGAATTCTAATGCATCAACAGGGGTCATGGGGATTCCCTAGGTGTCCTAATGCACCTTATCATGCATTAGGACATCCAGGGAGTCCCCATGACCCCTTTTGACACATTAGAATGCTCAACTGTGTCTTAAGGGGTCCTAATACCCCTTAAGACACACTTGAACATACCAATGTGTCAAAAGGGGTCATGGAGACTCTCCAGGGGTCCTAACGTGTGATAAGGTGTACTAAGACCCCTAGGGAGTCCCCATGACCTCTTTTGACACATGAGAATGCTCAAGTGTGTCTTAAGGGATCCTAATACCACTTAAGACACACTTGAGCATTCTAATATGTCAAAAGGGGTTTTGGGGACTCCCTAGGGGTACTAGTACACCTTATCACACATTAAGGCACCTAGAGAGTCCTCGGGTATGTGCAGGATCATGAGGAGCCAAACTATGCCCTTAAGTGGCAATGAAAAATTAGACAATCAGGATTAGTCAACTTGGCATGAAAAAATGAACTAGTTATCAACCTAATATCAAAAAGTTGTAAGAATATAATTTGTAGGAAATTGAATGTAGTTTCTAAACTACTAAGCCTTTTCTGAAAAAAAATTAATATGATTGGTAAAAAGTATAGATTGCAATGCAACACTACAAACATTTCAACAAAAAAATAAGAATTACGTGTATGTCTAACCACCCTAATCAAAAGCAAATGATAATATTTTTTTATAATATTCTATATATAAGTAGTTGACTCATGCCCAGATGTGACGCATATTTTTTGGTATTTTTATTCCAAACAGATAATTAATTATGGTTTTTTTTGCTACAACGCTTTCAAAATTTAAAAACTCTCTTGTTTGACCACCTTAACTCATTGAAAACTTATGATAATTCAATTTTTAAAAATTTTTTCTTATACTAGATGAAGCATAAAATGTGACGCATCTTTCGGATTTCAAAAATGTTATACGGTTTGAAAGTTATAGCTATTTTTCCATCAGTATGTCAATCAGGACTTTAGACATAAGTGAACTAGAAAATAACTAATAAATACTTAACGAATTCAAAATCTGACAACACTTATATCGATGGAAAGCTGACAATCATCTGAAGAAACCCTTTTCATTTTATCGAAATCGGGTGAAAAAAAAGTCATCAACCCAATGGTCAAAGTGTTGACATAAGAAAAACAGAGAAAAAACACATTTTTTGCACACCTTCAGTGTTGACCATGGAGCTTTGGTTTCCAAAGCTATTACCCAGTTTTGCTTTAATTTCAAATTTGAAAAGTTTCCCCCTCCCACTCTTTTTTTATTTCCCATTAATTTTGATATTTTTTTCTTTCACCCTGACAATGAATAATTTATATATTTTATATTTAGGTTTTATATTTTATATTATATAGTATATAGTATATATATTATTTATTTATATTATATATTTGATAATATCAATTTAAACGGCCTAAGTATATAGTTTGTTCAGATTTATATTAAATATAATATTTTTATATTATAATATAAATGTTACATAATATATATATGTATATATTATAAATTATATATTAAATATTGTTGTGTATATAATATAATAAAATATAATATAATATCTAATATATAATATATCAAATGAATAGGACATTAATATATTGTATATTTGATAATATATATTAAATGTAATATCTAATATATCTTATAATATATATATTATATATTTAGTCTATTAAATATTGTATTTTTTCAAATATTTTATATATTATTTTAATATTTAATTTAAGTTATAACAGATCCTCTCATGAGACAACAGGTCGAATCAGGGTCACTAGACGTCTTAAGGGGTAATTAGGGTTTGTGAGGCAACTTCGGATGTACAGTGACCATTTGGAAGGCAATAGGGCATGTCCGAGTACCAATGTACCAAATTTTAATGACTTTTTCCTAGTCCAACTCGAAAAGGGTCCATGGGGTGCTCTCAGGAGACCAGATGTCCAATTAGTGTTGCTAGGCGTCTTAAGGGGTCATTAGGGCTTGTGAGACAACCTTTGATGCACAGTGACCATTTGGAATGCATTAGGACATGTCAGAAGACCTAACTCCACAATTTAGATAAATTTTGATTAGTCAAACTTGAAAAGGGTCCATGGGGTGCTCTTGGGAGACCATTATGCGATTTGGGGTCGATAGGTGACTTAAGGGGTCATCGGGGTTCCAAATGAAACTTTCGATGAACGGTGATCCTTTGGAATGCATTAGGACATATTACATGACCTACGTACCAAATTTGGATAACTTTTGCCTAGTAGAACTCGAAAGGGGTCCATGGGGTGCTCTCGAGAGACCACATGTCAAATCGAGGTCGATACCTGCCTGTTAAGAGGTCATTAGGGTTCCAAATGAAACTTTAATAGAATGGTCACCCTTTGGAACACATTAGGATATGTCATAGGACCTATGTACCAAATTTGGATGACTTTTGCCTAGTAAAACTCAAAAGGAGTCCATGGTGTGCTCTTAGGAGACCACATGTCGAAATGGGGTCGGTAGGCCTATTAAGGGGTCATTAGGGTTCCAAATAAAATTTTGATGGAATGGTGACCCTTTGGAATGCATTAGGACATGTCATAGGACCTACGTACCAAATTTAGATGACTTTTTCCTATTAGAACTCGAAAGGAGTCCATCGGGTGCTTTCAGGAGACCTCATGTCGAATCAGGGTTGGTAGTCCTGTTAAGGGAGCATTAGGGTTTGAAATGAAACTTTGATGGAACAGTGACCCTTTGGAACACATTAGGACATGTAATAGGATGTAATTCCATGATTCATATGACTTTTTCCCAAAATATCTTGAAAGGGGTCCATGAGTTGCTCTCGAGAGACCTCATGTCGAATCGGGGTCGGTAGGCCTGTTAAGGGGTCATTGGGCTTACAAATGCAACTTTGATGGAACGGTGACCCTTTGGAATGCATTATAACATGTCATAGGAACTACGTACCAAATTTGGATGACTTTTGCCTAGTAGAACTTGAAAAGGGTCCATGGGGTGCTCTCGGGAGACCACATGTCGAATCGAGGTGGATTGGCTTGTTAAGGGGTCATTAGGGTTTGAAATGCAACTTCGATAGAACAGTGACCCTTTAGAATGTATTAGGACATGTCATAGGACCTACATACCAAATTTGGATGACTTTTTCCTAGTAGAACTCGAAAGGGGTCCACGGGGTGCTCTCGAGAGACCTCATATTGAATCAAGGTTAGTAGGCCTATTATGGGGTCATTAGGGTTCCAAATGCAACTTTGATGGAACGGTGAGCCTTTGGAACACATTAGGACATATCATACAACCTATGTACAAAATTTGGATGACTTTTCCCTAGTAGAACTTGAAAGGGGTCCATGGGGTGCTCTTGGAAGACCTCATGTCGAATCGGGGTCGGTAGGCCTATTAAGTGGTCATTAGATTTTGAAATGCAACTTTGATGGAATGGTGACCCTTTGGAATGAATTAGGACATGTTAGAGGACCTATGTACCAAATTTGGATAGCTTTTTCTAAGTATAACTCGAAAGTGGTCTATGGGGTGCTCTCGGGAGACCACATGTCGAAATGGGGTCGGTAGGCCTATTAAAGGGTCATTAGGGTTCCAAATGCAACTATGATGGAACGGTGACCATTTGCAATGCATTATAACATGTCATAGGACCTATGTACCAAATTTGGACTAATTTTTCCTAGTATAACTTGAAAGGGGTCCATGGGGTGCTCTCGAGAGACCTCATGTCGAATTGAGGTCGGAAGGCCTGTTAAGGGGTCATTAGGGTTCCAAATGCAACTTTGATAGAAAAATGACCCTTTGGAATGTATTAGGACATGTCAAAGGACCTACGTACCAAATTTAGATCATGTTTCCCTAGTAGAACTTGAAAGGGGTCCATGGGGTGCTCTCGGGAGACCACATGTCGAATCGGGGTCGGTAGGCCTGTTAAGGTGTCATCCAAATGAAACTTTGATAGAATAGTGACCCTTTGGAACACATTAGGATATATCATAGGACCTATGTACCAAATTTGGATGACTTTTTCCTACGAGATCTCGTAAGGATTCCATGGGGTGCTCTCGGGAGACCACATGTCGAAACAGGGTCGTTAGGCCTATTAAGGGGTCAATAGGGTTTGAAATGCAACTTCGATGGAACAGTGAACCTTGTAACACATTAGAACATGTCATAGGACCTATTTACCAAATTTGGATGACTTTTTCCTAGTAGAACTCAAAAGGGGTTAATGGGGTGCTCTCGGGAGACTACATGTCGAAACGGGGCCGGTAGGCCTGTTAAGGGGTCAATAGCGTTCGAAATGCAACTTTGATGGAATGGTGACCCTTTGGAACACATTAGGAAATGTCAAAGGACCTAATTCCATGATTTAGATGATTTTTTCCTAGTAGAACTCAAAAGGGGTCCATGGGGTGCTCTCAAGAGACCACATGTCAAATTAGGGTTAGTAGGCTTGTTAAGGGGTTATTAGGGTTCCAAATGCAACTTCGATGGAACAGGGACCCTTTGCAATGCATTAGGATATGTCAGAGGACCTACGTACCAAATTTGGATGACTTTTGCCTAGTAGAACTCAAAAAGGGTCCATGGGGTGCTCTCAGAACACCACATGTCGAATCAGGGTCGGTAGGCCTGTTAAGGAGTCATTAGGGTTCCAAATGCAACTTCCATGGAATGGTGACCCTTTGGAACCCATTAGGACATGTCAGAGGACCTACGTACCAAATTTGCAAGACTTTTTCCTAGTAGAACTCAAAAGGGGTGCATGGGGTGCTCTTGGGACACTGCATGTCGAATCAGGATCGATAGGCCTATTAAGGGGTCATTAAGGTTCCAAATGCAACTTTGATAGAATGGGGACCCTTTGTAATGCATTAGGACATGTCAGAGGACCTACGTACCAAATTTGGATGACTTTTGCCTAGTAGAACTCGAAAGGGGTCCATGGGGTGGTCTCGGGACACCACATGTCGAAAAAAGGTCGACAGGCCCGTTAAGGGGTCATTAGGGTTTCAAATCCAACTTTGATGGAATGATGACCCTTTAGAATGCATTAGGACAAGTCAGAGGACCCCTTAAGACAAATTTGAGCATGATAAGGTGTACTAGGACCCCTAGGGAGTCCCCATGATCCCTAGGAGTCCTAAGGCATGATAAGGCGTACTAGGACCCCTAGGAAGTCCCCATGACCCCTTTTGACACATTGGAATGCTCAAGTCTATCTTAAGGGGTCCTACGACCCCTTAAGATAGACTTCAGCATTCCAATGCATCAAAAGTGGTCATGGGGACTTTCTACGAGTCTTAACGTGTGATAAGGTGTACTAGGACCCCTAGAGAGTCCCCATGACCCCTTTTGACACATTGGAACCTTCAAGTGTGTCCTAAGGGGTCATAAGACCCCTTAGGACACACTTGAGGGTTCCAATGTGTCAAAAGGGGTCATGGGGACTTTATAGGGGTCCTAACACATGATAAGGCTTACTAAGACCCGTAGGGAGTCCCCATGACCCCTTTCGATACATTGTAATGTTCAAGTGTGTCTTAAAGGGTCTTAGGACCCCTTAAGACACATTTGAGCATTCCAATTTGTCAAAAAGAGTCATGGGGACTCCCTAGGGGTCTTAAGCCATGATAAGGCATACTAGGACCCTTAAGGAGTCCCAATGACCCATTTTGACCCCTAGGACCCCTTAAGACACACTTGAGCATTCCAATGTGTCAAAAGGGGTCATTGGCACTCCCTAGGGGTCTTAACACATCATAAGGCATACTAGGACCCTTAGGGAGTCCTCATGACCCCTTTTGACACATTGGAACACTCAATTGTGTCTTAAGGGGTCCTAATACCCCTTAAGACACACTTGAGCATTCCAATGTGTCAAAAAGGGTCATGGGGACACTCTAGGGGTCCTAACGCGTGATAAGGTGTATTAGGACCCTGAGGGAGTCCCCATGACCCCTTTTGAAACATTGGAATTCTCAAGTGTGTCTTAAGGGGTTGTAGGACCCCTTAAGACACACTTGGGCATTCAAATGTGTCAAAAGGGGTCATGGAGACTCCCTAGAGGTCCTAGTATGCATTATCACACCTTAGGACACCTACAAAGTCCCCACGACCCCTTAAGATACATTGGAATACTCAAGTGTGTCTTAAGGGGTATTAGGACCCCTTAAGACACACTTGAGCATTCCAATGTGTTAAAAGGGGTTATGGGGACTCCCTAGGGGTCTTAATATGTCTTATCATGCCTTATGACCCCTAAGGAGTCCCCAGGACCCCTTTTAACACATTGGAATGCTCAAGTATGTCTTAAGGGGTCCTAATACACCTTATCACATGTTAGGACCCGTAGAGAGTCTCCATGAACCCTTAAAACACATTAGAATGCTCAAGTGTGTCTTAAGTGGTCGTACGACCCCTTAAGACACACTTGAGCATTCCAATGTGTCTTAAGGGGTCATGGGGAGTCCTTAGGGGTCCTAGTATGTCTTATCACGCGTTAGGACCCCTAGAGAGTCCCCATGACCCCTTAAGACACATTAGAATGCTCAAGTATGTCTTAAGGGGTCATAAGACCCCTTAAGACACACTTGAGCATTCCAATGTGTCAAAATAGGTTATGGGGACTCCCTAGGGGTCTTAATACGCTTTATCATACCTTAGGACCCCTAAGGAGTCCCCAGGACCTCTTTTGACACATTGGAATACTCAAGTATGTTTTAAGGGGTCCTAATACACCTTATCACATGTTAGGACTCCTAGAGGATCTCCATGAACTCTTAAGACACATTGGAATGCTCAAGTGTGTCTTAAGGGGTCGTACGACCCCTTAAGACACACTTGAGCATTCCAATGTGTCTTAAGGGGTCATGGGGACTCCCTAGGGGTCCTAGTATGCCTTATCACATGTTAGGACCCCTAGAGAGTCCCCATGACCCCTTAAAACACATTGGAATGCTCAAGTGTATCTTAACAGGTCATAGGATCCCTTAAGACACACTTGAGCATTCCAATGTGTCAAAAGGGGTCATGGGGACTCCCTAGGAGTCCTAAGGTGTGATGAGGTGTACTAGGACCCCTAGGGAGTCCCCATGACCCCTTAAGACACATTGGAATGCTCAAGTGTGTCTTAAGGAGTCATACGACCCTTTAAGACACACTTGAGCATTCCAATGTGTCTTAAGGGTTCATGGAGACTCTCGTCGAAAGGCTAAATGCAAGAGGAAGCTGATAGATGATAAAATTCAAGCATATAAGAAAAAAGATAAGGAAAATCACCGAAGAAGGAGAGAAGGTATGTTAAACATTAATCAAGGTGACCCCATAAATGTAGTTGTAAGTGAAGAGGATGTTCAATTTGAAAATGCACAGATGGAGATTGAAAATGTAGACTTTGGAAATGAAAATTTTGCACAAGAACCACATGAATGTTATACATCTCCAAATTATATGTGAAATGAAGTCCCTTGCAATAAAGATAATCAATCTTCAAATTTGGGGCTTTCAAGAACACCTAAATGGTTAATTGAAATTAAGGAGAACATTATGAATAATTGAGAAGGAAAGTGGTCACATAGAACCGTTAGGTTGTGGGCTTCAAGACTTTATGATCAATTTTTTCGAAACAAGACATTGGTTGAGAAATGTTAAATTTTTGTGCAGTTGTTAAAGATGCAAAAGATGAGACTTGTGCTTGTGAAATTGAAGATTCGTGTGAACAAGAAAATGGAGAGAAATGCCATTGTTGTGAAGAATCTTTTCAATGCTCTCAATAGCATTGGCAAGACTAGCAAAGAAAAAGACAAGAGAGTTGCTCGGAGGGTTATTACAACCTCCTTAGTAAGTCATTAGTTGAGAAAGGTTAGTTTGATGAGACAAACTTGTGTTGACTTCAATATAGACTGTAAAACTTTGGGTAGAGCACTTGCAAGAAGAGAAGGACTTGATGATCCCCTTCAAATTGATACATGGGCTTATGGTGGGAGACTTCCACATTTCGATAAGAAGCTAACAGATGTTATCAAGGATGAAATTCAACAATTTTGGGATGCTAACACAAGAGTGTCACCAAATGTGAAAGATGTCTTGAAGTTGAGAGTTGGCAATCAAGACCGCACTCCACATCCTAAACATTATGTGGAGGTAAGTCAAACAATGTTGTATAAAAAATTTTGTGAGACACATCCAACATTGAAAATATCACAAAGGTCTTTTGAATCCGTGAAGCCGTTTTATTGTGTACCCCTTAAGATTTGAAATACATGTTGTTGCAAATATCATGTTGAGTTTTCAATGCATCATGAATTATTACAGTCCATTCATTCTACTTTGCATACTAATGAAATGCTAGAGGATTGTGGTGCAAGTGGTCTTCCCAAATCATCAAGAGACTTGCTAGATCAATTTTTATGTCAAAGAGATATGGTTGTTTATTTTATAAAAAAGATTTCTTAAATGCCAAGTGCTCAGAATGTGGTGGCTTGTCCAAGTTTAGAACATGTTTTCATGAGGGTTTGGAACACAATTTTGGAAAGACACTTGTCCAAAAAAAGGTATATGAAACAGTGAAATATACATTGAAGAGTGAAGGTGAAGGCTTGATGAAGGGTGGTCCCCTTAATACAACAAAAATATAACAGAAACAGAGAAACCACAACAATATGCAAGAACAGAAAATTGGCTTCTTATTATCTCCACAAATGTGGAATTAAAAACTTTCAGAATTACAATATGCAAAGCCACATGGGCATTCCCTTACAATATTCTATAGGACAAAGCCTCGAATTATTGCCCAGATCTACTACCCAGAACTATTATGAACTGCCTAAGACAATAATACAGCCTTCCTTATATAGGCAATTTTCCACCACCTGGGAAGGTTCCAGAATTTTAGCCAATAAGGCCGATCAAACTTAGAATTATTTTATTTTACATTTTATTACATCATAGCCGGCTCAAGATAACTTTTGAAACCCGAACATAAATTTTGAAGAAAATTATTTTCTGCCAATTCAGGTGGCCCAACTTCCGAAGACCATAAGTCATCACCAGTTGACCTGATTGGTTATTATAACCCCATTTCAGAAACACCACGAAGCGCTCTACAGGCTAGACCAATGCAAGCGCCCGTCACCCAAATTTTTGACCTCATCCGGGGCCTCTAAAGCGTTCAAAACTGAGTTCAAAGTTTCTGTACCCTGCTGCCAATACTGAAAATCTTCAATATCTTCCAATATACACTTGATCTGGTAATGAAACTTTACTGGCAGACTTATATGACCAAGATGAACCTCCAAGAAAGAAATCAGATCATTCTGAGCACATACAACAATTACCAAAAATAGTAACTTTCCATAAATAGCAGCTCTGCACAAAATAGCCCTTATTGAATATAAAAATAGAAATATTTTTTTTGGGTGATGCAAGATTGCTCTTACACCCAGGATGCTCCTGCATCAGACACCCAGGGTAATTTGAGAAGTAACCCTGTCACGACTCAGGTGTGCAGAGGAAAACTAAGATGGCTAACCTCCTCTTTTGTCAGCCATGATGAATCTTCAACAGGTCATCCTTTCCACTTGACCAGATATTCTTTATATGTCATGTTTCTTGGGCTTCTGCCAACATGACTGTCCAGTATATCTTCGATCTCCTTAGTGTCTGAACTAGTTGCTAGAATACTCCACTGTGCTCCTGTGATCGCATCTTCAACACCTCCTTCATGATACTCTATCAGATCTGAAATGTTAAACACTGATGAAATATTTAGCTCAGTAGGCAATTCTACCTCATATGCATTTTTTAAATCATGTTTCTTCAGTATCTTACATGGTCCAAACTTCTTCATTTTCAGCTTGTTATATGTACCAACTAGAAACCGCTCCTTCCGCAAATGAACCATGACTTCCTCACCAACCTGAAATTTTTTATACCTCCTTTCCTCATCTGCCTAAGTCTTATACTGTGCGTTCATCTTGGTAATATGCTTCCTCACCTCCCCATGGATGTTCTTCAAGTGTTCTACAAAATCTTCAGCTTCAACACTACTTATTTCTCCTTTATCTATCTTCCTCAATTTAGATGCATTTCTCGGACTACTTCCATATACAATCTGGAATGGTGATTTACCATTGCTCCTATTGACAAAATTATTGTATGCAAATTTCGCCTGTGGTAAAATCAAATCCCATCCTGTTGGCTTATCTCCAACCAAACATCTCAACAAATTTTCCAAACTACTATTCACCACCTCTGTCTGTCCATCAGTTTGTGGATGATGTGATGAACTGAACTTCAAATCTATCTTCAACTTCTTCCACAATGTACGCCAAAAATATCCAACAAACTTAGTGTCCCGATCTGAAACTATGGTCTTTGGAAAACCATGAAGTCTCACTACTTCTATGAAAAACAATTCTGCTATATGAATAGCATCATTAATCTTCTTGCAAGGAATGAAATGTGCCCTCTTTGAAACTCTGTCAACCACCACAAAAATTGAATCATGTCCCCGCTGAGTCCTCGATAAACTAAGAACAAAGTCCATGCTGATATCCTCCCAAGGCTTCTCTGGTACAGGTAATGGCTGATACAACCCTGTATTCTGCTTCACTCCTTTCGCCATCTGACATACTCTACAACTCTGTTAAAACTTCTTCACATCTTGCTACAACTGTGGCCAATAATAATTCTCACTAACCAAAGAAAGGGTTTTGTCACGACCAAAATGTCCAGCCAATCCTCCGCTATGCTTCTCCTTGATGAGATTCTCCCTCATAGAACTTCGTAGAATGCACAACTGACTCCCTTTGAATAGCATATCATCTTGGATGATGAAATCCAGCCATTTCATCCTGTCTAGAGTAACAGGTTCTGTACAAGCTTTCCAAGCTTCACCAAAATCAGGATCCTCTAGATACAAATTCTTGAGTTCCTTGAACCCAACCACTTCAATCTGCATTTCTATCAGTAGTAGTTGCCTTCTGCTAAGAGCATCTGCAACCCTATTAGACTTTCCACTCCTGTGTTTCAAAATAAATGTATAACTCTGCAAAAACTCAACCCATTTCAAATGCCTTTGATTCAATTTTCCTTGACTATTCAAATATTGCAAAGCTTGATGATCAGTATACAAAACAAACTCCTTACGAAGCAGATAATGTCTCCACTTCTTTAATGCCTGAATTATAGCATAAAATTCTTGATCATAAACAGAATATTTCCTCTTGGCATCATTTAACTTCTTACTGAAATAAGCAAGAGGTTTACCTTCTTGGCTCATAATAGCTCCTATTGCAGTACTACTAGCATCACAATCTACTTGAAACACCTTATTAAAATCTGGAAGTGCTAAAACAGGTTGTTCTGTAACTTTTTATTTCAACAATTAAAAACTTTTTTCTGCCCCATTAGTCCACTTAAACTCTTTTCTATCTCCTCTCATTGTTTCAGTCAAGGGTCCACAAATACTGCTAAAATTTTTGATAAACTTTCTGTAAAAGCTAACCAAACCATGAAAAGATCTTACCTCGGTAGCACTCTTTGGAGTAGGCCATTCAAGGATAGCCTGTACCTTCTCTGGGTCCATTTTTAGACCTTCTGCTGAAACTACAAATCCCAAATACACTAACTCTTTATTCACAAAACTGCACTTCTTCAAATTAATCAACAATTTCTCTTCTTTCAGCTTCTCAAATACCATACGAATATGCATCATATGCTCCTTCAATGTCTTACTAAAGATCAAAATATCATCTAGGTAAACAATGACAAACTTACTCAGAAATTCTTTCAGAACCTTGTTCATGAGCCGCATGAAAGTGCTCGGTGCATTGGTTAGCCCAAAAGGCATGACTAACCACTCATACAGTCCTTCCTTTGTCTTGAAGGTAGTCTTCCATTCATTTCCTTCTCTGATCCGAATCTGATGATAACCACTTTTCAGATCTATCTTTGAAAAATACACAGCTCCACTCAAACAGTCCATAATATCATCCATTCATGGCAATAGAAACCTGTACTTGATTGTGATCTTGTTTATTGCCCTAGAATCTGTACACATCCTCCATTCTCCATTCTTCTTTGGTGCTAATACCACTGGTACAGCACAGGGACTCAGATTCTCACGGATCAATCCTTTCTGTAACAACTCATGTACTTGTCTGTTCAACTCCTCACTTTCTACAAGTGTCATTCTATGTGCTGCCTTGTTCGACAAAGTCGCTCCTGGGATCAAGTCCATCTGATGACTGATCTTTTTGACTGGTGGTAATCCATCAGGCACGTTATCGGATACAATATCCTGAAACTCATTCAACAAATCTGCAACTTCTACAGGAACATCTTCTACTTTCTCTTTACCAGCTTTTGGAATTAAAGAAAAACATACATGCTCATGCCTCATACCATCTAAGAAATTTCTTCCATCAACAAAAGCTATCCTTGCATTACCACATACCTTTTCTTCAGTCTCCTTCAATGGTTTTAGGTTATGTTGCACTCCATCCTTTGTCAGGTAATAGGTATTCGCATGACCATCATGTACAACACATCTGTCAAACTGTCATGGTCTACCCAACAACATATGACATGCATCCATAGATATGATATCATACAATACCTCATCTTGGTATCTGCCAATCTTGAACTTCACCAGGCATTGTTCATTGACCATGACCTTGTGGTCATCCTGTACCCAGGCAATCCGATATGGATGTGGGTGTTTCTATCTCTTGAGCTTTAACTTTGTCACCATCTCTTCTGACACCAAATTGTCAGTGCTTCCACTATCAATAATCACATCACAACATTTACCTTCACACTTGCACCTGGTGCGAAACAGACTCCTCCTTTGCTTAGGTTCATTCTCACTACTCAATAGGACTCTTCTGTTAATCAACATTTCTCCTCTTTCAACATCTTTAGAATTTGATGATCTGACATCTTCATCTATATGTGCAACTCTGGCCTAGCCTTCATTTCTCCTGTCTGTTCTACCTTGGTGCTGAGGACATTCAAATGCCCTATGACCTTCTTCTCCACAGTGAAAACATGTTCCACGGAAGCCACCTCTTCCAGATCCTTGTCCTCTTCCTCTTCCTCTCTGATCTCTATTATTCTGATCCTGGAAGTGATTAGAATTATTTCCTTGTTGATTCTGACTGCTACTGGCCTCATCCTTCTTTTTCAGATCTTCATTTCAGCCACCATATGACCATCCACCAGATCGTCCACCGCGACCTCTTCCGTTTTGTCTACTCTCAAACTTCTTGTTCAGCTTTTCCTCTACTTTTAGGGCAAACTGGTATGCCTCTTCAATACTATTCATTCAAACTAGATTTAGCTCCTCCTAAATGCTTGGCCTTAACCCATTAAGGTATTGAGCAACTTTCTCCTTATCAGCGTCTGCATGGCCTGTTTTGATGAGAAGTTGATAGAACTCCTCTGTATACTGCTGAACAGATCTTCCTGCTTCCTTCAAACTCTGTATTTTCTTCAGTAGGTCAAGCTCATAATCAACAAGAATGAACTGTCACTTCAATTTATTTCGCTCCAACTGAATCTCTTGCCACCATATCTTGGCATGACCTTTCAGTCTGGCCTTCGCAAATTTGACCCTATCAGGATCCTCAACATCTTCATACTCAAAATATTCCTCACATTCATTGATCCAGTCGATCAATTCCTCTGGGTTAAGATTTCAAGAAAATGTAGGAACCTCAATCTTTGGTCTTTTCCCAATCTTGGAAATCGCCCGAAAAAGTCTTTCTTCCTCCTCGTTCACAATTTCAACTTCTCCTTCTTAATATTCTTCTTCGGCTTCATCCTCGCTTTCGTGTCTGACATTAAGATTCATTCCTCTGCGAATCTCTTCTTGCAATGCTCGCACTTGTCTCTGCAGCTCTCTAACCTCAGGTGTCACATCACCAGCTCTTCCATGACGTTCTTTTCGTGGAGGCATTTTTGCGATGTGCGCTGAAACCCTAACCACGGTCCTAGTGCAAACTACCTCACAGTCAGTGATCTGTTTACACACTCAAGAAAACCTACTCTGATACCACTTGATGAAGGGTGCTCCTCTTAATACCAAAAAAATATAATAGAAACAGAGAAACCACAACAATATGCAAGAACAGAAAATTGGCTTCTTATTATCTCCACAAATGTGGAATTACAAACTTTCAGAATTACAATATGCAAAGCCACATGGGCATTACCTTACAATATTCTGTAGGATAAAGCCTCGAATTATTGCTCAGATCTACTACCCAGAACTATTCTGAACTACCTAAGACAATAATACAGCCTTCCTTATATAGACAATTTTCCACCGCCTAGGAAGGTTCCAGAATTTTAGCCAATAAGGCCGACCAAACTTAGAATTATTTTATTTTACATTTTATTATATCATAGTCAACTCAAGATAACCTTTGAAACCCGAATAGAAATTTTGAAGAAAATTATTTTTCACCAATTCAGGTGGCGCAACTTCTGAAGACCATAAGTCATCACCAGTTGACCCGATCGGCTATTATAACCCTATTTCAGAAACGCCACGAAGCGCTCTACAAGCTGGCCTAGCGCAAGCGCCTGTCACCCAAATTTTTGACCTCATCCTTGGCCTCTAAAGCCTTCAAAACTGAGTTCAAAGTTTCTATACCCTGCTGCCAATACCGAAAATCTTCAATATCTTCCAATATACACTTGATCTGGCAATGAAACTTTACTGGCAGACTTATATGACCAAGTTGTACCTCCAAAAAAGAAATCAGATCATTCTGAGCACATACAAAAATTACCAAAAATAGTAACTTTCCATAAATAGCAGCTCTGCACAAAATAGCCCTTATTGAATAGAAAAACAAAAATATTTTTGTTGGGTGATGCAAGATTGCTCTTACACCTAGGATGCTCCTGCATCAGACACACAGGGTAATTTGAGAAGTGACCTTGTCACGACTCAAGTGTGCAGAGGAAAACTAAGATGGCTAAACTCCTCCTTTGTCAGCCATGATGAATCTTCAACAGGTCATCCTTTCCACTTGACCAGATATTCTTCATATGTCCTATTTCTTGTGCTTCTACCAACATGACTATCCAAGTATATCTTCGATCTCCTTAGTGTCTGAACTAATTGCTGGAATACTCCACTGTGCTCCTGTGATCGCATCTTCAACACCTCCTTCATGATATTCTGTCAGATCTGAAATGTTAAACACTGGTGAAATATTTAGCTCAGTAGGCAATTCTACCTCATATGCGTTTCCTGAATCATGTTTCTTCAGTATCTTATATGGTCCAAACTTCTTCATTTTCAGCTTGTTATATGTACCAACTAGAAACCGCTCCTTCCGCAAATGAACCATGACTTCATCACCAACCTGAAATTCCTTATACCTCCTTTTCTCATCTGCCTTAGCTTTATACTGTGCGTTCATCTTGGTAATATGCTTCCTCACCTCCCCATGGATGTTCTTCAAGTGTTCTGCAAAATCTTCAGCTTCAGCACTACTTATTTCTCCTTTATCTATCTTCCTCAATTCAGATAGATTTCTCAGACTACTTCATATACAATCTAGAATGGTGATTTACCAGTGCTCCTATTGACAGAATTATTGTATGCAAATTCTGCCCATGGTAAAATCAAATTTCATCCTATTGGCTTATCTCCAACCAAACATCTCAGCAAATTTCTCAAACTCCTATTCACCACCTCTATCTGTCCATCAGTCTGTGGATGATGTGATGAACTGAACTTCAAATCTATCTTCAACTTCTTCCACAATGTACGCTAAAAATATCCAACAAATTTAGTGTCCCGATCTGAAACTATGGTCTTTGGCAAACCATGAAGTCTCACTACTTCTCTGAAAAATAATTCTGCTATATGAACAGCACCATTAGTCTTCTTACAGGGAATGAAATGTGTCATCTTTGAAAATCTGTCAACCACCACAAAAATCAAATCATGTCCCCACTGAGTCCTTGGTAAACCAAGAACAAAGTCCATGCTGATATCCTCCCAAGGCTTCTCTGGTACAGGTAATGGCTGATACAACCCTGTATTCTACTTCACTCCTTTCACCATCTGACATACTCTACAACTCTGTACAAACTTCTTCACATCTTACTGCAACTGTGGCCAATAATAATTCTCACTAACCAAAGAAAGGGTTTTGTCACAACTAAAATGTCCACCCAATCCTCCGCTATGCTTCTCCTTGATGAGATTCTCCCTCATAGAACTTCGTGGAATGCACAACTGACTCCCTTTGAATAGCATATCGTCCTGGATGATGAAATCCAGCCATTTCATCATGTCTAGAGTAACAGGTTCTGTACAAGCTTTCCAAGCTTCACAAAAATCAGGATCCTCTGGATACAAATTCTTGAGTTCATTGAACCCAACCACTTCAATCTGCATTTCTATCAGCAATAGTTGCCTTCTGCTAAGAGCATCTGCAACCCTATTAGACTTTCCACTCCTGTGTTTGAAAACAAATGTATAACTCTGCAAAAACTCAACCCATTTCAAATGCCTTTGATTCAATTTTCCTTGACTATTCAAATATTGCAAAGCTTGATGATCAGTATACAAAACAAACTCCTTACGAAGCAGATAATGTCTCCACTTTTTTAATGCCTAAACTATATCATAAAATTTCTGATCATAAATAGAATATTTCCTCTTGGCATTATTTAACTTCTCACTGAAATAAGCAACAGGTTTACCTTCTTGGCTCATAACAGCTCCTATTGCAGGACCACTAGCATCACAATCTACTTGAAACACCTTATTAAAATCTAGAAGTGTTAAAACAGGTTGTTCTGTAACTTTTTGTTTCAACAATTGAAAATTATTTTCTGCCCCATTAGTTCACTTAAACTCTTTTCTATCCCCTCTCATTGTTTCAGTCAAGGGTCCACAAATACTGCTAAAATTTTTGATAAACTTTCTGCAAAAGCTAGCCAAACCATGAAAAGATCTTACCTTGGTAGCACTCCTTGGAGTAGGCCATTCAAGGATAGCCTGTACCTTCTCTAGGTCCATTTTTAGACCTTCTGCTGAAACTACAAATCTCAAATACACTAACTCTTTATGCACAAAACTGCACTTCTTCAAATTAATCAACAATTTCTCTTCTCTTAGCTTCTCAAATACCATATGAATATGTATTATATGCTCCTCCAATGTCTTACTAAAGATCAGAATATCATCTAGGTAAACAATGACAAACTTACTCAGAAATTCTTTCAGAACCTCGTTCATGAGCCACATGAAAGTGCTTGGTGCATTGGTTAGCCCAAAAGGCATGACCAACCACTCATACAGTCCTTCCTTTGTCTTGAAGATAGTCTTCCATTCATCTCCTTCTCTGATCCGAATTTGATGATATCCACTTTTCAGATCTATCTTTGAAAAATATACAGTTCCACTCAAATAGTCCATAATATCATTCATTCGTGGCAATGGAAACCTATACTTGATTGTGATCTTGTTTATTGCCCTAGAATCTGTACACATCCTCCATTCTCTATTTTTCTTTGGTGCTAATATGACTGGTATAGCACAGGGAGGACTCAGACTCTCACAAATCAATCCTTTCTGTAACAACTCATGTACTTGTCTGTTCAACTCCTCACTTTCTACAGGTGTCATTCTATGTGCTGCCTTGTTTGGCAAAGTCACTCTTGGGATCAAGTCCATCTGATGACTGATCTTCCTAACTGGTGGTAATCCATCAGGCACGTTATCGGATACAATATCCTGAAACTCATTCAACAAATCTGCAACTTCTACAGGAACATCTTCTACTTTCTCTTTACCAGCTTTTGGAATTAAAGCAAAACATACATGCTCATGCCTCATGCCATCTAGGAAATTTCTTCCATCAACAAAAGTTATCCTTGCATTACCACATACCTTTTCTTCAGTCTCCTTCAATGGTTTTAGGTTATGTCGCACTCCATCCTTTGTCAGGTAATAGGTATTTGCACGACCATCATGTACAGCACATATGTCAAACTGCTATGGTCTACCCAACAACATATGACATGCATCCATAGATATGATATCACACAATACCTCATCTTGGTATCCGCCAATCTTGAACTTCACCAGGTATTGTTCATTGACCATGACCTTGTGGTCATCCTGTACCCAGGCAATCCGATATGGATGTGGGTGTTTCTGTCTCTTGAGCTTCAACTTTGTCACCATCTCTTCTGACACCAAATTGTCAGTGCTTCCACTATCAATAATCACATCACAACATTTACCTTCACACTTGCACCTGGTGCGAAACAGACTCCTCCTTTGCTTAGGTTCATTCTCACCACTCAACATGACTCTTCTGTTAATCAACGTTTCTCCTCTTTCAGCATCTTTAGAATTTGATGATCTGACATCTTTATCTATATGTGCAACTCTGGCCTGGCCTTCATTTCTCCTGTCTGTTCTACCTTGGCTCTGAGGATATTCAAATGCCCTATGACCTTCTTCTCCACAGTGAAAACATTTTCCACGAAAGCCACCTATTCTAGATCCTTGTCCTCTTCCTCTTCCTCTCTGATCTCTATTATTCTGATCCTAGAAGTGATTGGAATTATTTCCTTGTTGATTCTGACTGCTACTGGCCTCATCCTTCTTTTTCGAATCTTCATTTCGGCCACCATATGACCGTCCACCAGATCGTCCACCGCGACCTCTTCCATTTTGTCTGCTCTCAAACTTCTTGTTCAGCTTTTCCTCTACTTTTAGGGCAAACTGGTATGCCTCTTCAATATTCTTCATTCGAACTAAATTCAGCTCCTCCTGAATGCTTGGCCTTAACCCATTAAGGTATCGAGCAACTCTCTCCTTATCAGCATCTGCATGGCCTGTTTTGATGAGAAGTCGATAGAACTCCTCTGTATACTCCTGAACAGATCTTCCTGCTTGCTTCAAACTCTACATTTTCTTCAGTAGGTCAAGCTCATAATCAATAAGAATGAACTGTCGCTTCAATTTATCCACCATCCGATTCGATCTCATGATTTTCTCCTTTCCCCTTCTATTTCGCTCCAACTGAATCTCTTGCCACCATATCTTGGCATGACCTTTCAGTCTGGCCTTCGCAAATTTGACCCTATCAGGATCCTCAACATCTTCATATTTAAAATATTCCTCACATTCATTGATCCAATCGATCAATTTCTCTAGGTTAAGATTTCTAGAAAATGTAAGAATCTCAATCTTAGGTCTTTTCCCAATCTTGGAAATCTCCCGAAAAAGTCTTTCTTCCTCCTGGTTCACAATTTCAACTTCTCCTTCTTGATATTCTTCTTCGGCTTCATCCTCGCTTTCATCTCTGACATTAAGATTCATTCCTCTGCGAATCTCTTCTTGCAATGCTCACACTTATCTCTGCAGCTCTCTAACCTCAGGTGTCACAGCACCAGCTCTTCCACCACGTTCTCTTCGTGGAGGCATTTTCGTGATGCGCGCTGAAACCCTAACCACGGTCCTGGTGCAAACTGCCTCACAGTCGGTGATCTATTTACACACTCAAGAAAACTTGCTCTGATACCACTTGATGAAGGGTGCTCCCCTTAATACCACAAAAATATAACAGAAACAGAGAAACCACAACAATATGCAAGAATAGAAAATTGGCTTCTTATTATCTCCACAAATGTGAAATTACAAACTTTCAAAATTACAATATGTAAAGCCACATGGGCATTCCCTTACAATATTCTATAGGACAAAGCCTCGAATTATTGCCCAGATCTACTACCCAGAACTATTCTGGACTGCCTAAGACAATAATACAGCCTTCCTTATATAGGCAATTTTCCACCGCCTAGGAAGGTTCCAGAATTTTAGCCAATAAGGCCGACCAAACATAGAATTATTTTATTTTACATTTTATTATATCATAGTCAGCTCAAGATAACCTTTGAAACCTGAACAGAAATTTTGAAGAAAATTATTTTCTGCCAATTCAAGTGGCCCAACTTTCAAAGACCATAAGTCATCACCAGTTGACCCGATCGGCTATTATAACCCTATTTCAGAAATGCCACGAAGCGCTTTACAAGCCGAACCAGCGCAAGCGCATGTCATCTAAATTTTTGACCTCATCCGGGGCCTCTAAAGCCTTCAAAACTGAGTTTAAAGTTTCTATACCCTGCTGCCAATATTGAAAATCTTCAATATCTTCCAATATACACTTGATCTGGCAATGAAACTTTACTGGCAGACTTATATGACCAAGATGAACCTCCAAGAAAGAAATCAGATCATTCTGAGCACATACAAAAATTACCAAAAATAGTAACTTTCCATAAATAGCAGCTCTGCATAAAATAGCCCTTATTGAATATAAAAATAGAAATATTTTTTTTGGGTGATGCAAGATTGCTCTTACACCCAGGATGCTCCTGCATCAAGGCTCTAGATGTGAGTTAGTTGCAAATAAATACAATGTTGCTGATTTTATCTCAGATTTCAAGACAAATCTTTTTTACAAGTATGCAAGGCATAGTCATAGGTCTCAATGGTTGGATCAACAATTCAGGACATGTAAGGACACTTTCCCTATTGGAACTATTATATCCATTGTAGACTTTGCAGAGAACTATACATTGTAGCCCCAAAATGAGACTCAAGCTCAATATTACAATTTGATTCAGGTTGCTATTTTTGTATACATCACATATAGACATTCCCCTGATAGCACAAAAGATGAGCGAAAGGTAATCAGAGAGTACCATTTTTATATGAGCGACGACAGGTCTCACTCTCATGAGTTTGTTCAACATTGTTTCCAAAACTATTTTGACTTCTTGCAGGAAAATGGTATTGCTATGGATAGGCATCTCATTTTGTCTGATAATTGCACCGGTCAATTTAAGAATGCCAGAATGTTTTATTGGTTGTGTAGAATGCATGTGGAGAGAGGTGTACCTCATATTTGGAGTTTTTTTGAGTTAGGGCATGGGAAAGGGGAGCATGACGGAGCAGGTGCGTGTGTGAAGAGAGCTCTAGTTAAGGAGCAATTGAGGATTTTAGGTGCTGTACTTCTTGATGCTCATTCTATTGTTGATTGGTGTACTTTAGCATTGTCACAGGGGGGGACTCTTGATTCTACAGTGCATAGATTCTTTTGGTTGGTTGAGGAGGGAACTATAGGAGATAGATTGGATTGTCAAATAGTGAAAGACTCTTCAAAAATGCATTCATTTTGAAGCTCCAATAGTAGTACATGGACCATTTGGACACGAGAGTTGGCTTGTTTTTGCCCCATGTGTTTTCAGTATGATTGGGATCATTGCAAGTCAAGTGAGTGGGTGGATACATGGGTTCCACAGTATCTGACTCCTTTATCTTTGACACTGTTTATAAGAAATGATGACATGGACACTTCGGTTGACTATGACCATCTTTCAGATCTTTTGAAGCTAGGAGATGTTTTTGCATTGGTTGCACCATAGGGGAATGATGAGAGGTTAGATTATTGGTTAGCACATTGTGTACAAGGTAAATAGAAGCTTGTACAACTGATGATAGATGGTGATGGGTTCACATATCCTACTGATTCAGTTGTTGTTGTGGGAACATGGTTGTGAACATACATGATTAGAAAGAATGGAGTTCCCGCATTTGAAGACTATGAGAAGCACAAACCTATTCTGATGTATTCACACCTTGTTATAGCAACAAATGTCAAGTTGTCAAAGCATCATGGAAGACCAAAGACAAAAGAACTTTGGACTATTACTACTGCTGATCATGAAGCACTATTGGAGACCCTGAAGCAAAGAGATGACCCTTCAGGAACACTTGACTAGGTAATAAGTTAACTTAGTGCATTATTTTCTAAGTTTGTTAAGCTTAATTTCAATACATTAATTTGACCTTTCTTAGATTGTATTTTGAGTCAATAAACTTGGTTTTGTATGTGGAATGTAACTTGTGTAGGAGCACCTATGAAGACGCCTACGGTCACCATGGATCCAATCAGAGATAGAAGGAAAAAAGGATCCTTAATGGTTAATTAAGATCTTTTGAAGCCTATAATGGCAATTTGTAACAATCAATTTGATTTAAAAGTTAAATATCCTTAAACTCTTCATAAGGACTTATGACCAAAATCATGTATGGGTGGCCAATAGTGCCAAGAAGAGATATTACATGTCATATACTTATGTCATTTGCATGGTTTGAATTCTTACATGTTTGATTGTTGTTTGTAATGCTTTAAGGATATTATTTTTTATCATTTCAAAAAATCTATAAAAGTTAAACCTCAAACATAATAAGCTCCATAGTTCAAATTTAACAAGCTTAATCATGATTAATTTCACAGTTCAAATTTCAAACATACCACTAACAGTTAGTTGAAAGTGGCTCATATCTCAGACCTCGTGAGAGGTATTGAAAAACTATTAGGTGCTACAGGATCATGTTTTCAAGGTCTACAATAACCTCTCTCAGTTTTGGGCAATTCGACTTCGTTTGCATTTGGCAAGGTGATCTCAGTCAATGCCAAAACTTGCAATCAGGGTCAGTTGAAAGTGGCTTAGCAGCATATCTTTCAAACCATCTGACCTGGAATCGAACCATCTACTCTATTGGCTCTGGTTGGCTGGGTAAATGCTAGTGACAACCCCATTCTACCCACAGAGTCACCGGAACACTCGCGACCACACTCGACCCAAGTGACCCCAAGGTGCACTTAGCACAATTGGGCAGTGATCTTCTAGGACTGGTATCTCGGACCTCGTGAGAGATATTGAAAAACTATTAGGTGCTACGGGATTGTGTTTTTGAGGTCTACAATAACCTCTCTCAGTTTTGGGTGATTCGACTTCGTTTGCATTTGGCAAGGCGATCTCAGTAGATGCCAAAACTTGCAGTCAGGGTTAGTTGAAAGTGGCTCAGCAGCGTATCTTTCAAACCGTCTGACCTAGCATCAAACCATCTACTCCATTGGCTCCGGTTGGCTGGGTAAACGCTAGTGACAACCCCATTTTGCCCACAGAGTCACCGAAACACTCGCAACCACACTCGACCCAAGTGACCCTAAGGTGCACTAAGCATGATTGGGCAGTGATCTTTTGGGGCTCGTATCTTGGACCTCGTGAGAGGTTTCGAAAAACTATTAGGTGCTACGAGATCATGTTTTCAAGGTCTAAAATAACCTCTCTCAGTTTTGGGCGATTCAATTTCGTTTGCATTTGGCAAGGCGATATCAGTCGATGCCAAAACTTGCAGTGAGGGTTAGTTGAAAGTGGCTCAGTAGCGTATCTTTCAAACCATCTGACCTGGCATCAAACCATCTACTCCATCAGCTCCGGTTGGTTGAGTAAATGCTAATGACAACCCCGTTCTGCCCACAGAGTCACTGGAACGCTCGCGACCACACTCGACCCAAGTGACCCCAAGGTGCACTAAGCATGATTGGGCAGTGATCTTCTGAGGCTCATATCTTGGACCTCATGAGAGGTATTGACAAACTGTCAAGTGTTATAGGATCATGTTTTTGAGGTCTACAATAACCTCTCTTAGTTTTGGGTGATTCGACTTCATTTGCATTTGGCAAGGCGATCTCAGTCGATGCCAAAACTTGCAGTCAGGGTCAGTTGAAAGTGGCTCAGCAGCCTATCTTTCAAACCATCTGACCTGGCATCAAATCATCTGCTCCATCAGCTCTGGTTGGCCGGGTAAATGCCAATGACAACCCCATTCTACCCATAGAGTCACCAAAATGCTCGCGACCACGCTTGACCCAAGTGACCCCAAGGTGCACTAAGCACGATTGGGCAGCGATCTTCCGGGGCTCGTGAATCAAGTAGAAATTTTTCTGAGCAGACATTGTCCTATTTGGTATGGTTATGAAGGTAGACTAAAATGGTTGGAGAGGCTATCAATGCCACTGTCTATCCAAGGACATGCCATCATCCTTGGGGTCGGTTATAATTTTAACTATCGAGTCCCATAAAAATTGTGACTTGGAAGCATAGACAATATATGTAAACTATTCAAAAGAATGCCCGCAAGCAGAGCACAGCATATGGAATTGCAGATAGGAGTAGTAGAACTAGTAAAAGGTATCCAAAAATGAAGTTTCCAAAGCTTTGTCAGGTTAGACTGGTCGATGAAAATGAGAATTGGTTTTGCACATTGACAGTATTGGCATTCGAGAACATGATAATCTATAATGCAATTTCAATATTAAGACATTATCATTTCCTGAGAATGCCGCAACACCGAATGTCAAGGAGGATCCGACATCTTCCTTGCTGGACAGAACCTTGTTTCATGCTCGGTTGTTGGATTCATAGAGGTCTGGGACTATATCAGTGGGAAACTTAAGAGTGATTTTCAATACCAAGCTGATGATGCCTTCATGATGCATGATAATGCAGTTCTCTGTGTTGACATCAGTCATGATTTAGAGATGTTGGCTTCAGGTTCACAGGGTGGGAAAATTGAGGAGGACGTGCTCGCAATTGAATCCCAAAATACATATGTATGATGGCTTTGACAAAATGTTTCTTGGTGTCACTTACATGAAGTGGTATGTTTGTGGAGAGCCAAAAATGACATGCTCTAGTTATAGCACCAAGCGTCCAATCAAAACACAGAGGCATTAACACTTGTGTTGCAATAAGATCCAGATGGCACTATTCTATAGGAATAGATCCATTTTGAAAGATGTAGAGCACCAAGTAACATGGACTTTCATAAAAAAATATTACTAAGGCACTCACAAAAGGATACTTTAATGTATTCGAGAAAGAAGATGTGGATAGACACGTCCTCAAGAATTAGTTATTATAACAAGAAAGAAACTAACCGAAAGGGGAAAATAAGTAAGGCTCGTAGAGGAGATTTTGGGGGTTCCAGATTCCGCTTGACCCGAGAGACTTTGTGCTAGGGGAGGGATAGATTAGGATTTTTATTGTAATGTAGGGAAAGAGGGATTTTATTTTCAGATAATGATTAATGTACAGGAACATTAGAATCTTTTTTTTTTGCTATGTTTAAAGAAGGATATGTCAGCATATTAAAACTTTGATTTTAGATGCTCACTTTCTGATTGATATTCATCTTTGAATGATATTGGTTTCTTTTGAATGCATATCTATTATGTCTAATCATCAGCACGATCATCTGTGGACTTTATGCTATAGTTTTTCGTGTATTTGGAAAGAACCATTCATCTTTCTCTCTTAGTTTCTTTCTGTAATGCATTGTTTAGGAAAATTAAATTTGTGTGTGTGTGAAAATTGTACCTGATCTGTAAACACAACACTCAGTAAAACATTAGAGGTTAGTGATAATCAAAATCGTGCAAAATTGAAAACTATCTTAACCAAGCGATTTACTGCCTTCTAATAAGTGCGAGATTAATGTTCTTAGATTGTAATCGAGATCAGTGACCTAGACGACACCTAAATGAAGGATTTGAATGCAAAAGATGGATATGAAATTGAATGCAATTAATCTATATTTTTGATATTTTCTATGCAATAAGAATGATAAAAACCGATATGAATCTATGCTAGATGAAATTGATATGCTATGAATTGATCTATCTAACAATGATATGCAAAGCTATGAAATTCTATGCTATGATATGAAAAATATGCAATTGAAATTGATCTCACAAAGCTTTGAATTCGCAAGTTGATTCCTCAGCCTCCAATTGTGCAAATTCCCCAAATCTGATATGTTATGATTCCTATAGAGTAAGTTTACAATTTGCGAGATGATTGAGAGATGAATTATGAAGAGCTGAAGCCTTAATTTATAGAAATCCAGGGCTTTGGAGGTGCATGAAAAAAATCCATAAATCACTCAAATAACTCAGGTTGATTTTTGAGTTATTTTTAAATAAAAGATAATTAACTCACAAAAACATGCAAAAGCTAAGCTTTAACTCAAAATAGAGTTTAGCTTTAATTGATAATTGATAGTTGTCTGGTTTTATGATTGTGCATGTTTTATTTATGAATTAATTTAATAATAAAGTGATTTATGCTCAACTTAACTGCTTTTAAAAATAAAATAATTGATTTATGGGTTAATCAATTATTTAATCAAACTTTTATTAAAAACTATATTATTAAATAATGACAATTTGCTTTAATTAATTAAATAAAAATTTAATCAATTATTCATAGGATATTTGGATTTATTATCAAAATTAAATAATACAATTAATAATAGATATAATTAATTTAATTACACAATTAAGTGGCAAATATTAAATCTAATTAATTAAATATGAAAATATTCAATTAATCAAACTTTAGGATAAATGTGATTTATTGCCAAATAATTATAAAATTAAAGATAATTATGATGATTAGTTATATTGCTAGGAATATTCCCTGATGCAGAATTTAAGATAATCAATTAGGATTCGATGATGTGCAGATGTGCCTTAGATTAAGACTTTGATGTCGATTTCATTCGATATGTTGATATAGGAGGTTAATGAACTTATAGCCCATTTTTGGGGTATTACATTTTGCCCCTCTTTGAATTACTATGCGAAGCGCAGTGGTTCAAAGATAGTCTGTGTTTGATAAAGATATGAAACTGATTCAAAAGATAAACCGATCTCAAGATAGAAACCGATTGAAAGATATTGAGATAGGAGTTGATTGATATTGAATTTGATATGAAGATAATAGGTCCTGAATGACCAGAGATAATGTTCACTGTAGCAGAAAATGAACCTATGATTGTGAAAAAGTGTCAGAAATGCCTGATTCTGAACCTTAGGATTGATAAGAAGTGAGTGACCCATTCTAGACTCGATTGTCTTAGCAGAACTAGCAAGTATCACATCCGAATCCTTCAGTTGCCGAAGAACCAAGGAAAGAACACTATGATCTGATGGTTGCAAAAACTGATACGGTTTACAAGATTAGGAGAATACCAGATTGATATCGATCTTGATGAATCTGATATGCCCCAAGTGATGATAGATTTGCCCTGAGCGATGAGGTCTTTTGATGAATCAACGACTAGACGTGATTGTTTGTCTTGATTACTGATGAAAGATATTGATAGATAAAAAAAAGATATGATTTCAAATTTGATTACAGACTTTGAATGATGTGCAATACCATGCCCCCTTCGGGATTAAAATTGAAATCTGACAAGAAAAGTCAGCGTTGAGAGTTCAGAAGCATGTTAATTGATTTGAGAAGTGGTTAAACACATCCGGTGAATGCATTCTGCATCGTTTAGAGGTCCTGGAGACTAAGTTTGACTAGGTTAAACCATGAGTTGACCATAGTTGACCAAGTTGAAATTTTGATAGTTTGATGGAAGATAATCAGTTAAGTTGAATTGTAGATTTCTGTGATGATGGAAGGTTGATTATGCAAGCAATTAATAATATGAATGATCTCAGATTTGAATTTTGATCCTGAAAAAGGATTCTACTTGCTGCTTCATTGGAGGAACCTTCGTGTGAGATTCAGTTCTTGTTAGATTTGAATATGTGATTGAAGCATCATTTAAGCATTGAAGTCCGTTTAGTCATTGTGAGATCATGCAAACATGCAAAATGCAATGAGACATGCAAAATGAAATGCAACCTAAGACCTAGGACCTAGTCACTGATCATATGTCGATTTGTTATCATCATTGAACTTTTAGGTAACCGGATAAATCAATACAATGCCCACTAGCCATGAAACCATAGACATATGAATATCAATTTGTATGTGAAAGAATCAATACAACACCCACTGGTTATACAACCATGGACATATGAATATTGATTTGTTTTCGGAATGTTGGATCAGATATAAGCACCAAGGCACAAACGCCAAGATGACCTGAATATCATGTCCATTTTGATATAGCAATTTGTACAAGCATCAAAACATAAATGTCGTGATGATCTGAGTACGCCTTGCATTGCAAACACATCAAACAGTCAAGAGATCATTCTAAATCCAATGTGAATTACCCGTAGTGACCCTTTATCGTTCACATCCTTAGGCAAGATCGCATTTCACAATAGGAGAAAGAACTCACTCAAAGAAAAAAAGACAACAGTTAAATCAAACTTCTTTGAATTTTTTGGGTATCAATGGTCGAGGTACGCATGGCCATCCAATTTGAGATAGAGGCTCTTATAGTCGGACACCATTTCAATCTGAAATTTTCAAAGTTGTTAGATTTTCACATACAAGCAGAAGACAAAGAAAAGATTATGCCCCCAGTCATCACTCTCTAAATCTTATAAAGGACATCATCGAAGAGCTCGAAGGGACACAATATGCAAAAATCTCAATGCGAATCAGTAAGCATACAAGGAGATAAAAGCATGAAGCAGAGATTGTTTTCAGTTTGTTTTGATGTTTGATTGCGTTGTTGTAGATGCAAAATCCTTTCTGGAGACAAGACAGACTGACTGACTCAACTTGAAGCTTCAAAGGACTCTGACTGGATAGGATACGTCTAAGATACATTGGAGGTCATAGGATATGACATTGATTGCCCCCAAGTTTCAACATTGATAGGATACAGACACGCAAGCTAATTGGTGTACAAACTGACTTATTGAAAATTAGAAATGTTGAAACAAACCGGGAGATATGTACAACTAAAGCAAGACTGAAAGTTGGGAAAGACCAAGATTGTGCTGATAGATGGAGCGTTTGGAACAAATGGCACCCGTTTGCCGGGTTTTCACCATCTTGGTAGAGATTCTATTTTTGCTACCAAGGCACCTGTTTCCAGGTTTTCACCAAGGCACTTTTTCTTCTTTTTCATTTTTTTTGTATTTTTCATTTTTTCAATTTTTTTGTACTTTTGATATTTTTTGATTTTTTTGAATTTTTTTGTACTTTTGATATTTTTATAATTTTTTTAGGATATTTACCTAGCACTGAATGCCTTAGGCGTAGAATTTCTTCAGATGGAGAACGTTGATTGGTTCTCAGAGCTGTTCTCCTTCAGTCGTTGAGAGTTGATAGGCACCAGAGCCAAAAGTAGTAGTGATAACAAAGGGACCCAGCCAATTGGGTTCGAACTTCCCCTTGCGTTCTCGATGTGATTGATTTTTAGGATTTTCTCTCAAGACTAGATCACCAACTTGAAATTCTCTATGTCTGACTTTCTTGTTGTAGCCTCTAGACATTCTGTTCTGATATACTCTGAGATGATCATACTCTGCTTGTCTGCGCTCATCTAGTAGTTCCAGTTCTTGTAACCTAGACATTCTGTAGTCATCATCAGTCACTAGACCATGCATTCTGATTCTTAGTGATGGGATTTTGACCTCAATAGGTAGTACCGCTTCATACCCATAAACTAAAGTGAAAGGTGTAGCCCCAGTAGGTGTTCTGATACGTGTTCTGACACTCATTCTAATACTTGTTCTGATACTAGTTCTGATACTGATTCTGATATTGATTTTGATAATTGTTCTGATATTAGTTCTGATACTAATTCTGATACTGATTATGATAATTGTTCTGATACTGGTTCTGATATTGATTCTGATACTGGTTCTGATGCTTGTTTTGATATTGGTTGTGATAATTGTTGTGATAATTATTCTGATACTTGGTATACTTGATAGCATCTTTTTCCATTTGCAAACTCCCAAACAAGATCATATCATGCAGTCCCCATGTCTAGCAAGGTGGAGAACAAGAGGGATTGGCAAGCTAGTGAAAGAGATGGAAGACAAGAGAATAAAGGATAATGAAGGGAAGAAATCCTCAAGGGAAAACTCCTCAAGAATACCCAAGCTAGGGAAAAATTGTCATGTAAAACATATTTGGATAAGTAGGGAAAGGCTAGTATAGGATAAGTCACAAAAGCGTAGTGCAAGAGCAGGAAAGAATGCAATCCAAAGGAGTAGATATGTCAAGAGGCTTCATAGCACTGTGTTTTACTCTTTCTTTCTTTTTTTATTAGATCAAGACCAAAGGGTAAAAGGATAGCGATAGGTGAAAATGAATGGAGGAAGATGGATATGAAGGCTAAACATGGAAGGAATAAAAGCAAGATCATTGTAAGATAGCTCACAAAATAGTCAAATGTTCATGTATAGATCAACATTGTCAAGATCAAAGAGAGAAGACGGAATGGATGAAATATGTAGAAGAACTATGCATAATGCTTGATTGTCAAGTTTTCATCATGGTACTTATCCAAGGTGCCACAAGGGAGTGGTTTTCACCATAGGATGAATTTATTTCTCTTTACTTTTGCTACCAAGGCGCCTGTTTCCAGGTTTTCACCGAGGCACATTTTCAATTTATTTTATTTTTCATTTTTTTTTTTGGAAGAAGGCAAGCTTTTTAGATAATGCTCCTTGAAAGGATAAACCATGATATGCTAAAGATTCAAAATGACACGCTCAAAGATGCTGATAGGGAAAGGGAGATGAAAGAGAAAAATGGAGGATAAGGTTTTATGTAAAGCGAGTGAGGTTGGAAGATAGGAGGAATAGGCAAGTGAGGAAAAAGGATAGGAGGTAGAAGGATAATGCATGGAAGGATTGTGAAAGGGTAGATGGAAAGGAAGGCAAGTTCAACATCAACACATACCTTGAAGGGTGGTGAGGGAATGGAGGAATCGTGAATGAAGGAATACGTGAAGGAATATGGTGAATGGATAGCAGAGGTTGTGGTTTAGGCACATGAAATGGAAGAGTATTTTTGGAAGAAGATGAAGTGAAAGTCTTTGGAAGCTTGAATGTCAACTTAACTTTTTGTTCAACACCAGACTCTTTCAAGAGAGACTTTGGAATCCATATAGCCGTAGGCTTTTTATTTCCTTTTGGTAATTTAGAGAGAATATCTTCAATAATGAATTTTGGAACCCATAATTGTCTTGTAGTTTTTTTCTTAGATATCTCTTTTGACTTTATGCCTCCGTGTCAATTAGAGGAGACATGGTTATCTTCTTTTTTTGATGGATTCTTGCATTGCTTCTTTTTCTTGTATTGAACATTCAAGTTACTTCCAAAATACTTGGGACTTTTGGAAGAAGGAGGAGATGACTGGTTTAGATGGGTGGGTGGATGAAAAGGATTCAAGGGTATGCATCTATGTTGATCTTGAGGAAAGATAGGAGATGGAGGTATGTAAGGACCCAAGATGGATGGTGAATTAGGAAAGTTAGGAGAGGAAAGTGAAGGGACATAAGGACCCAAGATGGAAGGAAGACGTGAAGCCCTTTGTAGTGGTGGAAGAGGTCCAAGGATGGAAGTGGAAGATGCAAAAGGATAATCAATAAGTTCATCAGCATCTATATGACAACCAAGGATATCAGCATCTTTAGAGTGAGCATTAAGATCTTCAATAGAATCATGGACATCTTGAATATGAGCACCTTCTTTGATAGGATTGTTCAAAGCTTGCAAAGACTTAGGAAGAGTAGAAAGTGGAAGTGAACATGGAGTGGTAGAATAAGAAGATGGAAGACTTTGATCTTGACAAGGATCTTTGGATAGCACCAGCGCATAATTTGTCTCTTGATTTTCAATAGGCTTAACATTGGAAGTAACAACACTATTTTTACCAACCTTAATACAAGTATCATCTTTGGAAAGCGCAAGTGTAGTAAGGTTATTTTGATTGTCAATAAGCTCAACAGTGTGAGTAGTAGCTTGATCTTGCTTAGGAGAAGACTTAAGACATGGTGGAATGCATGAAAAAGGGGGTACAGGATCAAAAGAACCCTAAGGTGGATAAGAGACATCGTGAAAAGGAGTGGATGACATGGAGGGTTCTTGATCTTGATCTTTCTTTATGTTCTTTTCTTCATCATTTTTAGAGTCATCTTGACATGGAGCCACTTCTAAGGACAAGGAAGCATGTTGGGATTGTTTGGATGACTTTGGAAGAGATGGTGGAAGACTAGCTGAAGTAGGGATTATAGCATATGAAGGCTTAGGCTCTTTAGGTTTATCATCATTGAAAGTATTTGTAGCCAAGTGAAGGATAGCTTGAGTTTCTTTAAGAGGTAGCCCTAGAGGATAACTATAGGGAACCGCATGAAAAGTATCAAGGCTTGTGTCGGATGAAGGTTCTGTGAAAGATTTGAAAGACTTGGAAGCTTTAAGAAATGTATGGGTATTGGAGGAAGTAGGGGATGGAAGGGAACCATCACCAGACAAAGGTTCAGCATTAACATGATCTTTCTTGAGAGTGTAATCTTTATTTTTAGCCTAAGAGTTCTTAGAGGAGAGATCCTTATAGTATTGACGTTTCAAGCTAGTATGATGTATTTTATAGTCCTCAGCAATAGTAGATGGATCATCATCAAGGTATTGTCCACAAAAGCCATCAAAATCTCTTTCAAAATCAGAATCATATGGATCACCATCACGATCTATCCAATGTGATGGCCCATTTGTAGTAAGTAGGAACGAATGACGAGGAGGACTCTTAGGAACAGAGGTGTCATAGGTATCATTACATTGTCTATCATCATAGTCATCATAGTCTCCAAAGCTAGATGTGTCACTCTCTGTGGAAGAGGTATTATATTGCTCAAATTTTGTCTGGGGGCATGGTGACATGTACAAGTCTTTATCAAATGGAAAAGAGTATAGAGGTTCCTTTTCTTTCTTAAGATTGTTAAGTTCAACTTGCATAGCTTGCAGCTGCTTCATCATAGCGGTGATCAGAATTTCTTCCTCATGTGTACTGATTCTTTGAGACATGTGTACTGATTTTCAATAGCTACTGATTTGTTCTTGACACAATGATATTTTTGACAGATTCTGGAACTAGGCTGGAAACATTGGATATCTTGCAATTTGACAATTTCTGACATCTCTCTCAAATTTTTCCAAATGACACTCTGCAGACTCGTACGACACTGGGTAGTCTATGAAATGACAGTTGCTAAACTCGTACGACAGTTGGGTAGAAATGAAACGATAGTTGACAAAACTCGTACGACAGTTGCTAACAGGGTTTTGACTTTCTTGAATTTGTTGGTTTGAAAACTCGTACGACACTGGGTTCTCAATCGTACGACAGATGGGCAATACTGAAACGACACTTGACAAAACTCATACGACGTTTGACTTCTTGAAATGACTTTTGACTCCAGAAAGATTTTATGTCAATTTTTGCAAAATTTAAGGTCTTTAGTTTTGGATTGTTTGCAAATTGTACTGTCCAGATTTTGAAGGTTATACCAGATTTGATCATTTTTAATAGCCAAGTAGATAAACAAACACGCAGAATAGCAAGCAAGTGATTCCAAGCACGTTTGAAAACAATGAACAAGGGAAAAAGCAACCTTGCGCATGAACAATCAAGTGACCAAATTATGCTAATCCCTAAGAGTACTAATTGTGTATGTTCTGAAAAGTTTTGCAATAACACACATATACCTGAAAGTGAAAAATTGGCCTCTCTAGGGTTTTTAGTAATGGTTTGACTCTGCAACTTTTATGATTCAGAGGGGTGAACTCCAATCCTGGTGCACCAGGGTTTTGACACAGTCTGAGAACTTAATCTTCAAGAGCTGCTAGGGAGATCTGACAACCCAACAATGAACCATACCCATGGAGATTTCTTCCACAAGGACATTTATATAGTGGCTATCATTACCATGGCGAAAATGGCTATTACCGCTTGAGGTTCCGTCAACACAGTTTTCCCTATGAAGGGATTGTCCGCTACAGTTAACCCTCTCTAAAGGTGACTCACATATTTATACCACAAGGGGACTTGGCTCCAGATTCAAGGTTTTGACACCACTTCACTTTTAACCCAAACAAAGCAAGCAGATTAATCTGACATGCTAAGACAAAGTTTTGTTCCACCAAGGTCTGTGATATCAACTCCACGTGATCTATCAACCTCTCCGGGGAGAGAATGTATCAATCAATAAGAGAAGACGCACTAACCAATTTTGATTCACCAAAGCTCATGATATCAACCCTACGTGATCTATCAACCTCTCCGGAGAGAGAATGTGTCGATCAATAAGAGAAGATGCACTAACCAAGTTGAATGTAAAATGCACTAAGTATCCTCCCTACCTACAAGGATTCTGTCGTCAAGAAAGATTTCTTTAGGAATCCAATCTCCCAAGAATCACAAATAGTGTTCATAGGGCCTAATTACTATGTGAGCACAGATATATTCCCGAAAGTAAATCTACCAAAAGCACCCAAAAAGTAGAAAGAGGAACACTTAACGCTTAAAGAAAATATGAGATGAGTCCACAAGGCGGAACACTTAACACCTCACACAAGCTGAAAATGAGTCCCCAACTTAGAAAATAAGTGAGTTCCTAAAAGCACAAAAGGGTTGCCAAGTGGAACACTTAACGCTTCTGTCCTGTTGACCCCTCCCCTCTATGGCGCTGAGATTGCAACCACGGGGCAGAAATGAGGGGCCGGCAGATTAGTGAGTCCAATAACCCAAGATAGCAATCAAGATCAATCACAAGTATTCTAAGACTACTTAATGAATCCTTAAGGGATCACAACCTAGTATCAAATTATGCAAGTGTGTAGAAATAGATCAAAAGCATGAAAAGATGCACACAAGCTTGACATGTGAGAGATTTATTTTAAGTCCAAATTGAAATGTTTTCAGAACAAGGAGAATACCTTGTGATCCTCGCAATGTGCTTAGTAGATTCTACCTAATTTTTAGCAATTTTTGTTGAGCTTTTCCATGCAAGCAAGTGACGAACTCTCCAACAAGCAAACAAGCAAACAAGATATGCAAAATATATTCAACTTATGAAAACCATAGGGTTAGCTCTAAAAATCAATTTTTAGGAGCAATAATAACCATAAATTAATCCAAATGATAACTCATATCATGCATTGAATCATATGAAAAATAAGTGCATACCCATCATAAAATTTTAAATTTTTTGCACTACATTTGACCTAGTCAACAAGATCTGATTTTTTTGATATGATTTGGCATACAAAAATAAAAATTCAGAATATAGACCCCAACTAAAAAATAGAGAGCTTTCCAAAAATGCAAAAATTTTAGAAAAATCTCTTCATTTGTGCCCTAGAGACCCGTTTTATCAAAATAGACTAGTTTTTGCAAATTGACTATTTGAGCTATTAAATTACATCCAAATTTAAAACAAAAATAATAGAACCCCTATAGAATTTGAAGAGCTTTCTGAAAATGTAAAAATTTTAGAAAAATATGCTGATTTGCGTCAGATATTAATTTTTTATGAAAAATTAAAAAAAAATTATTAAAAATTCAAAATAATTCAGAAAATTTTGAATTTTTTTTTGAAGCTTCCCTGATATGTCTCCAATCTACAAAACAAATTTTAGATGAAAAATCCAAGCCGTTTAGGAGATAAAATTAAATCTTTGAAACTTTAGGGTTTTAGCTTCAAGAATCAAAATCAACATGCAAAGGTGGGTGGCCCCACAGTGGGTGCCAGAAATGTGTGTGTGAAAATTGTACCTGATTTGTAAACACAACACTCAGTAAAACATTAGAGGTTAGTGATAATCAAAATCGTGCAAAATTGAAAACTATCTTAACCAAGCGATTTACTGCCTTCTAATAGGTGCGAGATTAATGTTCTCAGATTGTAATCGAGATCAGTGACCTAGATGACACCTAAATGAAGGATTTGAATGCAAAAGATGGATATGAAATTGAATGCAATTAATCTATATTTTTGATATTTTCTATGCAATAAGAATGATAAAAATTGATATGAATCTATGCTAGATGAAATTGATATGCTATGAATTGATCTATCTAACAATGATATGCAAAGCTATGAAATTCTATGCTATGATATGAAAAATATGCAATTGAAATTGATCTCACAAAGCTTTGAATTCACAAGTTGATTCCTCAGCCTCCAATTGTGCAAATTCCCCAAATCTGATATGCTATGATTCCTGTAGAGTAAGTTTACAATTTGCGAGATGATTGAGAGATGAATTATGAAGAGCTGAAGCCTTAATTTATAGAAATCTAAGGCTTTGGAGGTGCATGAAAAAAAGCCATAAATCACTCAAATAACTCAGGTTGATTTTTGAGTTATTTTTAAATAAAAGATAATTAACTCACAAAAACATGCAAAAGCTAAGCTTTAACTCAAAATAGAGTTTAGCTTTAATTGATAATTGATAGTTGTCTGGTTTTATGATTATGCATATTTTATTTATGAATTCATTTAATAATAAAGTGATTTATGCTCAACTTAACTACTTTTAAAAATAAAACAATTGATTTATGGGTTAATCAATTATTTAATCAAACTTTTATTAAAAATATATTATTAAATAATGACAATTTTTCTTTAATTAATTAAATAAAAATTTAATCAATTATTCATAGGATATTTGGATTTATTGTCAAAATTAAATAATACAATTAATAATAGATATAATTAAATTTAATTACACAATTAAGTGGCAAATATTAAATCTAATTAATTAAATATGAAAATATTCAATTAATCAAACTTTAGGATAAATGTGATTTATTGCCAAATAATTATAAAATTAAAGATAATTATGATGATTAGGAATATTGCTAGGAATATTCCCTAATGCAGAATTTAAGATAATCAATTAGGATTCGATGATGTGCAAATGTGCATTAGATTAGGACTTTGATGTCGATTTCGTTCGATATGTTGATATAGGAGGTTAATGAACTTATAGCCCATTTTTGGGGTATTACAATTTGTAGCATTTACTGTCCTTTTCTTTTTAGTAAATTAGTCCCTTTGCGTCTATCTCATGTTTACAAATAGATGTTTGTAAGCCTTTATTGCTTTTAGGTTAAAAGCATTATCATTTATAGTTTAGTTGATTCATTGTAAATCCTGCACGGGGAGCTGTACCTGGATAATTCAAAGGGCGCTTACGCTTCTCAATAGTGAAGTGACCCAACTATTGGTGTTGGTTGAGTCTTTTTTTTTGGGCTTTAAGGGTCATTTTGTAAGCATTTCTTTTGAAGACAAATCTGTTCACCACCAAGAAGTTAAACCTCAAACATAATAAGCTCCATGAATAGGGTATTCCAGAGTAAAGAAAAACAAATGTAACCTCAACAAGATATAATTTAAATCATAATGATAATCATAGTCAAGATATAACTTCACCATTGAATTCCATAAACATGAATAATAGATATGTATATACAAAAGATGAGGCAAATATAACATATAAATGAATATGTTCTATATATGTATCAAATGTATCAAAAGTATGTCCATATACAAATATGGCACATGCCATTTCAAAATGTCTACAAAATCAATGTTTTAAGGTGTACAATGTGGCATATATGCCATCTCAAAATGTGCCAAGTGTCATCTCTAAATGACCACAAAACAAAAATTACATCCTATGCTGTAGGGGGATCATCAAAATGTAGCCTCTTTGAGGGAGTGTTGGGCTCTGATTGATCTTGCATAAAAAATGAGTTCAAACCAAAGTTAGATTTCTTACTTTATATGATTTGTACACACACACACACACACACACACACACACACACACATATATATATATAATTCATAATTTTCAAACACTAATTTAATTAAAATTATAACCGAATACAAATAAATTTGTACCTAGTCTCTTGATCGCCTACCACGATCAGGTGTCCTAGCATAAGTCCTAGGTAGCGAAGGGACCATGCCAACAATACCAACTCTGACCTATAAATATATATTTGCAATAATGAGATTAGTAGACTAGTGCAACATAGAGTAATAAATCTACAAAATAGGATGATAGCATAATAAAATTACAAATTGATTGAACTAAAATTAAAACTTACATCTAGTGATCCCTCCTCTAGAATAGTGGGCTGGGTCAACAAAGAAACAAAAGATTCTCGTGGGACCTCCCTCATAGTCAGAGTAACCTATGAGAGTAAAAAGATTGTCAATTATATATCAATGTACTTCATCATAGCAACCCTAGTTACAAAATACAAATAACAATATGTAAAAGTCTACGTACAATCGGGCTATCACTCTGAATCAAGACACCTGTAACCCTACGCCACCGAACTGGTGTTGGGACATCATCAATAGCCACACCCTATACAATAAAGTGCAAGTAAAATATTTATTACTACACACAAGTGGCATACATATGCATGCATAATTAATCTTAAACAATTAACTACCTTTCCTTTGTCGACACCTGATGAAGGAACCCCCTCATGCCCCCCACTGATGTCGGCTGTAGCCTACAAGAACACAATAAGATGACAATATATATTAGTAAATGTATGAATTTTATTGCTCTAATTGATAGAGATTTAAGCATGTACACCAAATGATATAAAAAAAACTAATGGGTACATAATTTATAATATACCGTATAGTCATCAAGGCCAAATGAAATGGCCAAAAGTGTGGACTCATCCACCTGTCTCACCTCCTCCTGTGTCATCGACTGAACATAAATGGAAAAAATATATATACATAAGTGCATGCAATCATTAAAACTAATCTAAATAAATAAATTATTTTTAAATTAAATAAGTCATGTGACAAATTTATTTATAATGTTTACTCTTACCATATCAACAGGAGTCAATGGCTCTATGTGCACCTCCTGAGCACTCTCATGAGATGTAGATGCTCCATGAGGTGTTGCAGCCTCTGCAACAGCCTCTCATGTATCTCCCTCATCAATATCATGAAACTGATATATATCAGAATCAATAAGCGGTCTGAGGCACATATGCCTGCAAATATTGCACATATGGGGCTTGCATACATGTGAACTCCGATGAGATGTCGATGAGCCAACAACATCCATAGGAGGCAACACTGACCTAGTCTGTGTGATCAACTGATCACTCAGTAAATGAATGGCCCTAATAGTCAGTTCAGCAGCCTCATAAATGATATCGGGATGCTGCACTGGAGGAGGGGGTGTGACATCAGTGGGGGGGACAAAGGTAGTGGCCTTTCAGCACTGGGAAGATGGCCTAGTCTGAGGAGCTCCTCTACCTACGCCCATGTTGGGCCTCATACTCCAATAATCAACATGGTGACCAAGCATAAACTCAGCATACAATTTTTTGAGGAAATAAAATGGGACCTCCAAATTGCTATGTGGTGGTTTATCAAAAACCATCCACCAGCGATCCCAAAAGTTTGTGTGCATTGCTTCATTTGTGCACCATTTTATTGATAATTTGGGCTTTTTGGGGTCAACTGGTAGTCCGGTTTTAGGATCGACAAAAAGGGTGGCTATATCTTCCTTATTTATATTAAGGGCCGCAATCCCATCATGGTCAAGCCCATCATCAAATTGGGCGTGCATATCATCACGCCAATGAAGAGCAGCATTATGTTGATGCGTGAGTGTGTCAATATTTCCAACAATTGTATTTAGTGTGGCAAGCATGGGACCTAATGTAGGTATATTTTGATATGTGTTTTGGAAACCTCGTATTGTGTTCAAATTTTCTTCTATCAAATCTTGTAAAGATTTAGGGTTTAGATATGGGGGATTGTTTTTGGGATTGTTATTTGGAGGGTTATTTTCTTCATTGTTGTCAGCCATGCCTGATTAAATAAAAAACAAATTTAAGTTTCAAATATTATTACAAATATAAATACAAAACCCTATTTTTAAAAAAATGCTACATTTATAATGAAAATGAAATAAATTAATAAAAATATGCAATTAACTACTTATCGAATATTCTCAGAGTCGAATTTGGGGTTTCCAATATCAGGTATCCAAAAATATATCGGGTATCAGAAAAATGTAGTTAGAAACTTGAAGAAATCGCACGAGGAAATGAATAATAGGGCTCGCGGGTGTCAGATATATGCCACAGTAATCGAGTACCCAAAAATATCGGGTACTCGATTAGGTATGTGCTTTGGTGACAGCTTTGCCCAGGTGTACTAACACCCAGGCCTACTAAAAAGTCAACAAGTGCTTTCATGCGCTTTTGGATGAGTGAAAAGTGAATATTTTTCACATCGCCACTTTTTGGCCCCTCATGATCTTGCACAGACCCATATATGTACATATATATATATATATATATATATACATATATATATATCTCTATATATATATCTATATATATATATATATATGTACATATATATATGTACATATACATATATATATGTACATATATATATACATATATGTATATATATATGTATATATATATATATATATGTATATATATGTATATATATATATATATATACATATATATCTGTATATATATGTATATATATCTGTATATATATATATATGTACATGTATATATACATACATATATATATATAGATATATATGTGTATATATATATATATATATATGTACATGTATATATACATACATATATATATATAGATATATATGTGTGTATATATATATATATATATACATGTACATGTATATATATATACATGTACATGTATATATATATACATGTACATGCATGTATATATATATATGTACATGTATGTATATATATATATAAATATATATATATATATATATATATATATATATACATGTATATATATATATATATATATATGTACATGTATATATGTACATGTGTATATATATATATATATAGAGAGAGAGAGAGAGAGAGAGAGAGAGAGAGAGAGAGAATGAATTTTGTTCTTATATTAATCTTAATTTATCTTTTTTTTCTTATTTTTTTAATTTTGGTTAAGTTTAATGTACTTTTAATCTTTTTCCTTTTCCTCCTTTCTTCCCCTTGACCTAGTTTCCTCTTTTTGCCTCAATTTAAACTTTGGAGTCTATAATTTTTCCATCTTGTATGCTCTTTGACTATTTATTCATCCCAATGATGGATCATTATTATGATCTAAAACATCAAGAGGATGAAAAATTACACACATTTTAATCCATAAATGCTTGAATCTAACATGATCGAATATGAAAACTACATGATTGTAACTTCTCTACACATTAGAAGAAATAAAAATAAATGCTTAATTGATAGTGGTTGTTCTCATCATATGACTGGAGATAAAAGTAACTTTGTTTCACTTGAAAAATATGATGGTGGTTCTGTTAGATTTGGTGATGATAAGGCTACTTACATTGTCATTAGAGGTTCTATTACTTTTTATGAAAAGAATAAAACTAACAATGTCTATTATGTGAAGGTTTTATATCACAATCTTTTGAGTGTTGGACAAATGTGTGAGAATGGATATGATGTTATTTTCAAGAAAGAAGGATGTGAACTTAGGAAGAGATTCGGATATGTTATTGTGGCTAGAGAAAGGATAGGAAGGAATATGTATGAACTTGAAGGAGATTTGGAATGGTGTCATTTTCTATCAGAAACCGATGACAATTGACTTTGCCACCAAAGGATGTGTCCCAAATTTGATAATTTGGTAAGAATAACTTCATGTCAAGTAGTAAAAGACTTACCTAGATTGTGTAAGCCAAATAATGCGATCTATAAAGGATGTCAAGAAGAAAAATAGAGAAGAGAATCATTCCAGGAAAAAGACTATTCATCTACTAGTTTACTATGAGTTAGTGCATAATGATATTTGAGGTCCTACAAGTACAAAAAGTTTTCAAGGTGAGAGATACTTTGTACTTCTAATTGATGTTTATTCAAGATTGACTTGGGTTACATTTATTAGAGAAAAATTATAAGCATTTGAGAAGTTTAGAATATTCAAGGCTAGAGTTGAAAATAAATGTGGTAAAAGGATTAAATTTTTGGGATCTAACAAAGGATGATAATTTACTTCTTATGTGTTTTAAATTCATAGAGAAAAACATGACATTAAGAGATAATTTTTAGTGGCTATAATACTACAACATAATGGTTTAGTTGAAAGGGTGAATTAGACAATTTAGGAGGTAGCAAGAACCATGTTTAAGGAAGCAAGTTTACTAGAAATCTACAGGAGCGATCCACTACATATTGTTGTGTATACTCTGAGAAGAGCTCTTTGCCAAAATAAATATGGAAACACATCATATGTGCTATGGCATGTAAGAGAACCTATAATTAATTACTTCAAAATATTTGGAATAAAATGTTACATTCATAAATATGAAGATAATCTCGATAAATTATATAGTAGAGAAGATGAAGGTATATTTTTAGGGTAATATACAAGAAGAAGACTTATTGGTTTGTTACAACAAAAGGCTGATAAAAAATTGTGGAAAGTGAAAATGTGAAGGTTGCTAAATATTTTTAGAAGCTACCTAAGAAACATATTGATTATGAATCTGATATAGAGGAAAAAGAAAAGGATAGTAAGAAAGAGGAAAAGGAGACCTAACCGACGTCAATATCTACAACTAAGAAACCTAGGTATGTATAGAGAAATCATTTTGAGAATAAAATTTATTTTGATAAGAATAGAAGATTTTTTATTGGAAGTATAGAGAAACAAAAGACCATTCTTTATTGTGTCTACTTTCAGAAGTTTGACTTGAATATATAGAAGAAACATGCAATGAAGGAATAACTTAATTAGATTGAGAAGAATCATACTTAAGAACTTCTTCCTCGACTAATTTATAAGAATATGATTGGTTCCAAGTGGGTGTACCAAAACATGTTTGATGAGAATGGTTAAGTGATAAGACACAATGAAAGACTTGTTTGGAAAGGTTATACTCAGATTTAAGGAATTGAATTTGAGGAGACTTATTCTCATATTTCTTTGATGGAGAGTATTAGAATATATTTGGTATTTTTTACACATAAGGATTTACAATTTTATAAAAAGGATGTTAAATAATTATTTTTTGATGGATAAATTAAGGAATAGACCTTTATATTGAGAAACTAGAAAGTTTAAAATTAGAAGGAGAACTAGAAGTGGTATGTAGATTGAAGAGGGAGATGTATGGTTTGAAGTAGGCACCAAGATCCTTTTATAAAAAATTAAATAGATATTTGAGTGGAAATTTTTTTTAGAAAGTTTCTATCGACAATAATTTGTATTACAAGAAAGATACAAATTTGATCCCAATTTTTGTTATGTATGTTTTTGGAGGAAAGAATGATTTGTGCCAAAAATTTATAGAGGAGATGCAAAAATAATTTGAGATGTCCATGATAGCAGTGTTGATCTTTTTTCTTGGATTGTAGTTATTAGAGTAGAAAATACATTTTAATTTCTTACTAGATGAATGTCAAGGAACTATTAAAGAAGTTTGGGTTAGAGAATTCCAAGCTAGTATGTACACCAATTGTTATTGGTTTTAAGTTAAAAAAGGAATATGAGTTATTGAAGGAAGATGCAAGTAACTACAGACCAATGATAGGGGGTTTTTTGTACCTAACTACTATCATACAAAATATCATGTGTGTAATATGCTTGGAAACTATATTTTAGTAAGAACCAAAAGAATGACATGTTATGGAGGTGAAAAGCACATTGAAATATTTCAAAGGAATATAAATTTTTTGTTTGTGGTATCCAAAAGGTCCATAGTTGACGTTGACAACTTATACATGGATTCATATTGGTAGGATGTTTGGATAACTAAAGAAGTACCAATGGTGGAGCTTACTTTCTTAGGTTTGATTTAGTTACTTGGTCAAGAAAGAAGCATGATTCTATAACTTTATCAACTACTAAATCAAAACATATTGTTCTATGCTCATTTTGTACTCAAGTATTATTGATGAAACAAACTTTGAAGGATATAGTAATTAATTTTCAAGAGCCTATTTTAATAATGTCTAATAATACCAGTGTTATAAGTATGTCCAAGAATTTAGTACATCATTATAGAACAAAGCATATATCTATCAAATACCATTTTATCAAAGAGAAAGTGTTGGATAGTGATGTGATGCTTTAGTATGTCCCTACCAAGTAGCAGATAGAAGACATATTCAAAAAAAAATTGAACAAGGATACTTTAGATTATTTGAGGGTGAAGCTAGGTTGATGCAAGAGCATCTCAGGCTTTGAGCAATCTTGCATCAACCAAAAACATTTCTTGATTTCTGTACCAGTTTTCTATTTTTTGTATTATAATCTTTGAATTTGATGGTTTCATGTTGTGTTAAACTTACATGATGTTGAGGACCTATTTGGTAACCTTCTCCTATGGATGCATAAAGATTGGATGGACTGTTTCAAAGTTACACTTGTTTTCCTTGCCGTCGAAACTGTGTTTTCCTGCATTTTTGGTGCTGATTACAAGTCTTAGTGCCAATGATCCTAAATGATTCAGCCTATGTTACCTAGGGGACTTAAAGAAGACCTAAATTAATATCTTTTCCCAAAGGAGAATGTCTTAATTCATTATGAGTCAAAAGTTATGACCATTTTTCTCGGGGGACCTATTTTTTGCCAGTTTTCGGGTGAAACGTGTAGTGTTTCTTCTTGCGCCATGTCATGTGATCAAATGGAGCCTTGCACCCTTAAAGGAATGTTATTGGATCATGTGAGGACCTAAATCCATAGGCTCAATCAATTTATGTTCTTTCTTGCATTAGTTTTGGTTTCTCTTATTGGTCTGGACCTATTTTGTAATTAAATGCCTGATTGGCCGACTTGTGGCTTAGCTGGCTATATATTGAGAGCTTGGGTAGATGTTTAGTAGTCAGTTGGATGGTAGATTGGCAAGGGTATGAGAGTATAGTCATACTTGGATCCTGTGAGATCTTGTAGATCAGATGTTTTATCTAATATTGTAACAACATAGCTAGTGGGTTGCATACTTGGAGACAAGGAGATTGCTTGGAGGCTTGCGAGCTCAAGTTTAGATCTTCCTTAGTGTTTCCATCAGTTGCTGATATGTTTTAGAGTTGGATTAGCTAGGAGATTTGTAAGATAATTTTTTATTTCATTATAATAGGCCGAAACCTGGAAGGCCTTACAGTCGGGCATGTTGAATGAAATTCTATTTTGAATCATTATCTTGTTGTATTCTGTTACAATTGTTGTTGTTATAATTGGTAGTTTTAGGTTTGGACCATCCATTATTGGATCCTCCATCCCTGCCCTACGTCAAGTGGTATCAGAGCTTGAATATCTTGAGTGTGTGGATAGATTGTCAAGGTTGATGAAGTCTACACCAAGACCTTGTATTGAAGATGCCTCCAAGGAGAGTTCGTGAGATCTCAAAGGAAGAACCTGCTGGAGAATTTAGTCCTGATGATTTTAGGGCTTTGTAGAAACAAGTACAAGATCTGCAAGAGGAATTGAGAAAGAAGACTACCTTGAAGGATGAAAGTGATGAGTCTGAAGAAGATCAATTTGAAGAAGCTATAAAAGAAGTCAGAGATCCAGAAGAAAGTAGAATCGTGAAAGCTATGTCTAAAATTGGAAAGAGACCTAATATTGAAGTTTCTACATTTGCTGGAAGCCTGAGGCTAGAGGAGTTGATTGATTGGATTAATGAGATAGATGAATACTTTGAGTATGAGGAAATAGAAGATCCTGATAGAGTTCGATTTGAAAAGACTAAGTTGAAAGGTCATGCAAATATTTGGTGGAGAGAAGTTCAATTGGAAAGAAGTAGAAGAGGAAAAGAAAAGATCACTAGATGGAACCAAATGGTTGACAAGTTGAAGAAGCAATTCATTTTGGTGGATTATGAATTGGAGATGTTTAAAAAGATGCAAGCTTTGAAG